>MPGH01000005.1:193700-212959 GCA_001937105.1 Colletotrichum chlorophyti | reverse complement strand
TATATATAAAGCTAATTCTAATAAGTAGTAGACCTTAAAATCTAAAGACTATAAGGGAAAGGTATATAGAATATAATTAACTATACTTAAGCGCTTATTATATTAGTACCCTTAAAGTAGGTATTTACCTATAAGTATAATAAAAATAGATTTCTAAAACGCTATAAAGTAAGAATCTATATATAAAGCGACCTCTAAAAAGATAACTTAGAGAGTATATATATAGTAATACTTATAGTAAAGATATTTTAAATAGTTATAGCGCTTATAGTATAATTTAACCTAAAAGCGTTCTAATTTAACGTTAATAATATATTCCTTAATACTTTTTTTAATCTAAATAAGCTACCTATAGTAGTTAACCTTTTAGATAGATATAAGTAAGAAGGGAAATATATAAGACTTAAGTGCACTTTATACAGTCTATAAGACGCGCCCTTACTTTAATATAATAAATTCTTAGCTACTTTAGTAAGCTTAAGGCTCTTACTATACTTAAAAGACGCCTATATATACTAAACAGCTAATAAGAAAGTAATTATAGTGTTCTATATAAACGACTTCTTAGTTATATTTTATAAATTATATATAAGAAGCGCTTAGGTAGTAATTTAAGGGATTAAGGTAAAATATAACCTTAAAGAGTAGGGACTAATAACTTACTACCTTAGTATATACATCTTAAGGGACTAAACTAATTATAAGGTCTACTTAGTATATAACGCCTATATTAAATAAATTACTAGCTACTTTAAGCTTATAAATAGCCTTATTTTAATAACACTACTATTAGTAATTAACTTATAAAAGTATAAAGGTATTACCTTAAAGGTAGATATAAAACGCTTTTAAGAAATAGTTAGCTATATACTATATATAGTAATTATAATTAAGATAGATATCGCTTTTATAGTAGTAGTACTCTTAAGATTCTTAATAAATCTAAGACTATAATATATATATATAACGTACTATTATATATAATACCTATATACTACTAAATTCCTTATACTAATATATAGTAGTATGCTAAACGCTATAGCTCTTTTAATTATAAGAGATATAAGCTTTATAGATAATAAAGAGATTAAGTAATCCTCTTAGGGGTATATTATATTCCTTTTTAAGGGAGTAATTTAATAAAAAGCAGCCTACTAAAATATAGTTATAACCTTAATTATAAAANNNNTAGAGCTACTTAGCCTNAAGTATACTATAAAGGAGATAATAGCTCTTAAGCGCCTTTTTTATAAAATAGCGCTTAAGCTTAGTAATGTATAGAAGATTTACTATAATAATTAGTAAATAATATACTTTATTATAAGGAAAGGGGAAAGAATCTTAATACGCCTTTAGTATATTAATATTNNTAAAATATATAGTTATATAAAAGGTATACTATAGGTAGCTTTTAAGTAGTATATATACCTATAGACTAAATACCTACTAATAGACTTACTAAGAACCTTTCTAAGGTAAAATTTAAATATTTTTATATACTATTAAACCTTTATAATATATAAGGTATAATTATAAAGTATAGTAATAAAGAGGGGAAAAGTAATTAAATTAAGCTATACCTAAATACTATATTAAGTATAAAAAAAAGAATTTAAAAAATAGCCTATAGTTAGTAAATAGAAATCCTACTTTAAAGGGCCTAAAAAGAGTAAGTAGAAAAAGGCCTATAGGCTATACTACTTAAAGTAGTNAGTTAAGATAACAACCTAAGNGGAGCTATAAGGGCATCCCTAATAAGAGGGCTAATAGCGTTAAGCAGCCCGGCCTTATAGCTCTTATATTTAAGGCTAGTAGTAAAGGTAGAGCTATTAACTCTACCTACTATACTACTAAACCTAAATATAATAGGTATAGTAGGTAGTAGAGGTATAAGCTTAAGCTTAAGCTTAGAGGTTAAAACCTCCTTACCTTTACCCTTACCCTCTAAGGTAGTAAGTCGCTCTTTAACTATATAGGTAATAAGCTCCTCTACCTCCCTAGCCTTATTAAGGACTACCTATATAGTTATATAAATATTAATAATAATCTAAGAATTAGTTAGTAACGTATAGAAACGAATATAAAAATAAGATACTTATAGTTTTCTTTAACTTTAAATTAGGTCTATCTAACTTAGGGGCCTTAATAGCCGCTTAGAGCTTAGCTATAAAGGGCCTTACTACTAAGGGCATTAGTATATAATGCTTTAAAGAGCGCCTATTAAAGCACTATAGGTAACGGCTATTAGTTACTACTAAGTAGCGCTTAGAGTCTAAGCTATAGAGTATAGCTTAAAGGTAGAAAAGGTACTAAACCTCCTACTTAACCTCCTTATTAACTCTTTATTTCTTAAGGGCTAAAAGCTTACTATTAATAGTAACTAATAAGTAAATATAAAAAGGTATATACTCTTCTTTAGAGTAGTATGCTTCTTCTTAACTAAAGGCTTAGCCTCCTTCTTAAGCTCTTCTTCTTTTTTTTCTTTTTCCTTTTCTTTTTTAGCTATATAAGTATATTAGTTATAAGTTCTTAGATATATATATATATAGTATCTACTTACCCTTATACTTACCTTTAGTAGTTAATAACTCTATCTCTTTAGTTAGTTCCCCCTTAAAGGAACTATTAATAAAAACCAGACTACTATTAGCCTTAAGTATAACTACTATAAAGGGGTTAAACCTAATAAAAGGAGTCTCTTAATAAGGGCGTATAAAAGGAGGTATAGAGTTAGTAAGGGTAGTAATAAGGGTAGTAATAGCCTCTATAGCTATAAAGGTAATAAGCTTAATAAGGTAAGTATACTTAGTATAAGTTACTATATAAATATATTAGTATAGTTTTAAATAATTCCTATAAGCCTTTTATAAATATAAGAAAATAAATAGNGCTATTAAAAGATATTTTATTTATNTCTATAAAAGTATATATTAGTATAATTCTTAATAGTATATATATATAGGGGGTAATTTAAAAGGGTTAAGTAGGTAGGTATACTTCTTATAAATAGAGGCGTAAAGAAAAAAAGAATTAATAAGAAACTAACTATAAAAAATCACTATAATATAGTAAGCTTAAGTAAACTAGCCCTCTTATTAGCCCTCTAAATAGCCCTTAATAGACCTATAATATACTAAAAATAAAAAATAAAGTAAAATTTAATATTAATAATTAACTTTAAATAAAAAAAAAGAGCGTATAGTAAATAAATAATAGTACGTTTTAATATACTTATTTAATAATAATTTCCTTTATTATTTCTAAATAAAGTATATAAAATATATTATCTAATAGTCTATAAGGGGTTTTAATTAACGGATTTATAGTTAAGAACTACTTTAAAGTAGTTAGGGGTATATTATAAAGTAGTTAACGCTTACTAAGTATACTAGACCGGTATAGGTATAGGCTATTCTTATAATACACTCACTAAGCACCTATTTATACATACGTCACATATAGGAAACCTTCTTCTAGAATCAAGTCACTCTTTACATAATCTCTCCCACCCATGGCTGTGTGCTCTAGCTCGTCACACATAGCTAACCTTACGATGCGCGCAAGTTTTAGCCCAGGTATGGCGGAGTCTGCCCATGGATTTGCTTTTACCTTGGCACCTTCATTGAGGTTTGGCTTTGGATTACAGCGGCGGGTCGTCGCAGCAGAAATGTGGATGCGTGGGTAGTTGGAAAGATTTTCAGAGATGCAAACCGGGGTTTCACGGCTGATTAGAATCATCGTCAGGCTCGCCAAGATCGTGTTGATGTTAAGGTCATACTGCCGCGACATGTCGACTGTTTCGATCTTGTGCGAAAAAGCCCGGCACCTTTCACAGAAGCCGGATAAGGCTGTCCTCCTGGCATTCGTCAAGACCGTCAATCAGGCAACGGACTGTTCCGGTGGCCGGATCCCGCAACATGCTGGTGAAGATTCTCCACAGTGCCTCCAAGGATGTTTGTGCGAATAAAGCCTCCTTCTGGACCTCACAGTCGGGCAGAATGTGGCGAACCAAGAACGGTCGAGCTTGGAGAAGTAGACAAATCAGACCGCGAAGTATAGACACCGCAGTATTGCGCCTCTCGTTACGTGCGTCCACGAAGTAAAAGAGTAGGACATCCTCTTGCAATGCCCTCAATGACTGATTTCTTTCAAACTCCCCAAGCAGGAATAGAGACATCATAGTCTTTCCCATGCCGGAACCTCCAGAGATCCATAGAAGCTCCGAATCCTTGTCGCTAATCCAAGATTTAAAGCTAGCATGACTGAGGACCCATTCACAAGCTTTTCGGATGAGAGGGGGTTTATCGGTTTCTGACTCGCTGCGATCATCGACAGGGTTCGTTAGGAAAAGGGCTTTCCTGCAGCTCGAGTCGATGCTGGGTCCTCTATCACTGCTTGCTAATCATTGACTAGGTTAGCTATTCTGTCCACTTTAGTATGATCAAGTACAAGAAGGGGGTAGGGGGTTGGTTTGGCGTACTAATCTTCAACGTGCTATTCTCAAAGCTACTTGCGGTGAAAGACAAGCCTTGGTTATGCAGCGTCCCTTGTAAATTGTTTGCTGCGGAGTAGAAGCTGCTGGACATTTTGAGATCGGGCTCCTGATTCGATTTCAAGCTGTTCGAGAGACGTTATTACGATGCAGGCCGGCTGGGGAATCGCCTTCGCGCGCGTGAGACGTTATTGCTGAGAACTATAACATCTCACTTCAGAGTCAAGAAAGAATTCTCAAGTCTGAAGCATGCTCACCAGGTTCTCAGCGAAGGGTCGGTCCAGTGCTGGCGAGAATAGGGGCGAGAGCGGCGATGGAGAGTTAAACGCAGGAGCAAAGTATGTCCTTTGAAAACAGTCGAGTCAACAAGATCCATGTGGAGAAAGCTCATCTCATTCTCAGATACTCCACCAAAGGAACGTACGGACTGAAGAAGTGCCATGATGCCGATGAAGCAGTCGCAGAGTGAGCGACGCTTGTCCCGCCGGTTGTGACTTGATAAACCATCTCAACTGACAGTGCTTAGTATTGTATTCGTACATGGGCTGACGGATAACCGTGAAACAACCTGGACTGATAAGTCTTCCGGCGTATTCTGGCCGGCCCATCTCCTCAAGGACGAAGTACCCAAGATGAGGATAGTCACGTTCGGGTACGACGCTGACATGGTGCACTTCTGGTCGGCAGCCTCGCAGAACAGGGTCCGCAACCATGCTCTCAACCTCATAAATGCCCTATCACAGCTTCGAGAGCGAAGCGATACCGAAGAGCGGCCAATTATCTTCGTCGTTCACAGCCTCGGCGGCCTTGTCTTTGAAGATGCCATGCCGGCGTCGAGAAACAGCGCCGAGACCCACATCCAGAGCATCTACGACAACACAGTTGGAGTCTGTTTCATGGGAACTCCTCACTGTGGCTCGGCTCTGGCAAACTGGGCCACCGTCTTCGGGCAGATTGCAACGATCGTGAAGAAGACGAACACTAGCATTCTAAAGGTGCTCGAGCCGGAGTCGGAGGTTCTCGCGCTCATTCAGGGTGACTTCCACACCATGCTAAGAAACCGAGCTGATCAAGGCCGCCCGCCACTCAAAATTACATGTTTCTATGAAGAGCTTCCTGTTAAGGGCGCTGGAGAGGTGAGTTTCTTGACTGTCAAGGCGCTCGAGATACTGCATGGGCCCCCGGGCACAATACTTACAATGGTGTCATCAGATCGTCCAGAAACACTCGGCAATTCTACCAGCGTACAACTCCATTGGCATCCATAAGAACCACATGGACATGACCAAGTTCTCAAGCTCTGAGGATCCAGGCTATCTATCGGTATCGACTGAGATCTTGAAATGGGTTCGAGCAATCGAGAAAGCCCAGCGTCCGATGGGCGCATCTCCCGCTTTCAAACCGACGCCGTCGCCTGCATATGGAGGATCTGTTCTGGACCAAAGAGCCACAGGATCTCAGATGCCTTCAGTCAACACTCCTTTGACTTTGGGATGGGGAGGATCTCCTCAGCCGTCACCAGGGGTCCACTTTTCGCATGCAGGCAACTTTGTCTCTGGGAACATTAATAACTATGGGAATGGGAAGTCTGTTATTGGGAATACCTTTCAAGGACCGACTACTTTCTAAAGGGTAGAACATACTTACAAAAAATGAATATCGTGACGACGATGCACACCGTCGCAGAGCCGTCTGCGAAGTTGACGAGATTGCGGGGCAACGACAGGACAACCGTTGTATGCAGTCCGTTTTACCAAAACTTCACGCATTGCCCATATCACTGGCCCTCCTCAGCTTCCAAAAAGTCAGGATCAGAACCCTAAGCGCTATTGGATTTTCCAAAAGTCTGAGGGTTCTCCGAACAGTTAACCTTAAACTCGGGTTGAAGTCAACTATTCAGATCAGTGAATGATTTCCCAGTAGCTAGCTGCGAATTAACAGAGCGTCAATAGATCACAATTGTTTCATGATGATAAATCAACATAATCCAGGCGCATTTGACGTCAGAAAGGGCCTGGTGCGTTTAGATTACTTCTATGCCTAATATGTTAAAGCCCAACAACGAGGCAGGGATTTCGTGTGCACCGAAGTTCCACCTCCCATCATGATTACATTGCGCCGTGTATAAGAGCGAAGTCTTTCGATTGTTTGATCATTAATTTGGGATGCGGGTTCTACAGCATTAGCGAAAAACGCGTTGTATATAGGCCGAGAGATGCTCTTCTTCCGAGACGATATCTCCTATGAGGTTGGCTGAAGATCGTGTCGTGTATGTGCAGGATCGAAAAGCTCAACACGTACTGATTTTACTTTAATAGTAGTAATCGTGTCTATGAAACTTTCCACATCCGTATCGGAAGCGAGTTCGAACAAACAAAAAAACCCAAATCTTATGGTATTAATGACCTCAGCTTCCCAAGTATATGCGTGAAGGGAGCGAGCCATTTCGGCACATATACCAGCAGGATGCAAGAATCAAATAGTCTGCGACGTTGATCTGCTATATTCACCGTTAAAATTGTGTGTAGAGAATCTCTTCTCCTTCTTCTTAACCAAGCTTGGGCCTGTGGAAAGCGACTTGCCTCGATACACCTGTCATTTCGAGATAATGCGGACATCCATTCCTGTTCTAGGGCGTTTTTTCCCTCCATGTGGGGCGATATGAGTGAGGTAAGCTTTAAGAGACAAAATAAAAAGATTAAGAGAAACATAATAGTCTTCTAATAGTTCAAAAATAATGGAAAAGAGTGAAGACCGCGACGTCATCACTGGCCACCTCTGGGGTTCTGCTCAAAGGGAGATGTTCAAGGCTCTGGCAAGGCTCGACGATTTTCTTGTTAAACTGGCAAAGGTTTTAGTGATGACTTCTCGCTCTTGGCTTGACCACTTTTAAGGCTTATACCCACGGCACGTTGCAAGGCTGGAGAGTCAATAACGCAGCCACCCATGCCCTTCCAGATGCCTTCAGAACCTGGACGAATTTTCTGGATACGTCGAAAGTCCACTGAAAATCTTTCATCTTTTGCGGAGCTGCTTTGACAGCCAAGCTGGGCATCTGACATCGCGGTGCCTCTCCTTACCACCAAGGACGGTATGTCTTACAAAGGAGAAACTTCCTGAGTCGAAGGCAAAAGCAGTAACATTTGATCAGGATGCTCTTAGCATCGCCACCTTGGATGATCCAGAACTTCCTAGGGATAGCGTGAGAGTACTGGGTCTGAGAGTGTGTGGGAGTCTCCTAGACCTTCAGGAGCTTGGGCTTGAAGATCCATCATGAACGTTCAGCGCGAACGGCTTGGCCAAAGTAAGAGGCTGTGAGCCTTTGTACATAGTAGGCCACGTCTGGATCATCACGAAGTTCGAGTGGCATCATTCCTGTCTGGGCACGGCTTAATATACCAATCATCGCGCCGGAGGCTGAGCTGGCATCACACAGCCCCTGACCTTGGGCAATGGCCAAGAAACTCAACAGACACCATCCGGACGCCCAACGTGGCGGGGCAGAACGCGGGGAACACGGTTGATCTGGAGGTCCAGGCTCCGTCTCGGAGAATTCGCAGATCAAGGATTGGATGAGCTTATTTGTTAGCTGCGGGCGAGATGGGCTCCACGAGTGGGGAACACGGACGTCGAATTTAAAACTCAGCGCAGTTGACAAATATTCAATCGTCGTGCAAGCGGAAATTGCATGAGTAGCAGAACTGTCTGGCTCGACAAGAACATGACTGCATGTGTTGTCAGTGATTTCATTGGCGCAGCCGTAAGTGCAAAACTGGTAGAAGTACATGAGCACGTATTTCCCGGGCAGCCAAGCGAAGGGCGTATGAATGTCAATAGTTAGCATTCTAGCTCTTGTATGCCCAGCTCACGACTTGGCGAAGTGAATCGATTTCAATCTGGCCTCGGAAGCAAGCATGCCATCAGAACGAAGCAAACGCCAAGAGTGGCGAAACAAAACATGGCTGCACTATGCTGGCTGAGGAATAAACCACTGACGGCACCACAGCAAGGCGAGAAGTTGGGTTAGATTACCTCAGTTGAACAGTTGGGAGGAGGGGGGGGGGCAAATCGTCCATTGGAGCCGCAAGGCGAACCTTGCGGGATGATCGACATGCTCCCGTCCCCTTAACCACCTCAGCGGGATCGCCGGTGGGCTTTCTGGCAATCGGTATCCTGATGAATGGTTAAAACTTAACGACCGCCGAGTGGTGACTGTTGCTCGGCGCTCTAGCCCACGCTGACAGGTATGCGCATCGACAGATGTGGACGCGGAGGCGAACAGGTTAAATCCGCACCCACCTAGCTGGCTAGCTGTGTCAGGACATCGTGCGGATATGCGCCGCAGGTCTGGAGTTGCGGGGCCGAGTGAGACTGGGGTATGACACCGGCATAATGCGCTTCGCCCACCACGCCGAGGTTTCCCGAACTTCTCGCCTCACTTATTCGTCTTGTTTCCCTCATCTCCTCCTTCGAAGAGTGTGGCCAGCGAACAAATTGTGGTTTGCCAAGACCACGCCCCGTCGTAGCACTGTTTTTATCGAGTCGGCAGGAGTGCTCTTGGATAAGTTTATGCACGGCACCTGAATCGGGGTCTCAAGAGAGAGTCGTCATCCTCAAGCCTCCTATTTTACCTCAGCATTGAGAAAAGGTTAATCTCTCGGCCGGGCCAGCTTGCGCTGGATGAGAGAAATCGAAAACGAGAACTTCGTCCGAACTTCTTGTCGAAAGCCGGGCTTCAGTAGAAGATAAGAGTCCGAGCTGCGGAGACGCGTGTTCTGTGCCCCGGGCGTCCCGCGGAGCGCCTCAACAACAAAGTTTCCAAGGCGGACTCTAAACCTTTATTGTCGCTTTCGCGATTTCAGTCTCTGCGGGCAACGTCAACGAGTCGCAGTGGGTGACAGACCGGGTGGCCGAGAAGTGACGAAGTCCTCCGCCATGCCGAGCTCTGTCGGCGTTGTCTATGGCTGTGCATATTACCCGTTGATTTCTTTCTTTAGATGGTCTTAAAGTTAAACGAAGAGGTCGCGATCCGACGGATTTGGAAAGCAAGTCTACTCCATCTCGCTGTCGTTCCTCAACTATTAAAGGGAGCAGAATCCTCTGGCCTTTCCAGCTGATCACAACGCCACCACCTCCATCACAGTTCATCAGACTTAATCATCGGCAAACAAAGAACTCCCGCAGTTTTGTGCACAACTTCCTTTCTGATTTTGACATCACTTCTCGATATATATCAAGAACCACTGTTCAAAATGGTCTCAGCCAAGTCTCTTTTCATTGCCACCTTGCTCTCTGGCGTCATCGCATCTCCTCTAACGGCAGTCAACATCTCCGATGCTGATACCGTCCCTCCTCCTGCCATTGAGAGCAGGAACAAGCCCTCAACTCTCGAAAACCGAGCGGACTGCGACTTCAGCACCAAAGAAAGACTTGACAACCTCATTCAGAATAGGCAGGACATGAAGGCTCGCCTTGACGTTGAAATCGATAGACGCCAGCGTATGAAGGATCAACTCGACCGACAGATTCGAGACAGGCAGCGCCAGCTCGGCAATTAAGCCATCCCTCACGCTGACGATAACGCAATTATGTGGAGTTTTGGTGCTTTGAGTGATTTGGAAGCTTTGAAACGGCTTGAAACGGATTGGTGTCAACGCGAAAGAAATGTTGGGAAAGGATCATGGTTATTTTGGGCAATTTCACAGTTACTCTTACAGGTCTTTGAATTTTGCTGTGTTTCGTAGAGACAAGAGATTGGCATGGTCTAGGAATATCAGAAGCTAGGTAACCTTATCGAATTGTGCCTCAAGGTCCATTCCTTCACATATCGGCTCAGTATGCCTGATGAGTGACCAAGCTGTGATCAATGACCCCGTGGTTCTTGACTATGGCATGGGACACTGCTAGGACGGTGACAATCATGGTACTCTGTCGCCCAGAATTGTAGTACTATCGAGGCCTTAGGGACTGTAAATACACAAGAAGCTTTGAAAAGTTTAATGTTCTTTTCTATTTGGTTGTTGTAGTATTTGGTCTTGCCATTGTCACACCTAAGAAACATTCTAGTGTAATTTTTGTGAGCCCAAACCTATCTCATCTTTCAGGCTAGACAATCCGATGCTCCTCCCCTCCAAACCTAAAGCAGTGAAAAAAAATACACGTGAGTACTAGATCTATCTTTACTTAGACTTCATCTTTCGTGAAAAAAGTTCCTTTGACCAGGAATTCTTTCAATAGCTCAACTTTTCTCCGCAGTCTAGAATCTTATCACAAGTCTCGCCTCAAGGGATGAGTGCGTTCCCTGGCGAAACCCGCGGATTCTCCTTAGAAGCCTACTGATCATGCGAGAAACCGAATGGTAACTTCTTGAAGTAGAAAGAGGTCACTTCTACTGGCAACTTTAATTACCAAACCGCCCATTGCCTACTCGACTCTAAGATTCTTTGTTACTGATAATCGCAAGAACGTTGTCGTAATCGTTTCTGAGAAATAGCCATGACCTATTAAGTTCTTGTGGATAAGACCTCTGACGGGTCTAGCTGTAAAACATACGGTTTCCAGGCAGAATGTATTGTAAAAGAAAGCTGTGGCAGGTTAATGTTTGTCCCCGTCAGAGTATTGGGCCTGCTGTAACATTTTATTCCTTCAGATGGTTGTGTTGGCTTTTAGCTCAAAGATACCTAGGTATATAATCAAACAACTACGACTCCCAGCTCTTTAATATCTGGGTGATTAATGCTAATGACTTTCGAGATAATTGAGCCCACCTCTGATTCTTTTGAAACCGATTAAAAAGCCACAAAACATCCTTTATGATATCATTACCGGAATCCGGAACAGAGAGTCCGACAACAGGTCACACCTAGATCTTGTTAGCCAGATCTAAGCTGGCATGTTCGTAAGTGAATTATCTTGCTGCCTGGTCCCGGAGTGAAGCTTCTCGTATGGATGGGTTTTCTGTCCCCTCCGAGAAAAATACAACCCGAGCCCTTGTCTCACAGCAACTTCCCTTTGTTCTGGTTACCTGTGAAATTTTCCAAAGTGAAAACATTTGCTTGATCTTACATCAAGGTTCCTCTTCATCACCTCAGCCAATCCCCTTCTCTTCTTTTCTACCACCAAATCTAAAGCTGAGGCCTCAAACCGCAGCCATCCCGACACAACGATGGATTCCGTTGACAGAGACTGCATTCGGCAGTCCTATCAGTCTTACAAGGCGGCGACAAACTGCTTCTTGGGCTGGCTCTTTTGCCAGTATCGACTGCTAGCAGCTCCCGGCGATACCGTTGACCACGCCTTCCGTTCGACGGGAGATATTTTGAATGCGGCCGAGATCCTTGCCAAGTCCGGCTTACCTGTCCCCAACTCCGTCATCAGATCTCTTGAGAACGCCATCACCAAGCGAAATTTCGTATTCGATATCTACCAGAAACTCGGCATGAGCGACGCGAACCATGAAGATTTCATCCATCGGTGAGTTGGATTGGCGATTCACTCGACTAAAAAGACAAGTCCTGCTGACGCGACGAAAGCCTCGAACAGACTCTCAAGATTTTGAGCCCCTCGGTCGTCAAGTCACAAATTTCTCATGTAAAACCAACCTCGGCCGATGTCCTCATGACGTCGAACGCATTTGCCTCTCTTCACCCCCTCATGAAAAGCCTCGACGATCTTGATGAATCACCGAAAATCCGTCCACGGCAAGAAGTCCCCACTCCCCGAGCGCAGACCGACACCAAGAATCCACCAGCCTCATTAGAGGCAGCCCGCGACGTTCAGTTGGAGGATGACTATCTGAGCCAGGTCTTCGAAGCGGCCTACTTCCTCATCGTAAGTTACTTCTGCCGGCCCCCAGCTCTTCGATCGGGCTCGAGCTAATCGTCAGCCAGGACTTGCGCAACGTACAAGCCATACTGAGAGGGTACTGGGCGGACGCCGCCCGGGGCGTCGTGCCCTTGCGTCTAGCTGCCTGGCTCACGAGCGCAGCCCTGTGGAACGCATGGGAGAGACTGCCCAGGAACCTCGTCGCGGTGTGCGTCAGAGCGTTCGAGAAGACGGAGGCGGCCCGCGAGTTCTTCATGAAGCTCTCGCCCACGGTCGACCCCATGGTCCACATCTCCCTCGGCGTCCGCCTCTGCAGTCTGGGCGCCGCAAGCAACAGGTACCAGAGACAGCCAGCTGGGACTTTCCCCTGGGGACATGCGGAGGAGGACAAGGAGTGTTCGCGGAGGTGCACGATCCCCAACTGCCTCTGTCGGTTCAGGACGAGCAATGTCGTCCAGTCACCAGAGGTCGAGGCCGACGGCATGGGGGTCTCCGCGGAGGAGGAGGCGAACATAAGCATAGTCTTCAGGGACATTGAGAGAGACACGCGAGAGTCGCGCGCGGTCGCTGCGGTGGAGAGTGGGCTCCCGAGATCTGGGTACCGGCTCGACGGCGGTGTGTGAGAGTCTGTACTTCTATGCCCGCGACTTCCTGAACCACCGGCAGGCGGTCGCGACGGCAAAGCTCGTCCTGGCCATGGACTTCTTCTTCCTCGCGGACCACGCTTTCGAGGTTCCCGGCGCCGCTTTGCCCCGCAGAGATTGTCGACTGAAGAGCCTGCGCCTGGCCATGGAGATACGCCGCGCCATCGTCCCCGTCATCGATGTCATGAGGGACTTGGCTACGTCGTTGACGTTGGCCGAATGGCACCTCAAAGGAACTTTTGGAGTTCCGCGAAGCCCTGGACGGCTACCTCCGAGAGAACCGGTTCGGGCTCTACCACGGCTCGCCGTGGACGACGGGCTCACACCTTCTGGAACTGACCACGCAGGCTTTCGTCGTGGGAGAGATCGCGTGTTCCGACTGGACCGTCATCTCATGCACGTTGCATCTCTACAACGCGATGCGCTGCCAGGCTGTGCTCGGCCTCGCAAAGATCCCCGTCCTGGACGAGCTCTGTGACCTTCTGATCGAGTCCGTGTTCCGGGGGAGCCCCCCCGCAGCACAGATTTGTCTCCGTCTTCCGTCGCGTTGTCTACAACAGCAAGATTCGAAGGACAGGACGTCGAGCCGGCCGCCAGGAGGGGTGCAAGTCCAGCTCTCGACTCGAGATCGGCCTCTTCAACACGCCCCAGAGAACACATATCGGATGCCATATGTACAGTCAGCACTTTGGCAACCACAGCCCGGATCCTTTACGACCTGCCGTACGCAGAACCCCCAACCCACAAACAGGGCTGGGCGGTTTATGAGGCCTACAGGAGCCACACCATGGCCCACAGCATCGAGTTGGCCAAGGACAAGGTTCTCTCGGAGCTTGAGGGGCCGAAGCCGGTTGCTCGCGTCAACCTCTTCGCCGTCTTCACCCTTTGCGCCACATTCCTCGCCGATCTTGGCAAACGCAGCAGACCCTTTGCCTCCCGTGAGGGACGCCATGGCGGCGAGGAGCTGCTCATCCGCGAGGGCCTCAACCATGATCTCGTTCTTTCGCGGATGATAGTGGAGCTCATTCTCGAGAATATTGACCGCCATTCTCAGACGGGACCGGGCCGACGTCAGCTGCGTCAGCTTCCGCTGCCGAACTATGCCCTCCAAGCATTCGAGCAGATTGGCACGGAGGTCCGTCTCGCCGACTTCATGTGGGACATCTGATTCTGAGAACGGGCTGGTAGTCTTAGCATTTCTCATAAATGAAAGGCAATGGAGAGGGGGGATACCCGGGAGAAGGACATGTCAGGTTGTCCGGGCAGAATGGGTGGTACGCATGTAGAATACTGTGTGTTTCATTAGATATAGACAAACAAGCAGAGCGTCCTAGACAGATCCCTCGCATGATGGTCCCTAGTCAACAACTCAGGCAAGTCACCGTACTCTGCTGTGCCACAATCAGAACACACCCGTACAGACAGAATGAACAGAATGGGCGTGTATCTTCATTATTATTATTTTTTTTTTGTTGGCGGGACCACTCCCTTTACTCCTTCTTGCTAGCAGCCCCCTCCTCCTTCATCCCCTCACACCCGAACGCCTTGCCCGCGGCCTCCTCGACCTTCCCGAACCCCTGCGTCGACGGGTCCCGCTGCTGTCCCGCGGCCTTCATCGTTGACGCCGCGTGCGCCTTGTCCTGCTCCCCTGACGACGTCCACGCGTGCGAGCCGGTGACGTTGCCGATGGCGGCCTTTGGAAAGGGGGGTCGAGCATGGTCAGCATAAAATAGCCCCGTCAAAGAGGGTTGAAGGGGACGTCTCCGTGAGAGTCCTTACCTCGGCTGCGCCCTTGATGTACTCTGCGTGGCCGGCGATGAGGCCGGGCTGTTGGTTGGTGTTCGCGTTCGTGTTCTGGGAAGACATTTTTGAGTTGTTTGATTGGTTGGTGATCGGAGCTGGTTGGGTTGGGTATGAATTTATCTGCTAAGCTCTGTATGAGTGTCCTTGGTAGTCCGGTTGCACGATCTGTTCCGCTGCGCCTTGAATATAAATGATGCTGGGGGACGTTCCGGCGGCAATGAAGGGCGACAAAGGGGGCGTGTCGCGATGACGTCAAGACGTCGACGTCATCATTAGGAAGCCGACCGCATCACATGTTCTTTTCAGCGACCCCCAAACAAGGGACGGGCGGAAAAATCAATGACGGGTTTTGTGCTCGAAGCGAGGTTCGGACAGGGACTGGGTCGTTTGTTTTAATGTCTTGAATTCACAGCAGGACCTTGCCGATTGTGGTTCATCTGGTTGTGGTTGTATGACAATGTGCAAATTGGACATGCAATAGCTACAAACAATAGAAATATCGACGTTCTTTTTGTCAGATTATCACATTGGGGGTATCGCTACTCTAAATAGGCATCAAATCTAGGTGCAAGTGCACAGTGTTATCGAGATCTTCTCATCCGCCCCCTTAGACCCGCTCGGCGTGCGAAGACTCCTGGAGATGGCTCTTCTTGTCCTCCACGGCCGCGACGCGGTCCTCGAAACGGACTCCGGCCTTTGCGCTGCGCCAGGCCGGCACGTTTGAGTCAAAAAGCAAGTCAATCTCCTCGAGGGTCTTGCCCGCGGTCTCGGGATAGGTGAAAAAGATGTGCACCGTCATGGCGGCGCAGAAGGTGCCAAAGATCATGTATGTCTCCCACTTGATGTTGGTGAAGGCGGGAGGCACGAAGAAGGCGAGGGCGAGGTTGAATGCCCAGTTGGAGGCGGCAGCCAGACCGACACCGGTGGCGCGGTACTTGAGAGGGAAGACTTCGGAGGCGTAAATCCAGCCGATCGGCGCCCACGTGAGTCTGTCACACGTTAGTCGTCGTCGCTTACAGGAGCAGGTAGTGTAGCAGCAGAACTCACCCGTAAATTCCGACAAAGATGTAGCAGAGGGCGATGACAGCCTTTGCCGGGGGACCCTGGATGGACCACTTGAGGTTGTAGTTGTCGTCGACGTGGTCCACGGGGTAGCCGTGAACAGCCATGACGGCGCCGGTGGTGAAGTGGATGATGCAGCAGATGATGGCGCCACCAATGAGAAGAGGGCGGCGGCCGAGGCGGTCGATGATGGGCAGGATGGCACCGGTCGTTACCAGGAAGATGACATACTGAATGATGGACGAGGTCAGGGCCGTGTTGCCGCTCTGTCGATATTGTCAGTCAAGATCTTGACGCTTGCTAGTCGAAAGGCCGAGGGGGGAGAACTCACCATGCCGGCCATGTTGAAGATGTAGACGAGGTAGTACAGCATGACGTTTCCGCCAAGAAGCTGCTGCCAGACCTGTACACTGCATCCAGCAAGCGTGCGCTTCCAGATCCTGGGGCCAAACAGACCCAGGAAGCCAATGTTCTTTGACTCGGCGGCAACGCGGGCAGCTTCCTTAACCTCGTCGAGCTCGGCAAGGACGACGGGGGAGTCGCGGTCACCACGAGCGTGAAGGTGAGCCAGGACGTCGTGGCACTCTTCCCAGCGGTCCTTCTGCGCCAACCAACGGGGAGATTCGGGGAAGAAAAGGAGAGCGACGCCGAGGATGACGCCGGGAACGCCCTGGACACCCCAGGCGATGCGGAAGGCCTTCGGGTCGTTCTCGATGGTGACGACACAGGCGTAGGAGATGAGGTACATGATGAGAATGCCCCACTCGATGGACCATTGCTGGATACCGACGATGCGGCCGCGGATGCGGGAGGGGGCGAGCTCGGCGAGATAGACGCAGCACTGGGAGCTGGTGATGCCGATGGCGAGACCGCTGACAACGCGGCCAACGATCAAGTGAGCCACGTTCTGGGACGAGCACTGTAGAACGGCGCCGATGATCCAGATGACGGAGGCCAGCATGAGCGCGCCGCGGCGGCCCCACCAGTCGGCGAGGAAACCGGCGACGAGAGCGCCAACCAGGGAGCCTCCTGACATGGAGGCCGTGATACCACCCTGCAGGGTTGAGCTCGGGTGATCGAAGTATTCCATGTAGGAATCGGCACCGATCCATGCGCTCATGGAGCTGATGTCAAAACCGAAAAGCATACCACCGATGGTGCCAAAGGCAGCCAGGGCTTCAACGTCACAGTTGATCAGCGTTGAGAAACGTGGCACCGGGGCCGGAGAGAAGCAGGCCAAGGCTGGGGTACATACCGTAGATGTTGTGTATGCGATACATGACGGGGAAGAGACGTTCCTGTCCAAAGACGGTCCGTTCCTGGGATGGGGGAGTAAGTGCTCCGTGGAGCGTCAAATATCGGGGTGTCGAGATGGACTGAGGACGTCGGGTCGTAAGAACGACACACTGCGATGGTGCAGAGAAGCTGAGGGGAGGTCGACGGGAAGAAGGTCGAAGGACGTGACGGGAGACGGCAGATGATTATATAGATTCAGGAATGGCCCGACGCGCAGCAATACTAACACCGGCGAACAGACAAATATCACCGAGGCGCGCTTGCGACTTGCGAGGGACGGCTCCGGATGTAACACGACGTTGAAAGGACGCGGGTGGTTGCAAAGCGAGCGGTTGGTGGGCTAACCCGCATGGGGTACGGCATCATGCCGGCCATTGAACCGCTTCGGCGTGGCCCGTTGCGTAAAAGCAAGGCCGTTCTTGGGCGGCCTGAAGCCACTCCAGACGGGAAGAAAGAACCAAAAAGTCACACGTGCTTTCGTAAATCATCGAGTCGTGTTTAAGCGCACGTATGAGAGAACGAGAAGAGGTGAGGGATCTGGGGCGGACGACGTCATGTCAGGTTGACAAGCCAAGAAACATGTCCTCTTTTTTCTTGTGTCTGGGCATCAAGGTCTGGAGTCCTGTTTAATTAGTGCGAGGCTTTCGTAAAATGCCCCGGTCCTGGAGTCTTGGGGTGGGAGGGAGATGGTGGTTAGCAGGTAGTTGGGGGTAGCTTTGCTGTGGTGAGGACGGGGACCGAGGACGTTGGATGGGGACGGAGGCGATGACGGGCACTTCCGCCGAATGGACGGGGACGGTGAGGGGAACGAAGTGGAAAACGGGGAGACATCATCAGGGGAGACCAGGGTTCGCGAGTTAGAATCGGGGGAGGGGAAGGGGAACATGAGAAGACTGGAGAGTAATGGAAACACTGGGCATACTGGGAATGCTGGGAAGACTGGGGGAAGACTGGGGCCGTTGGATGTCGCGATGGAATGAGGCAGATGGCGGCCTCTGTGTCCACGACTGAACGCTATTCCCGAATCAGTCGAGTTTCCAGTTAAACCACCGAACCAGGAGCTTTAATTCTTGCCTTTTTTTTTTCTGGGCAATTTCTTTGCCTCTTGCACACGAGCGGGTTGTCAACCGAGTCATTATGTTTCTCTTCCTCCTCTTCATACTAGCCACCGCCGATATTCACTGACGACGGGCGTCCCTTCCTGAACTGTCGTTGGTGCCTCGGGCAGGAGTCTGGGGCTCCAACAGATCTGCGTCATACCCTTTCCGATTAGGTAAGGCGCTGTCTCTGGTCTCCCGAGACCCGCACCCACCAGACCCACAAGTGGGTCTCGAGGCATGAGGCGCCGGGGTGTGTGTGGGTCGAGCTCGGGGGAGGAAGGAGCCGGGGTGTGTCATTCTTGCCTGTCTTCTGCCTTTCCTATCGCAATGCCATTTTTCACTACACATACTCCGTACTACCTATTACTATCCGTACCTTACTGCACAACACACGGCGATAAGGTACTACATGTTACACTATATCGTACATCCATCTCTCTTTCACGACTCGGCTTGCTGCCGTGCTCCGGTCCATTCCGGTTGGACGGGCCCTTTTCTTTTTCCCCCTATGGTGAGCAAGGAACTGTCCCATCATTGCTGGATACTTGCTGCATCAAAACCAGAACGCGACCGAGCAGCTTTTACGGGTCAGAACATTGTACTGTATGGTTGCAACAAGACTTCCGCCACAAACGTCTGGGCAAAAGGGTCACAAATCCCTCCCAAGACTGCAAGCCAGACTATCCATGGAGAAACCGCCCGCCGTCGATGCTTGAGTTCATGCCAATGTCGGGGAAGATGGGGCGTTCTCATCAACTATCAACTGAATACGCCTGTTTCCAACCGTTTGGGATGGGTCTTCCTTGGACTCAGGTCCCCTTACTCGTCTGCTCACTGTGTGAAGCTCTTCAGACTATTAGAGGCCCGCCTCAAGTACAGGCGCGGCACTTGGCGTCCTCCCAGCATCCAGCCTGTTTGCAGTCAACCTTAGGCGCGCGAGACGACGTAGACTTTGAATCTCAAACGCCATCCGTCCCGCGTGTTTCCCGCTCCAATCGTCTTTCTCCATGGCTCACTTGCCGTGCTTGATCTCCTACT
>MPGH01000005.1:60843-193680 GCA_001937105.1 Colletotrichum chlorophyti | reverse complement strand
TTCCATCCCCCACTGCCAGACCAACGTCGTGGCTGCATCCATCTCGGCTCTGTCGGCGCCATGCAACAAAACGCCACTTACATAGTATATCATTTCGACCAATCCTGGCGGCAATGTTCATCCGGCCATGAACCAACATCTTCGACCCTTTTGAGTGGTTTGCTAGCCTTCTTGCACGCGTATAAGCGGGACCATTGCGTCGAGCTGCTTTTGTCTCTTCCTCTTCTGTATCCCTCCTTTTGCGGCTCTCTTGCCCTACAGATGTAGCTGTGGGGGGAATTGTGCTAACGCTGGAGGTTGGTGTTCTGGCAGCAACCGCTGCAGAGGTGTGGTCGTGATGGCCAAGCGGTCGAGTGGGTAATGTTGAACTATCTAGTATTTAGCCCGCTATAGCATAGCATAGCTAATCTGTAAGAGCAGGGCAGAATTTCTCCTCTGACAGAACCAGCTACAGTCGAAGCAATCTTCCATTTCCGAGAATCTTCGTTAGTACGCCCTCATTTCTCATAACAGGCACTCGATAAATACGTACCCGTTTCTTGTCCTGTCTCTTTAAGATGATGGAAACAGAAAAGAATTACCTCTCGATGGAATCACTGGCAGCCGGCTATCAGAAACCAGCGCTTCATCTATTGGGTAAGGCTTACTCGGCAAAGAGGCCATGGCCGTACATTATCATTTGAGTACATGTACAGCTATACAGCTACGTAGACGTCCTAGCATATTGTCGAATCCTATTCATCAGGCAGCTTGAAGTTTCTTTGTGCTCGCTGGACGCAGG
The DNA here is from genome assembly GCA_001937105.1 of Colletotrichum chlorophyti. Classification (NCBI taxonomy): domain Eukaryota; kingdom Fungi; phylum Ascomycota; class Sordariomycetes; order Glomerellales; family Glomerellaceae; genus Colletotrichum; species Colletotrichum chlorophyti. Next base: position 192,899 of record MPGH01000005.1, on the reverse strand, counting down.
GTAGGCTGAATCTGGACCGTCACCGCCCAATGTGTCTGCTCTAAGCCAACGAGGGCCAGGGAAAGTTACGCGGTCTAACTGGTTATTCGGGGTACTGACCAAGCGTTGTGGCCGTTGTAAGGCTATGAACTCTAAACCACTCGCAACCAGTGACTCATCGCATGGAAGCAGATTATGACCGGGTCCAATTATTACAGATAATACTGATCGATCTCAGTACGGAGAGCAATTCGTTTAGAACATTGTAATAGCCAACGCAGAGCTAAAACATACAACAAGCCAGGTCATACCAGAGTCAAAAGGCAACCAATGATGAAATCCTTTTATGAGGTGCACTCAGCCGTGTCGATGTTTGAGCAAGCGACTAACTCTGGGAGTATTGAGTGACATTAATTGCGTTATGCATCCCAACCTTCGACCTACTCTCTGTGAACAAATCAGCTGAAAATTCCTTAGGTCGGTTGGAACGCCGTGTGAGCTTGAGGCATCGCGGCGGCCCAAGGCCCCCGAGTGAATCAATAATGGACATGCCCCTACCTCCCGGGAGTCTTTGCACACTCGGTCGGAGACGTAGCTGGCGAGGGTGGTGTAGTCGTCCGGACGAGGTTTCCTTTCTGAAGGAAATCCATCTCTTGTTCTTAAACTTTTCGTTTCTTCACGTTCCGAGATTGGAGATTGGTAAACTCGTAATCACTTCGGGCGACATGAGTCCTTGAATCCTAGGTTGTGGCGTCATTCAAAACACCCATCCGGATTCCCCCGGTAAGACTAACTAATGCGGACGCCATCGTCATAGTTCGTCATGCGGCTCTCACCTGGTGTGACAACCTCTACGAAACTTTTTATGGTCGCTGGCTTGTTGAGGCCATGTTTTTGTCCAGTGGGACCGCGCCGCAGCGTATTTGGAATGTGCTGTTTAATACAATTGTGGGAAGTCGGATGTAGTCGTCGGGTTCGCCAAACACAACTGCTAACCCAACGAGAGCTGTCCAGCGAAGAAGCATCAAGTTTCAGAAGCTCAAGCCATTCTATCGACCCTCCTTTACATCAAGCCTCCCGTAAAGGAGCTATGAGGAAGCTTTGGCCATCGTACAGAGAATGAGATGGAAAATTACTAAGAATGAACAGGAAGGGCGCGGAAGCATACTCATAAGTACCATGGCTTCGGCAAGGATCAAAATGCGGCCTGGTGGAGCACCAAGCTTTAGGGGCCCAGCTATGATTGACACGAGGGTCCCAGATGTCGAAAGAGTTCATTAAAGACCCTGGAAACTAAGCGGAGGGATTAGGTTCAAAGTACTGAACACTGTTCTTGGACTTATCGATCAGAAGGGAAACCTCCCCTGTACATGTTATCGTTGTGTCACCCGAGGATTATGGGTTGTGCAAGAAGCCTGGCTCCAAACCCCCGAAGATATAGTTTATTGATAACGACCGATACCCTAAGGAAATGTTCGCCAAGGGCTTGGGCTCCGAATTTCGAGCGATAAACGGCTAGATCAACGGTACGAAGGGACAGGGGAGGTCGAAAACACATGATGAGATGGAGACCCTGTGGAAAGGCAATAAGAATTATCAGTTGCCTTTGCCTGGTCTGGTGGAAGTGAAAAGTCGGAAAAATACGCTGGCAGTCTTTCAGGGACCAATTCAGTGTACGGCCTGCCGACCTAGTTATATCACTGATCAGTTTTCTTTCCTTCTCACCTGTTCCAGCAAATTTTTGTCCACCACCATATACCATATCTAACAGGTCATACGGTGGACCTCACGCAAACATTATCTCGCTGTATCTGGAACTTTTTGAAGCAGCCAAGTAATCGGAGTTGGAAAGCTAGAAACCCCGCTGCTCGGCGCATCAAGCGTAAGCAGCTCCAGGAATCAGAGGCGTCTTGTGATCCCGGTTCACCTGAACGACATGCTGGCAACCGCAGAGCTCGGAAGCATTGATAGTTTTGAAAAGTAAGCTGTATAAGGTTTTTTAAAAAAAACCTATACGTAAATGTCACAGCCACAGCAACATGAGTCTTTGCTTTACGGTATCACGCCGTTGACTGCCATCTCGATTTGACTTGAGAGTTGACGTGGAAACGTCAATCATTCCAAAATCGGTCGTACCTCGTTTTCCGATAATGAACAAGATTAATACCTTACGATTCTCGGACATTGAAAACGCAGCCCCGACGAGCCGTTCAATGGTCGGCGACGCCAAGGACGTTGGAGGGCTGGTTATGCGAAAAGACAAACGCGTGGGTGATATCGACGGCTTTGTGATTGCCAACGACCGAAAGTATGGAAACGTTCACCAAAGCTTCCTTTCAGGTACATGCAGTAGCTCCCACGGACGGGATGCGCGATACGGAAGCGTCCGCAGCCGCCCGCAGCCCGTCCATTTCTAGAACTCTTATACCGGACGACGCCCAAAGCTTTAACCACACGTGAAGCTCAGAAAAGCTGAGCAGGAGTATTTGTGAAAATTCTGTTGGTCAAGAGTTGAAGAGAGTCTACGGAACCCCACGTTGTGAGCGACTCGTGGCGCATGTTCCCGGGCCGAATCGTGCAGGCTTACAAAACAAGTTCCTAGAGGTTCAACGGGGACGAAGTTGAAACGGACATAGCGCGACATATTGATTACCTACTTCAGAATTGAAAAAACTGCACAATCGATCCAGAACGGGAAATCTTATTTGTCAATGACAAGTTCGTCTGATTCAATTCGAAATAGGCGTTCATGGTTTCTGTCCGAGAGCCCACGAGAACCCACGCGCCACCTCTTGGCGAAATGCTGCGCTCATAGACCATTTTATGAACATGTTGGTATTGCAGATGTCATGTTAATTGGAGTTAAATCAAATCATCTTGTTTCTGGTTTGTGCTGAAAACGGCCCATGCTCGTGGCGATCTGGCTATCAGGATATGGTATCCCAAGCTCACCCCGACGGGCGGTGTGGTATCACTGTCATTGTTGTCGCTGTTGTCTGATCTTGTCCCCCAATATGGGTAGAATGATGACACAAATCATCCGAATAATCTATCGGGGATACCGGTGAACCCCTGTAGTCGGCATCCATAGCTTGCGTCTGGGATCGAGACTCACAGCCCATATGAGAACGTATGCAAGCTCAGCACTTACAACATGTTCTGATGATGGCGGCTTCTTAATAGAATCCTACCAAAACAGTGAATATTGGCAAGCTGCAGGTCTCAAAAGGTTGTATAGCAGTCTGGAGTGTTTTTTTTTTTTTTAAACCGGGGTCTTCTTTTCTAAATCGCCAGAACAAAGATCGAATCCCATCATTGTGTAATAGTTGGGTCATACTCTAGGTTTTCGCTTGACGCTTCTCGGGCATAAAATTCCCAACATGGGCAAGATTCATGGCTCAGACAGCAGGCTGCCCCGTGGTCAATGGTATTCATTATTTTTTGTAGTGTCGTTGCTTTGGCCTGATGATGACTTTAGAGTACGTAGAGAAGCGTCTATGCCAGTAACGACACATTTGTGATAGGAAATGCGCATCTGGACGTGATATGCGACATGATGCACGGAAACATGCGTAGAAGGCCGTTGAGCATTCTCTTAAGCGACGTTTGGAAGCACGACGTCACCTCCGAATCGGGCAGCGCATCGATCGCGGACGTGGACGAAAGGAAACAAGGGCTTCGGCCTCATCGTGCTCGTACTCGTCGCGCGAAAACCTTTTCTGGATTTCAGATTGAAAAGCTTGTGTTGCGCGGAAACGGCTTTCGGGGCAGCTTTGATAGATAACCGACGGCAACTGTCATATGATGCCCCGCACGCCCTAATGAGTCTAGACGAACGGCTTTCGTCAATGACACGTCCGTGTTTCTGAGTACAGAACCAGCCCCAGCGTCATCGTGTCCCGATTGGTGTTGAGGAGGCTCGCTATGAACCAATAGCGAACAATGTGCTTCGAAAGGACTTTCCTGACTGAGTAGACGCCTTCGAGATAGCCATGGCCAGACGTTCGAAAGCTTTCGTCGGGCTGCCACCGCGAGGCGAGCCGTTGGGCTCCGACGGTCCGGTTGGGCGCGCTGATTGAGTTGTTGTCCCATTACGGAGTACCGACAGCCTTTTCGCTGCGTGTTGGGATGACAAAACGTCACCGAGTTAGTCGCCTTGTCTCCAGGTGAATATAACGCATTGGGATACATAGTTTGAGATCACGATCTGCGCGCAATCCTTTCTATAAAGTGTCGGTGATATCTCTGCCTAGACGTATGTTTATCTCTCACTTTCATCATCACACTTCTCTCTCCCAGCTTATCCTTGATTCTTCTTGACATCCTCATCGTGAAAGCGCTCTTGGATACTTCACCATGAAGTTCCTCAACGCATTCCTCACTCTGTCGGCCCTGGCGGTCAGCATCGACGCCATTCCCGTTTCCGTTACCAAAGAAGAAGATGGCATAGTGCAGTGAGTTCAGCAAAGTAGAACTTTTAGACCGGAACGAAGCTTACTGAGACTCCCCAGCGATATGTCCATACATGATGCCAGCGTCGTCGCTCGTCAGGTCCAACCGCCGGCGGCCTTGGCCCCGAACGCGACCCCCGAGGCCGACGTGGATGAGTACGAGTATGAAGAAGTCGAAGTTGAGGACGTTGCCGATGTCGGCGATGTGAACGCCGAGGGCAAGAAAAAGAAGAAGAAGAAGAAGAAGAAGGGCAAGAAGAAGGGCAAGAAGCCTGCGCCTGACGCCGCCGATGGAGTGCCCCCGGCTACGACGCCGGCCGGTGGGGCCATTCCGGCCGCCGGCGGCACCACGACCCCGCCCCCTGCAGCGGCTGTACCTGGCGCCGCTCCTCCTAAGGCGCCGGCGTCGGTGACCAACCCTGCTGCTGCGCCTCCCTCGGCCGCGAGCCCTGCACCGCGCTCAATTGCAGTGGCATTCAGGGCCTAGCTTCGACATTCATATTCATTAACTTTGGGTTTCAAGGTGTAGGAGTATTTGGTGTAGGAGTATTTGAAGAAAGGGGCGGGGAGAATACTGGAAGACCTTTTTGTACCAACAGCTGCTGGGCGCGGCATTGCGGGCGAGTTTATTTTTACATTCCTTGCCTTTTCTCTGCTTTTAGATATATGTCACCCCGAGCTGTTTGATACAGCGGTGACTTGGTCTCTTAGTTGTGCAAAAGTTTGGTTTCGTCTGTCGCCATTCGGCCTGTCCTTTACCTGAATTTTTGACATGTCGAGCCTTGATTGTACGAGCAATTCCTCGGCCACGTTGATAGACCTTCGCGACCAAATGGTTTCACTTTTTTGTCTTTTTGGGATTTCCTAGAGTTAACGGCTTAAGGTTGCTTTTCTGGTGTTTCATTCAGAATACGACTTCCGTCGACTCACTCCTGAACCTACACATCCTGGTGGAGGCAGGCTGAGTGATGCCCCTCGATGCATGACATGTGTGACTTGTTGCCTACCACCAGTTTTAGAGAGGCAGCTTCATCAAAATGCGCATAGTAGGACAAGTGGCTCTCCAAAACCCAATGGAAAGATGATTACTTTCCCTCCACGACTCAGTGATTTTTCCCGCAGCATCCAGGCAAAGACCAACTGCTTCAAGGCTCAACCCATTCACACGCGGTCTCACTAACAACTTCAACCGAGCCTGGGCACCCAATGTCAGTCACCGCTGCCGTCCCAGACGAGAAAGCTTATTGAAGGAAGGTTTTCGTGTAACAATAGCGGTTTGGTAGGAGTCGTGTCTGCCGACCCTCCTTCTCCAATGATCACTTGGTTGCGCGCTAGTCGGCGGTGGCTAGATCCCGGCAAGGTTGCATCTAGTTTGGCGAGATGAACCCTGGAGTTGTCTCAATGTTGGGATACACACGAACCACGCTGCCAAGAGACATTGTCTGCCGTTTAAGCTTTGAAGTTCTGTTCTGCCGCCCGCAAGGGCCATAGAGTCTTGATCATCCGTCAGGTTTTGACTATATGTACATAGGTTCCTGATGTACGCAAATGGAACAGTGTCCTAAACGTGCCGTCTCCACAACCACCTGCTCACGTTGTCGCCGAGATGCCTTACAACGAGTTTTCTACAATGGATCGCGACCGCGAGAGGAAGATCCGAATGGCCCAGGAGGCCCAGGCCGTCATCGAGTTCGAGGAGGACCCTCACCGCGCGGCGCTCGAAGATAATCCGGCAGAGGCACGAGTTAGCATCAAGACTTGGATAGCGATCTTTGTAGGCGACTGATCTTTTTCCTCCCTAAGCGCCTTCCGTCTCTAACAACTCTCGCTAGTCTATGGCTCTATCCTTCGGTCCGCCAGTCGGGCTGGCCTTCCTCGCTGTCGCCTCGGTCGTCGTCCCAGTCACGGATGAACTCGGCGGCGGAGAGTCTTTGGCCTGGGTCGTGGGATCCTGGAGTCTCTCAACGGCATGTTCCTTCTCCTTAGCTGGACCGCTCAGCGATGTCTTTGGTCGGAGAATCTTGGTTCTGGCCGGCCAAGCTACCGTTGTGATCGGCTGCATCGCCGCCACAACGGCGAAGAACATCTCGACCCTCATAGCAGCCGAAACACTAATTGGGCTGGGTACCGGTTTCGTCTTCGTGTCCTACGCCGGCGTTCCTGAGATGCTCCCCAACAAGTGGCGGTCTGTTGGTCTGGGAATTTTGGAGTGCGGCATCTCGCTTCCATGGTGAGTCTCGTCAGCCTGGCTTTCTGCCGCTCCCTGCCCCCGCATGGTTCGAAGCGTACCTCCAACTCGGCAACTTTATTCATTGTTTAAGTTGAGCTCGGCACACAAACCTGGCGCCCGATGCAGAGTGGTGTGCCGATCAGAACACACACTTGAAGGATTCCCCGCACGGCAATGCATCGCATTCTGAAGATCAAACTTGAAGTGCTCGTCTGCCGAAAAGACCAAGATGACTGACTTTCAAAACCGACAGGGGAATATTCTCAGTCCTTCTCGGCAATGCTCTTTTCAAATATGCATCGTGGCAGTGGATATTCAATATAGGTATCATCGTAGAGATCGTCGCTCTCATTGGCACAGCTTTTTCTTACCACCCCGCGGCTCGACCCCGTGGCGACTTCGACAAGACCCGCATGCAGCAGCTGAGGGATGTCGACTGGATCGGCTTGGCCCTCTTTACTTCCGGACTGGCGGTGACTCTCATCGGCCTGACGTGGGGCGGCACTCCGGAGCACCCGTGGGATAGTGCCGGGGCCATCGCGCCCATCATTGTTGGTCTCTGCGTCGTGGCTCTCGGCTTCCTCTACGACTTTAAGCTTGCTGCACATCCAATGTTCCCGCTGAGGCTGTTCGCCATGTTCCGCCGTTACTCGGTATTGCTGATCGTTCTTTTTGTCTCCGGCATGAACTTCCACGCCATGTCAGCCTTGCTGCCTCAGGGCTCTCTGTACATGTTCACCACGGATGGTATCCAAATTGGGGTCCTTTCATTGCCTAGCACGCTCATGAGCGGCGTCACCGGCGTCCTGGCACCCCTGGTCGCGCACAAGATCGGATACATCAAGTGGCAGCTTGTCGCCGGCATGGCTTTCCAGGCCATTTTCATCGGTGCCAGCGCTGCGACTGTTTACCCAAACGACAAGCTCGCGTATGCCTTCGTACCGGCATTCGGCGTGCCAATGTTTGTCTGGGTTACCATCCTGTCGTATGCAATTGCCAGTCTCCACGTCCCACACTCGAATCTCGGGGTGGCAATGGGTTTGTTGGGCACATTCAGATCAGCAGGTGGCGCTGTCGGCAACGCCATATTCAACACAATCTTCCAGGAAAACTTCCGCGAGTTCGCTGGCCAGGAAGTTGCGCAAACTGTGATCAACAACGGGCTCAACCCGGCAGACCTAGACATTATCGTCCCGGCTTCCATCATGTACAACCTTGGCGATCCCCGAGCGTTGCTCAACATTCCAGGCATCACACCGGAGGCCCAGGACGTCCTACGTGATGCTGTGAGAGCAGGAGCCGGGCACGCCTTTAAGATTGTTTTTTATGTGACAATCCCGTTCAGCGTTTTCGCTTTAGTGTGCTCGCTGTTTGTCGAGGACCCATCGGCTTACATGACAAATCATATTCAGTCGGCCATGGGACAAGAACCAGGGGCTCGAAGGCGCACCAAGCGCACACCAACCCAAGACGAAGCTCAAGGATTTGAATTCGAGACCGTGAGAAAGATTCATATAGAGCCAATCAGCAAGACCTGAGTTGGTTACCAGTTGGCGTTAAACTTTCTTGAGTCAACGGGAAAGGGAGGTTATAATAATCGGAGAAGAGCAGTGTCAGCAATGTAGGAGGCCCCTAGCATGGACAGGCAACTAAATTGTAACGTATCTCACCCACAAGACGGCTTTCTCCTTGGCACGCTTCACGTTACAGGATTATCTCTCATGTAAACAAGCCCTGGGTTGTTTTCCGACCTGCGCTGAAGCTGAATTTGTCCCCAAAGTTCCAACTCTCCGTTTAGACGGCGATCAAGCATTATGAACCGTGCTGTTTCGTAACACACCCAACCGTGGACGCGTGCACGACCACATCGCCCGACCTCAACTTGTATGCGGTAGTCAGTTTCTTAACCAACGTGGTTCCATATACTGACCTTCAGCGTACATTACGGCACATTTCATCTAGCTCTGTGGGGGCTGTATGCCACGAGAACAGTACGTTTCAAGATGTGTTAAGTAAGTTCAGATTCCACAGACATTATCAAATGTACAGCTAATGAACACCAAACGCCAGACCAAGCCCCTCGTAAGAGGGCTGTCCGGTCTTTTGGACACACTGTCGCAGATTGGTATCTCTAAAAATCCAAAAGCCCCCTAAACAATTGTCTCTTGCACATCGATTCGACTTGGTAGCCGTTCACAATGCCTACTGCGACGTGAAGACCCTCACTACCACCTAAACAGACCTCATCGTCTACCGTGATCATCCGGTAGTTGTGCCGCGCCATGGACCGGGGGGCTGTAAGTTCCGTGGCCGGAGTCCAACTCATAGCGAGTGTCAGCCGGTGCTTCGTAGATTTGATTCGCGTTCGCCTCGGCAGCGTGGGCATGCGGTTGCACGTGGCCGAGCACCTTGGACTCGTGTCCGTAATAACCGCCCGCCGACATGGGAGAGGCGGCGGTCTGCGCTACGACGGTGCCAGGGCTCGAGTTTCCGAGAGTGCTCCCATCGTGGCCGAGCTCGTGGCGGTCTTCGTTTTGAGGGACGGCAGTACCCTTGGCTGCTTTCCTGCGGCGCCACCAGAAGAAGAAGCCCACTCCCAGGAATGCCATGACGGCTAGAGAAACACCAACACCGACACCGGCAGCTGCCCCGGTAGATAGACCAGTCGATGACGACGCCTCCGGAGTAGACGGGGACGATTGAGTTGGTATTGAGTTGGTAGATGCTCCGCCTGCGCCGCCCCCTGATGTCGCACTGGCTCCTGTTGATGTAGCCGCGGTTGGTATTCCTGTACTCACGGCGGTCGTCTGTGGTTCATCAGCGGGTTGCTCGACTATAAAACGATTTGAGACAACGACTTACGCTAGCAGAGTAGATGGTGGAGTAAGCGCCGTCGTTGACAAGTTTGCTGCTCGTCATGATCCAGTGTTGGGCAGATTGATTGTCTGGGGCGCCCTCGGTTCCCTCTACATCGCTTGACATGAACAGATTGGAACTCGGATGGACGTCAAGGGCATAACCGGTGCCGTTCGCAACGTTGGTAAATCTAAAAGTGTCCGCCTCGTTTTCCCATTCGGTGACATCCCATTGTTGCGACTCGTCTGACTCCGTCTTTCTCAAGCAGCCCCTCGTCTTGCTTTGATGTATCTCCTCGGCATTGTAGCATACCGAGAGTTGTTGGGCGATGCCCTCGGTGTTCAATCGCAGGAGGTATCGCCCCTCCTTGCCGGGGACCGGTTGAAACTGCCACAGAGCGTCCGTCTTCCCGAACACTCTGAGCCCGTTGCCCGTCAACTGCAAATTCGTCGTGAGAGGGTCCGAGACGTTGGCAACGCGGCGTTCCGAGATGGCGTACCACACATTCGGGTCCATTTTTGCTGCAGACATTGTTGCTGACTTGATCGTCAAGACCGATAACAGGCGATTGAGGCCTTGTGGCTTTTTTCTCCCAAGCTAACCCGGAACTTTTCAACGGTCGGCCGTTCCGGCTGTCCACGAAACGATGTGTGCAAGGACGTGAGAGAGTTGAGGGTAGTATATGATATTCGTAGATCCACCAGATTCCTCCGAGACGAGGATCGCAAGTAAAAACTTGGGCGGAATAGAATGATTTGAAGAAAGATAATAGAGGCGTACCAGCGGCGTTGTACGAGACGCCGAGCCCAATCTTAATGAGGCACAGTGGTGGCGTCAGGGGAGCGAGACCGAGTACACCATCACAGACTGAAGGAGCGGGATGGAGCGACAAGCGCTAGGCAGCGGGTGAACTTGAACTGGCACGATTGGCCCCAAGCGATTCATTTGGGCATTACGCCCCTTGACGCCTCCCGGCAATGTGTGAAGGATCAACGCCAAGTGAAGTAGCTCTGGAGCCACGAGACGCAATCTCACTGGGCGGGCACAAGCAAAAATACCACGCTCCCGCTGCGTAGCCGAAACCGAAACTGAATAGGGAGCGATGTGCAATACAAGCACACCAAGCAAACTACAATTTTCGTGAAGGATGAGACAAGGTGACAAGCATAAGGCAGGACACCAGGCTGCAAAAGCGAATGAATGGCTGGCACTCCCCAATGCGAAATCCTTCAGTTCCACATCCACCGGCGCTAGCTTGGCGGCCCTGGGCGAAGTCCTCGCGAGCCGTTCAGCCGTACCGAAGCGGGAATGATTTACCAGGACAGTCGTGATAGACGCGACTCGAAGTCCGATATTTGTGTGCCAGAAGCGCCGGCTGAATCTGTTCCAGGAGCTGCTGAACCGATCAAACCCCCGACGAAAAGTGCATGTACCGGTTCCATGCCTCTGACCTCGAGGTGGAATTAGCTGGCATGGCAGAATAGCACACGAAACAGCGAAGATGTTAGTTGCAGCCTGAGTTTTAGAAGCGAGAGCTCGAGCAATCGAAGCCACGTAGCGCGTGCAATAAAAGATAGTAAGCACTAACGGCTCAGCCTTGTTTATTTGGGGGCTGTTACCAGGGACAAACCCAGGCGTTTATTCATCACTGCTCATCCGGTCCTGAATGGGTAAGATAGACGTCGATCGACCTTTCGGGGAATCGTGGTGGGATCCCAATAGCCATTAGGTCTCCTACGACACTGTAACTGCTGAATTTGTCAGCATAATGCTATTTACTCTGCGAATCTGTTGAAGTATAGTTAGGCAGTGATCTGTCAGTCGGGTCGCCCATTGGCCAGTCTCGAAGTATTCTACATAGGCAGTATGCCGTAAAGCTTGTTGGCACCAAGAAGCGTGTTCAGCCCTGCATGGTGCAAAAGGATAATAGGTTGAATTAACCCTTCCTTGAGGCTACAGTCAACTTTGAGAGTAAGGTCGATGATGGGCTGCGGGTGCAAGAGAGCCAAGCAGCGCAATGCGAGCCCGCCTATCGGACCCAACGCTAGAAGTACATGCGTAATTCCCCGAAGGCTTGCCAATTGAAGTCATCGCCTCATCGTTATTGGCCTGCTGTCAAAAATAAAAATAAAAAGTCGGACTGTTGATTGCTTGGAACTCCGCTCCATCCCCAAAACGCAAGAGTCGATGGCTTTATGTGGGCTCACAGGTGTTACGCATCGTGCTGCAGTCAGCGATAGGATGATCATCCCAAGTCCTTTTACTAAATCCCTTTATACGGATTCGCATGATGCTCTACCAATCTTTGTCTGAAACCAGACACTCGTCCCTTGCAGCCAAGGTGTATGTTGAATCAACATTACCAACGTGTGGCAAGAATTATCCTTCCTTTCCTAGCGGTAGTTAAGACTACGAGGTCTGACAAGCTGCGAACCTTGCGGTCGAATGATGTATCCCAGTAGAAATTGGGGTCTCTCGCTCAATCGGCAGAGTATGATTAGTAGTAAACACACCCAAGAGCCCTACAAATTGCGAAAAGAATATTCGTTGTGGCTGTAAGCAGGAGCAAAGTTCGGCGCTGAGGCACGTCGAGATTCACGTAGGATTAGCGCACCCCTTCGGCTTCCACCAGATAAGCAGATGATAGCATCGAAACATACAACAATCTCCATATTCGAGAGAAGCTTCGTATCTTGTTTCTGCAGACTGCTAGAGCCATACACATGGTTTCTGCTTGTGATCTGAGGTAAACGATTTGGGCCGTCACATCCAGCGCACTGTTAGTTGTTAATTACCCTTGATTATGATCAATGTTGCTTCCCGCCGTGAATTTTAGCTCAGTTGCAGAATCGATAGGTACTAACCATCGAATGGAAGCGGTCAAGTTAATAGTTATCATTTTATCTCTTAAATTCTTTTCAAATATAAGATCCGATTTCCGTCCTCGATTCACGTCCGACGTCCTAAAACGGCACGGGTGGGCCCGACAAGTCTCCGGCTCATCGCCGCTATAGACCACGGCGGCCGTTCTCCGGTCGAATTCCCGTTTTTCGCAGTTACGGGCTCTTGCATTTGGGTCGTACAGCCCTCAACTTGACAGTTGTTACATCACGTCACCGTAAGATTCTACCGTACCTAATTGCCGAGCTATAGACTAAGGTAGCCGCGGAAGTTACCAAAGGGTTACTTAGTCGTAGGTGATATGCTTCGCGCCTCCCGTGCTCCACGGTTGGACCCTATGTTCATGTAGACCTTTTCGGCTTTGAATTCTAATTTCTCGCGCACTTTGCACAGTCTCTCGGGCCCAGCCGGACGACCGGAACCCCTCTGTGTGCCACAATCAGGCCCGGCTACATTTGAAGACAGTCCGCCGCGGCACAATTGCCGTGTAGGGAATCTTGAATGGCGATCAGTGGGAATTTGAAGCTCAGTCCTCTTGCTTGTGCATAATTCGGGAGAGTGCATTAATGGATGAGTTTGAGGTTCTTTCTCGACTTCAAATAGAACATCTTTGGTTGTACTTGAATTTTTCCTTCCTCGGTGATGCGCCGATAATGTTGGATCGCACCTAGTCTTTTTTTATTTCAATTTTTTGATGACACTCGCATCTACGGAATGCTGCAATTTTCCTCATTGACACCAAGTGGCACTAATTGATTAAGGGGCGAGACTCAATTGCCGATGTAGGGTCATGACGCTGGATGGCGCCAGTCATGGCGATGGCGTTTCCTAGTGCCGTTTCCTTCTCCCATCAGACCGCATATTTCTTGACTCAAGCTATACAAGCGAGACTTTCTGCTGTAGTGATTGGTGAGAATGGACTTCTGAGCTAGAATATTCCACTTCGTCTTTGTTCACCAACTGCACTACAACGGTAAGGTTCTGACGGCACCCATCAAATTTTGATAACGGCACGAAGCAACACGTTGAGCACTTTCGCTCGGCGGACACTCGATACTACGCTACTAGGGAGAATGCCGGACTAGCACTAGCCTCCGTGACTCGTCACTCCTGGCCGCCGTTGAACTTCCTTAGAGCCACCATATACATATGTGTCGCGTCGCCTACAAGATAAATTTCTTGATTCACGGTGATTTTCTTCTTAAGCGTATGGAGTAGCCGGGTGAGAGAAAAGATCTCCATATCCCTCTATGTCGACGATGAAAATATCGAACACTCCTCTATTTTTGTCCAGTTTTGCATGTATCGCCGCCCACACAACATGAGATATCCGCCCATTGAAGTCGTTCGTTCGTGGCCCACACCAAACCACGTCGACCCTGTCGAGCGGGGTCCCTTGCTGTTAATCATCGAGCTCAGTTCATTGGGAATTGCGATCATCTGCCTGGCTTTGCGGCTGCATGTCAGAATCTTCATCATTCGCAAGAGCTGGTGGGATGATTGGCTTATGGTTGGGGCCACGGTGAGCAGTTGGCAACACATTGTTGCGAGAAATAAGTTAGGCTAACAAGAGTCCTAAAAGTTTTTTTGCACGTCTGTCACGCTTTGCGTCATCCTCGGTACGAATGTCCACTGTTATGGATTCGCTACGTGAAGTCACGCAGCCCCTCTCATTGAAATAATGCGTGTCTAACGCTCTCCGTTCAAACTAGCAACGCAATTATACGGATGGAACCTACATGTGTGGGATGTGACAACCACGCAGCAGCAGCAAGGTCGCCAGGTATGTATGAATGGGAAATAGTGCAAGCCGTACAGCTTCCATCTGATGTTGACGGCGGTGTGGCAGATTTCCATCGCGGGACAGACCCTGTTTCTCTTCGCTTCAGGGCTATCTAAGCTCTCGATTCTTACCAGCTATCTTAGAATAGCCCCTCTAGGTTCCTGGTTCCAGCGCCTTACATGGGTAACTATGGGTGTTGTGTTCACCCTTGTGTGGATCTTTCTTATAGTGCTTTGGACTCAGTGTTCGTAAGTTGGATATTGCCAAACGTGACCATAACCTCTGCGCCTAGACTTACTGAAACCGCTAAGGCCAGCATGGCACTACTGGGCCTTGTTAGTCGAGAACCGCAACTGCATTGACGAGTGGCCACCTCTTGCTGGTCAGACCATTTCGACAGTAGTGACGGACTTTGCCGTTTATGTCCTTCCCATGCCAACGCTTCTCCAGCTACGCCTCCCGACCACGCAACGCATTGTACTCATTCTCCTGTTCAGTCTTGGTACATTGGTTATTGTCGCAGGGATCATGCGAACCTACTGGGTCCATTTTGAGGAGGAGACATCATACGACGTTACTTGGGATGGATTCGACCTCTGGATTTGGACTGCACTTGAAGCTAACCTTGCCATTGTTTGTGGTTGTGTGCCCGTTCTTCGCCGTCTGCTTCCCTCATTGTTGCAGACGAGGACCCCGGAGAATCTAGGCAGCGCTGCTCCGCCGACGATCGGGTCTAGAAAGATATGGCCAAGGAAGGAGGGTGACCATGGCATGGAAACATACTCTTTGGGTCGTATGGCTGTGCGCTCTTGGACAGATGATGGGTTTTTAGCGGTGGAAAGGGCGGCCTCGAGTCCAGGATGGTCTCCGATATTGGATTCATGGACAAGACAGCAGCAAGGACAAAGCGTGGCAGGGAGGCAAGAAACAACCAGACAGTCGCCAAGTTGATGAGCAATTCTGCGGCTTAAAAGACAAAAGTTTTGCGTGAGCCAAATCTTGACGGCCCCTGCCTGAAATCACTATTGCGTGCATGCATATACGAGTCGGGCATATTTTCTTAACATCAAAATGGCCAGTTCACCAAGACATGGATGGACGAGGGGATCGGGGGATAGAAGTGCTCACCACCTGTGTCTATGGCTGTTCAACTTCCTACTAACCGATACTCAGGCTCCATGATCAGCTTGGAGCATGACAATCGTTGCCAAGTCCCATTGGCAATTACAAAAGCCCGAACTGATGTGGCCTACTACGCAAGCTGTTCGCTTCGGGTCAAAAGCAAGTCAGACCAAATGACAATTGAGTTTTTACACCACTACTACACAGTTACCCGCACGGTGACAACTTTGGGCCCAAGTTGATATGTATGTTTAATTAGACCTCAGCTGATGATCGCTTGCTTAATATGTGCTAGCTCTGCCCGTCCCCCGCAAAAGTCCGCTTAGAATGCAAGCCTTTCATTCGCGCGCAAATCGACAGAGATGCGGGGGACCCCCGGCTGCCGTTGTGATCCGGACCTCCTGTCTCCATCGTCATCGCCATCCGCTCTACCACTCTAGGGTCACGGTAGTTCTGGAGCTCGTGGAGAGGAGAGAAGCGACTTGGTTCGATTGGTACGCGTGTGAGCTGAGAGGCAAATACCACGCAAAGTCTTGATTCATGCGGATTTGGCAGAGCGGACTGGTTTACGAGAACGAGCTGTTGGACTGATTGGATCAGTAAAGGCGCAACCGTGGGTCTTCAAGCGATACATTCTGTTTTCTTTTAGTGGAAAACGGGTTTGAGTTTGAGGACTATATTTTAATAATTTCTACGAATCTTATGATCACCGTAATTTACACTGCGCTTGAGTCACTCCCATCTGCTTGACCCTCTACTCACGCTGGGTATCTGGCGTACTGGCAACATGAGGTTTTCTTCATCTTTTACCACGGTACTCCTGAGTGCCTTGCCAGCATATGCTGCATTGGATGCCGACACAATTGCCACAAAGTACTTTGGCAATGACGCCCCTTGGTACCGTGACCGCATCCCCTTGTTCGAGTCCAGCGACTCTCAAATAACCGATGTTTACTACTACCGTTGGAACATCTTCCGTACTCACCAGCGAGACATCGGCTCCAAGTATGGCTTCATCAGCACCGAGTTCATCGATAACGTCGGTTGGCAAACCCAACCATGGGCATCCAACAATTGCGCGGCCATCTTCCACCTTTCCGAGGGCAGATGGTGCCGTGACCCACGCTTCAAGCAGGACTACGCAACTTTTATGTACAGCTCCGACAGCAACCCACGGCAGTTCTCCGAGAGCATGGCAGATGGTGTCTGGAGAAATTATCTCGTGGATGGAGACCCCGAACTCGCATTCAAGTTGCTCGACGATATGCAAAGAGTCTATAATCTCTGGGTGGGAGATCACTACGATGAATCCAAGGGCCTCTTCTGGGTAGAGCCTATCGCCGACGCCACGGAGTATACTATATCAAGCATCGACGCGTCCGGCGGCTATGATGGATTCTTCGGGGGCCAAGCGTTCCGGCCGACTATCAACACCTACCAGTACGCCAACGCCCGGGCGATTGCCAAGATTGCTTCTCTGAAAGGCGGGTTGGAAGATGTCGTGGAAGAGTACAACAACCGCGCGGAGGCACTGAAGAACACCGTACAAAAAGACCTGTGGAACTCGACTTTTGAACACTTTACGGATCGCTACTTCGTTAACAACGAGAATGTCACATACTGGGACTTCATACGCGGACGTGAGCTTGCCGGCTTCGTCCCGTGGGCTCATGACCTCCCTGACGATGACGCCAAGTTTGGCCAGGCGTGGAAACATGCTCTGAGCCCGGATGAGCTCGGCGGTCCCTTTGGCCTGCGAACCGTTGAACCTTCGTACGAGCATTATATGCGTGTGTGGAGATACGAGGGAACTCAGACAGAATGCCACTGGAACGGGCCATCTTGGCCGTACCAAACGACTCAAGTCCTAACCTCGCTCGCCAACGTGCTGGACCACTATCCAAACTCCTCCTCACTTGTCACTACCGGCGATTACACGCGCCTGCTCCAGCAGTATGCCCAACAGCACTACAACAAGCACTACGACAACATCCTCGACATTGAAGAGAATTACGACCCCGACACTGGTGAGCCGATTGTCGGGCTCGGTCGTTCGCACCACTACTTTCACTCTGGCTACGTCGACCTCATTCTTTCTGGTTTCGTGGGCATTCGTCCGCGTGAAGATGACGTTTTTGAGGTCAACCCTTTGGCCGATCCGGCCTCCATTTCCTACTTCCGCGCCGAGCGCATCCTATACCATGGCCGCGAAGTCGCTGTTCAGTGGGATTCCACTGGAGGCAAATACGGGGAGGTTGGCCTCCGGATTGAAGTCGATGGCCAGGTTGTAGCCTCATCCGATAAGCTAGAACGACTCACTGCCGAGATTACCAGCGCACCGATCTCAGTGTCCCGTCCCTTAGCCCAGTCAATTCAGCTCCAAGCGAACGAGCGTTTGCCGATCATCAATACTTCCGTTCCCAACCACAACGCTGACCGGCTCCATGACGTTTTTGATGGTCGGGTGTGGTTCTGGACACAGGATACCATCGCTAATGGGCTCGACACTCCTGTGAACAGCACTGCCGAGGAGTGGGTTAGCATTGAGTTCGGATCGGCTGTTGACACCTCACGCGCCGAGATTGCGTTCTTCTCAAACGAGGCGAAGGGATTTGACGTGCCTGCTAGCTACCGTGTGCAAGTGCTCACCGGCGAATGGACTGACGTTGCTGGCGCAAGTTACAGTGAACCGTTGGCGAACGGCATCACGAATGTGAAGTGGACTGACGTTACTGCTGACTCGGTTCGGATCCTTGTCAAGCCCCAGGAAGGGAAGCAGGTTCGTTTAGTGGAGTTCAAGATATTTTCAGAGTAACATTGGATAAGCAGGTTAAAGAAGGGCACGAGCTGGAACAGTCCGCTGCCGTGAAGTCAAGAGTGGTTTCGTGCATCAATTTCCCTTTCCCATCGTGAAACATTATGGGTTTATTGTCCGGGAGTAAGTGAGCTTTTGATCGATCAACAATTGACATATTGAGGCATTTTTGTTGAGATTATCAAGCGGAAATTTTCCACTAATACACAAGTTCAAGTTTGTAGTGGGGTTCTTATCACCAGAGATTGACGAAGACACACAGACAATGTAACAAGGCTAGGCGTAAAGCATGCTGCTACTCACCAAGAGTAATTAACCTTGAGCTAAGATAACCCCTGCTTCTTAATCACTCCAGCCAGGCTACCTTGCACTCGAGTAACTTGTATCGTTCAGCAAAGCGCTGAAATCCTCGCAGGAGAGCGGGTAGCAACAATCGGCTTAACTATCACCAGGCCCAAGGCAGCACGCAAGTTCTTGATAAACTCGGAGACTATCGCCAATGCCAAGTTACTTGGAGAACGCTAGGCTCTGCTTCCCCGTTCAGATGTTCCTTTCCAACACTATTTGATGTTCGGTGTTCCGCAAAGACACAGGGAGTAAGCAAGCCCTGCGAGGCCCGTACAAGTACTCTCTCCCTGCATTCACAGTATCACTACGTACAGTCCTAATACAGTATATGAGTATACTAAGTAAAGTGCATGCGTATAAATCAGGTTCTAGTAAGACATGAAGTGTCGTAGCGAAAGGATCATAGGGGACCGGAAGGAAGTGATAAAAGTGGTTGGTTGCTTGAAAGGAGGTTGCTTCGGAGCGCAGCCTTATATACATGGTATGCCTCTTCCCGGCCACATTGTATGTGGCGTCCTGGCTACGCCACGCGACAAAAGTTCTTATTTAAGGCGAAAAATGTTCACAAAAGTCGTCACGAAAAGTCGACGGTACTCCGTACATGCTGTGGGCGTGTGCCGTTTCACTGACACAAAATACGGAACGCCGCTTTCAACGCCTTTACATAAAGCCTGCTTTGAGAATTGATTCGCTATTTAGGAATGTCTTCTACCTATAGCGGTGTGCCCTAACTCTTCCTACAAGGAGTATAATCTAAAACGACGTGTCTTGAGGGCAACACAAATACTTCAAGTACTGATCACCTTAGGTTATTCTAATGTGAAGCGTGCTGTCGCGACCTGTAGATACGGCAGGATTAGGGGACAATTTGGGGGCGCATAATACGTAAGCAATGACTAATGCTAGTGGTCGCGGCAGTTGCCCAGTCCTACCTTGGAGGGCTTAGTCATTACCTACACGCTCCTTAGCGACGTGACGCTTTTGGAAGGGAGGGGCATCGGTCTGTCGCTGTACAAAATTTATCCGTTCCTCTCATCAATCACGAACATGGGCCACAGATCCCCAATCAAGAGGCAGCTCTGAACACGAAATACTTTACACTCAAAGAATACGCTATGGGCTACGCCGCTGGTAGCCTGGCGCTGACAGCGCTGGCCGTTCTCCTCGCCCAACGGATAATAGTGGCGCGATCACGCAGAAGAGTCAACCGTCTCACACACAACGATGAGCGCGTCCTCATCATCGGGGCTTCTAGCGGCGTAGGTCGAGCCATTGCAAAGCAATACGCAGCCCGTGGAGCGCGCGTCTGCGTCGTCGCTCGACGCGCCGACGAAATCACCACCCTAGCCAAGGAGTGTGGGGAGAAATGTGTCTGGCACGTTGCAGATTTTAGCAACGTCGACGACATGGTCAGCCTAAGGGCCCGACTTGAGAAAGAATGGCAGGGTTTGGACACCCTACACATCTGCGCAGGCGTATCGGCCCTGCAGCCCGTCATGGCCCTCACTGGAACCAAGTCCGCCGACGAGGACGCAGATGCCGCGGGGATCCAAACGGCTGTCAATATCGCTGGACGTGCCATCAATGGCAATTTCAACGGACCGTTGAGCTCTGCCTTGACATTTGTAAGAACTACTCACGTCATGGGTTGGCCGTATCACTGAAAACATTGCAGATCCCTATGTTGACAAGAACATCCATTTCACCGGCTATTCTTCTGGTTTCCTCAGTCGCTGCAGTCATCCCGGCGCCGACTAGAGCGCTTTACGCAGCGACAAAGGCTTCCTCCTTGTTGTTATTCCAGTCTTTGGCCATCGAGCACCCGAACATTGCGTTCACCTTCGTTCTCCCTGCTACCATTGAAGGGAACTTCCGGGCATCGGCAGTGGACTGCGGCCCTGTTAGGGAAGCTGACCCAAACAAGCACGGATTGAAGATTATATACGTTGCTGAGAAGTGCATTGATTCAGTGGATCATGGTGTCACTGGCAACGTTGTGCTTCCCAGATTCCCGTACGCTATCGCGCAATATTTGTATTTGTTGTGGCCTTCTTTCATTGAGAGCCGGGCGCGTAAGAAGTACAACTTTGAGGCATAGATTGCGTGTGAATTGGAAGCAATGGCCTAGACGTGTTTAACGTAACTGAGGCTTGCTGTTCTCAGACGGAGAATCTCAGCATTTGTGGATACCGAGCCAACTGGGGCTGCTTAGGTAGTATGTTAAACGAGTACGCTAAAACGCCTGTGAATCATGATTTATTGAACTAGGTGGTTTCGAATATTTAACATTTAGAACGCACTCTCGGCGGCGTCCACTCCTTGCTTTCTTGTTGCAGGGCGGCTTCAACTAGCTGTGATTGTGTAGGCCGCCGTTCAGTAACAGATTCATGCGAAGGGAACCCCGCTTAGACCGCTGCCTTTGATATCGAACTGTTCCCTTAGCAGGCGAACAGAGATAAGAACTTCGGGTTTCGCATTTACGTACTAGCGGCCTTTTCCTAGGTCGCTGTCCGTATCGATACTCTCCTCGCTGTTGCGCTAGGCGACTATACGAGTCTGATTTCTTGTGACTGTTGGGAACTAGGAGAGCCGGTCCCGACGAACGCAATTTTGAAAACATCAGCATCATCAGGATTTTTAACCTCTCTGGCTCAAATCTCAAAGAAGCGTTGGGAAGATACATGAGGCCCAACGACATACCTCAAATAGATATTGTTCTATCTGAAACTCATATCAGCTGTCTAATAGAATGCCGGACAGAAACGAGTTACGAGACCCGTGATGATTTAATGACAGCCACTTCACGTAGAAGCGCTTTCGACACTAATGATAAAGTAGTATATGCACTTCGCATGCCCATTGTCAGTTACTGAACTTGACTTCAGATCCCAATGCCAAGTAACAGGTTTATTCCATGAAGTCTATCCTTTAGCTCCACTGGGTCATCGCCACGAGATACGTTACGTTGAGCCTAGAGCCGCACTGAGTGCTGATCTTCGCTTTAAGAAAGAAGTATCATGGTAAGCTCGAGGAAAAAGCAGGTAGGGTGAACAGGGACAGTATCAGGAGAGTTACTTTGTGGCTGGCATCATGTGCATAATAATTCCCCTTCTACAACTAGATCCACCCTAGATAGGTGTTCACAATGAACCATCGCTTCTTTCATTTGTAGCATTTGTGCCAAATATGCCCCTACCTTGCAGACAGTTGCGAGACCGACATTCAAAAAGTCTAATATGTTAGTCACTGACTGATCTTATAACCTCTCGAATAAACATCACACATGTGGGGTAATGACGTTCTTGGTAATATCTTCAAACTTAGTTATATTGTTTTTATGTTGATCATCATCGGTTTGCATCAACGAGGTGATATTTCGATGTAGGAGATATTCAGTCATCTCTTCACCCGTCAAGCGGCTTGTCTGGAGTCCAGTTCCTTTTTAGCACCAAACCCAACATTGTCAGTTCTCTCTCCTGTTGCCTCGGTACTGGCGCCTCGCTACCGTTTCAGGTTTTGAATCATCAAACGAAACATATCACCGATATTAGTTGTTTCCTGGCTGGCACTTGAGGGCGTACGTTGTGATGCGGCTCCAGTCATATTTGTTACTCGCCCTGCCGTCTTTGGCAGCTGCAGCTACTCTGAATGGGCCCACGGTCGAACTGCCGTATGCCCGGTATCAGGGTACATACAACTCGACGTTGAACCTCAACATTTTCCGGGGGTATGTACTTCAGATTCTTCACATAACGGCCCCGAAATCGCGATCATTCTCTAATCCCATCATAGAATACGCTATGCAGCTCCTCCGACAGGAAAACTTCGATGGCAACCACCCCAGGAAGTAGGCAGCAGCAACAAAAGAGGAAATGCTACTACGTCCGCCATTTCCGACCCACCGCACTGTCCATGGTCTCGCCGGTCGCTGCTGTATGCCAAAACTGCGGCTGAAGAGGCTTCCCTGAGATCCTTCAACTTTACTGGTGATGAAGACTGCCTCTTCCTGAACGTCTATGCGCCCGCCGATGCCAAGGATCTTCCCGTTGTTGTTTGGATCCACGGTGGTGGCTACAGCCTTGACTCGGCGGCGGTATTTGACTTTTCTACACAGATTTCGACAAACAACAACACGTATATCGCTGTCGTAATACAGTATCGGCTTGGTGCCTTTGGGTTCCTGTCGTCTTCTGATGTCGTTACAAAAGGAGTCGCCAATGCCGGCTTGCATGACATGCTTTTTGCACTTCAATGGGTGCAGAAGTATATTTGCAGGTTTGGAGGCGATCCGGAAAAAGTGACCGTCGCAGGCCAGTCGGCTGGTGCTGGAGCGACCTTGTTGCTGGCCACGACGGATGAGGTTGAGGGTCTCTTCAACGGTGTCATTGCGAGCAGTCCGTATATCACCACCATATCGTGAGTATTTCCCATCGTAGCATGCTCTCATCCCTTCAACATCCCATTTTTTTTTCCATGAGCTGAGTGAACGACATAAGCGAATTCGATGGAGCCCGGCCGACGAAGGCATACCGGATGCTAGCTGAGCGTGTAGGCTGTTCAAACAACAGCAGTTTCCCATCCCTCTTTTCCTGTCTGCAGAACGTAGACACGGCGACCCTTCAGAATGCCAGCGATTGGGTGAGCATTCAGGGTCGCTACGGCCAATGGGAATGGCGTCCCGTCATCGACGGCAAACTGATCAGAGACATTCCCTCAAAACAACTAGCTCCAGGAGCCAGCGTGAAGGGTGTTCGCTTACTCACCAGCAACGTCGCAGACGAAGGTCCATATTTTACCTGGCAGAACATCACATCCCAGGCGGACTTCATCTCGTTTCTACATGCTAACTATCCGAAGTTGCATTCGTCGGATGTGGCTAAGATACTCACAACTTACACTCAAAAGCATGAGGACTTCCTCACGGCCAACTCGAAGGACGCAAACAACACAGACCCGGGCTTCTCAACCAACGGCCGCAATGAACCTTACGCTACAACAACTTCCAATTATGCCACAGGCTGGCAACAAGTAGCCAACAATTTCTATGCCGAGGCTACTTTCCTATGCCCCTCGCACTGGCTTGCCGATGCATACGCAGCCAAGAAGGGAGGCCGGGCATGGCGCTACCAATTCAGCGTCCCCCCCGCCTACCACGGCCTGGACATAGGTTCCGGATCCGACTACGACGTTCTGCTTGCTCCTTTAAACACGCCTAACTCGTCCACCACGTTGCCTCTTCGACGTGCGTTACAGACCGCCTGGGGCGACTTCATTGTTAAAGGGGCGCCGACGTTGCGCGGCGCCGGCTCAAACGCTGCCACCTGGCCGCCTTGGAAAGAAGATGGTAAAGGAGCGGCTAACATGTTGAATGCCAACATGACTGGAGGTGTACCAGTTGAGAAACCATCTTCGTTTGACGGTATGGTCACTTTGCAAATCACGAACTATTTGCCTGGAGGCGTTGATGACCCACCACTGCAGGCCGTCTTGGATATTGTGGACGGCGATGCTTGGGAGGACGGCAGAGGAAAACGATGCCATATGCTGGCCGCCCTGGGTCCTCGGCTCACTGACTAGAGCTACATGCCATCTTGCTGGCCATTTAGACAAAGATATACACATCATTCGCTCAGCATGCCGAAAGTTTCCGTTTAGTCTGTATGAATTACTGCTCAAAGGCGAAAACGGTTGATGTGTTGATATAGATGTAAATGCCATCATTCTGATTACTTTAGCGATGTTATGACCAAATCTCCTGAAACTCGCACTAGTACAAAGCAAAACATATAATAGCCTCTGATGGATTGCAAGAAACATACAAGGGTCACCACCAGTTGATCCAGTCTCCTCGTCATATTCTGGCCCAACAACCAGGGTTTTCAAGTCCATATCTTCAAAAACGCGTCTTGTCGAGGCTTGGCATCCGTGCAACCGATGATGTGCTGTTCTCACCACACAACTTTAACCAGAGCCCGACATAGGTCGAATACGACCTTGAGCTTAAGTGACCCCTGTTCGGCATTTCAAGGCGAGACTTGCAAGGTTTATCGTCAACTTACTATTTGAGACGAAATATGTCTGGATGCTTGAACCGGTTCGTCGGTTAGGGCTGTTTGGGTTGCCGCCCTTGTTGACGGGAGGCAAACTTCTCCATCTGGATCTGGCTAGAAGTCTAGAACACGATAATCTTATATCATTTTACTACACCTGAGATGTTATGGGGAGCTATGAGCCCCTTAGAGCTAAGATAAGCTAGAACTAACTTCTCTATGAATAAGTATGGAGCTCGAACACTGTTCACAAAGTCGTTGGTTAGTTAAAGCTTAAGAAAACTCAGATAGTAGATGATAGCACTTTATACCCCTTTCTAACTATTTAAGGTAAGATATACTAGTAAGGTTTACACAGCTTGCTCTGTTAGCCAGAAAGTGACAGGCTGAAGAAGCTCCGAACGCAGATTCCACGGAATCGCCAATTACTGGATTCCAGGGCCGGCTCCTGCTCGCGTAGCACAGACGCAATCAAAGTCATTGTTTGGCTTGCTGTTGAGAACGTTAACCTCATCTGAGATCGCGTGCTGAGGGACTGACTTACTCGATGCAAATAGCGGTGTTTGCAGTTGTGCCCGAGCACTACCTAGTTAGTTAGGTTGAAGGGGTTGCAACTTGGCCTCGCAGGAGGCTTACCTTTGATCTGCACTGATCCTTACAGCCTTCGCGTTGGCTCTCATTCGGGCAGTTACCAACAACATGGCGATGGCGTTCCGTTGGAAGTTCAACTAAGTCGCCGGATGGACTGCGGGTATGGGCCTGAGCTTGTGTTGCAACCATGAAGTCGTTGTGCTGGTGACCCAAGGTTCTACCTGGTCGTTCAGCCGAACACCCATTTCCACACATGAACTCTGCGACCAATACCTCAGTGTCACTCAGACCGCCCCAGAACGGCCGGGCGTTACACCCGTCTCCGCAGCCTGTTGGCCTGTGGCGGAGGGCCCTCCACGGCCTGCGATTCCAGCGATCAGAGACCGTTACGCTCTCGAGCAACTGACAGGAAGAACATCGTAAATTGAATGAATGACTCTGGACATGTGAGATAGCCCCAACCGCGTCCCACCAACAGCGTCGAAATGACTACATCTATTGTACCGCAAACTCCATGCTTCCAAGTGCCATATCCCATCTCTTCACTCTACTTCTCATATGATCTAGGGGTTTCCTTTGTGTGGTACCAAATCACCGACTCATTCCAAACCTAAGAGCTGTCATCGGGGGACGTCGGGATAGACTCGCCCCTAGCCTCCTGCTGGTGGGTGTCAAACATCCTTGACACCCGGTTCTGGTGCAACTTGTGCTCCGTCTCATGCATCTTGTTCAAGTCATAGTGGCGGATGAGGAAGCTCAGACCGAAAGCAATGACGGCGAGCGAGACGTAGACGCCGTGCACACCCTTGAAGCCGAATGCGTACGACTCAAGGATGGCGTCCTTGAACGTGCCGTCGGGCAGAGTCTTGACGACCTCGAGATACTCCTCTGCGCGCTGGGCAATGTCGGTGGCGATTCCTTTGCGCTCGAGCTTGAGGCCCATGACGTTCTGGAATGTGGTGGACCCGACGTTGACGCCGATGGCGCAGCCGAGCATGCGGAGGAAGAGGTACATTGCGGCGGCGTTGCCCGAGTTGTGGGGCTCGACGATGGCGCCCGTGACGAACGTCTGCGCGTTGAGCACGAGACCGTGGCCGATACCGCCGATTGCGAGGGTCACCACGTGCAGAGGGATGGAGGAGTCAGTGTCCCAGTGAATGAGGAGGCCGGAGGCAAGTGCCATCAACGCCCAACCCATCCAGATGGACCAGCGGTAGGCGTTGAAGCGCGAGACGAGGATGCCGGAGATGATGGATCCTGGGAGCAGAAGAAGAGTGACGGGGAGCATGGCAACGCCCGCCATGGTGGGGGTGTACTGCATGACGGAGAGGAAGTAAAAAGGAATGTAGTAGAGTTGTCCGTAAAGCTAGGGATATGCACGTTAAAAAACAAGCCGATTATAGAGCCGTGGAACGATTTACTTACGATAAACCCTTGCAAGAGACCGAGGACGTAGACAGTGATGGCACTGGCGTCTGTGAAGAGATCCTTCTTCAAGAATGGCACCTTGGCCCATCGGTGCTCGTAGAAGAGCGTAATGACCAGACCGAAAAAGCCGATGAAGACGGGCACCAGCGTCTGGGCGCTGCGCCAGGGGAAGTCATTGCCACCCCAAGAAATGCCAACGAGGAACGTAACCATGGAGCCGATGAAGAGGAACCCGCCGAGCCAATCGACACGCCTCAGCTTCTGGCCAAAGGTAGCGGTAGGCGGCTTAAGAGTCAGGAGGACAGGGATGGCGACGAGGGAGTAGCCGCAGATGGGGAAGTTGATGTAAAAGATCCATCTCCAGGTCGTGTGCTCGGCGATGGCGCCGCCAATGATGGGGCCGACAAGGGAACCGATGGCCCAGGCCATTTGACTGGGAAAGTGTCAGTCATTATTGTCGTTGTGTTAGACGAATTGGGAAGCCAGGGAGACTCACATGATGCCGTACAGCTTGGGGCGGTGTCGGAGCGGCACAATGTCGGTGAAGACAACCAGGCTGAGCACGTACATGCCACCGGCACCAATACCCTGAATGACACGACCGACAAGCAATAGGTCGATGCCGTTAGAGACGCAGCACAGGATAGTGCCAACCGTGAAGAAGATTAGGCTGCCGATCAAGATGATGGGCCGACCGAAAATATCGCTGAGAGAGGCCAAGAAGGGCATGGCAACAGCACATGAAATCAGGTACGAGGTGCCGACCCAAAAGGCCTGTGTCGAAGTGCCACCAATGTCTTGGATGATTGACTGCGCGAGAACTTGGTCAGCGTATTCCAAACCTCAAAGCTCATCAGAGAAGACGCGGACTAACACTCAGAGAGGTAACAATGACGTTGGCATCAAGGGCAATGACAAACGACATGATGGAAAGCGTGATGACGATAACCATCTGGTGCTTTGAAGGCTTCCATTCTGGCTGCAGGTGGAGAGACTCGTCCACCAACATGGGATCCGAAGCCCCTCGAGGGTCCTGGTCCTTTGGCTCCTTGATTGTGGTGTACGCCGCCGGATCGTACGCCGTCGACGAGTACGTCGACGTCGAGACGACGCTGTCATGTTGATGTCGGTAAGCCATCTTTGACACTTGCTGCTGCTCAAGATGGTATTGTACAGAGCAGGCGAAAAATAGATTGTCGAGATAGAGAAGAGCAGGGGAGGGAAGGCGAAACGCTGGTGCTCGCCCTTCTTTAGTATCTTCTCACGGGCACACACCCTATTAGTGTTCTCCCGGAGAGTCGGATGTGGCAACCACATCTATAGGTTCGGGTTGCCGTGCGCTGGCATCTGCAGAGAGGACTGAAGCATCTTCGAGGTACATGACGGCTTGCACATCCACCCTGCCGCAGGCTGCGGTTATTCTGAGCCTCATGAAGTATCATAGTTCGGGCTAAAAGGATATTCCAGTGTCTCTCGGAGACGAACTGGTAGGCGTCGTCTCCGGATGCTCGCTCGCTTGCCTGCTTGCATTGCGGCTCGGAGTGTGCTTCGTTGTCCTCCACGCTAGTCTCTCGCTCCCGTTTCATTGGCGGTCGCCAGGTTGATCAGTGCGAGGCAAACGCCCGCCCACGCCAAATGGGCAGTCCAGGGCTGAAACTCGTTTTGGTTCAAGCAGCGGTGACTTTGTGAAATGTTGGCCGCCGCTCGTGGCATGTGGGTGTGCGCGATCTTGATATCTTTGGGCAGGACCTCGGACTCAGACCACTCATCTTCAAGCGATGACCGTCAGAGGTGAGTATGGAAAACGGCCTTTCCAGATTAAAACTGGTCATCTGGCTGGCTATGATGGTTAAGTTACTTCCGCGCCAGCAATTATTAGCTGCGTCTTTGTGGCTGACCCTTTGAGTGCTGACTGTCTGACGAAAGCGTGCCTTTGTCCTGCGGCTCAACAGCCCGAGTGGCCCTCCGTCTGGATGGCCAATCGTATTGAATAGGTAACTGGACTAAATTCTCGCTAATGGCTCGAAACGATGGATTTCCAAGACAGGAATGGACTAGGTCGGGTAGGAAATGTGGTATCCGTACCCGACAGACCGGACCTGTGCGTGCCTCACTGGCGCGTCGCGGTTTGCGCCATGCCAAAGTGGCGACCAGCTTCTCTTCGAATCCATATCTGAAGCCGACCTAGGTTATTTTCCCAGTATAATTTAGATCAGACGATCGGGTCTGGATCTTGAACAGACATTCTTGGAACATCTTAGTGCCCATGTGTAGACAAGGAGAGCCGCCCCGTAAGTACGCCTTGGCAGCAGTGGGACATGTTTGTTTTCGCATGGACGTTTCGTTGCTGATCGCCAAACACAATCCTGTGCCGCTTATTTGCGAGAAACGCGGTTCCCACCGCGGGACAGTAGTCTAGTGGAGAGCCTGCTTCCAGAGTGCCAACCGCTTTCCAATGAAGCGTGTTGCCCACGACGATAAGCAGCCATTTGCCACGAACTCGGAAAAGGGTGTACGTCAGCTTACAGATTTGCGTTATTGCCCAATATTGTCTCCTGGGCTGGGGAAATTCGCAACGACTTTGTTGCTCACTGTTTGGAGCCCAACCATGTCGTCTCGCGTCATAGAGAATTGGAAACGTCACACAGCCACCAGTACGGCTTGAGCGACAGGAATCTGCAGATGAACCTGCTGCCTCTGAAGAGCGTTGCTATGACATCGTGCCGACATACCGTTGACTTCTTTGGTTACACGTACGGTGTTTATCCCATGTTCGGGCGCGCGGACTGAGCGGCAGGCTAAGCGGCAGGCTGAGCGCCACCCATCGGAAGCGACATGCGCTACCTCATGATCCTGCAGAGCCCTTGTCGCGTTGTCAAAAGAACAGCCATTTTACTCAAAGATTGTTTCTATCCTCAACTGCTCCGAGACTCAGCACATATGATATCAGAGAAACTCGCATCATTCAAGTAGTGTAATGTTTGTCCGTTGGGCGTGTAACGGATTGGCAAACCGTTGAATATGATTCGAGATCACAGACTGCGTCAAAGCCAGATGTCGGTGGGTGGCAGGCTTGGCGAGACTCGATTTCAGATGAAAACGCTCACAAAGACATAGCGTGCAGAATGGTTTCACTGTGATTCGACTTGAGTCTCGACAAGTATGCTCAAGGCGGAGCCTGGTTCCGAGTCTGCCGAATGACCATGGCAAGGTATAGTCCTTTATTCATGATAGGCTGAAATCCCAAGTAACAAACAGAGGCGTTATACAACAGAGCGCCCAGCTCTGGCCGATGCTTGCTTTTCTGCATCCGCAGACGAGTTGATCCAGTGCCGAAATTCCCTCGCCGGTAGTTCCGCCTCAAACATGCGATCGATTTCGGCTGGCGTTCGTCCCTTCATCTCGGGGATACAGAAGAAGGAGACCACAAGACCGAGGGCACAAAGCCCGGCATATACGAAACCGGTCTTGGCTTTAAGGTTGCCTCTGTCGGGATTGAAAATGTACGGCAGCACAAGCCCGAAGATGGCATTGTTCGCGCCAGCAGTGAACCAGCCAATCCCCTGAGCCTTGGAACGCAGATGGAGAGCTGACGTCTCTCCGCCGACAACGTGCGACGCAGGCCAGACACCGAGACCGGCCACAATAACAACCGCTATCAGCGTTCCTGCAGTATACCTGCAAAATGGGTCAGTCTTTGCTATGGCGGCAACGATAATTTCAAGTCACGTACCACACTGTCACAGGCCCGGACCAGAAGCCTGCGATGCCCATCGCGGTCCATATTACTGTCAGCACAGATAATGTGATCAATATGAGCTTCCTCCGCCCGACTTTTGACAAGATCCACACACTGGCGAGATTGGCAATGAGGCCGCAAACGAGCCCAAGGATCAGGACAATGACGCTCAGATTGGCCTTCATTCCAACGACTTGTATGAAGTAACTGGATTTGGACAATAGAGTCAGACCAAAGATATTGGGCAGCGAGTTGGCAAACATAATGATCAATGTCCGTCGAAGGTTAGTGCCTTGGAAGGATGCGGCATAGGTTGCGTTGGTCTGCCGTTTCTCGCGCTCGATGTTCAGACGGATGATGTCGAGAGTGGTCTCAGGGTCCGCTCCGGACGTATCCAGCTTCTTCTGAGCCCTGTAGGCCTTTCCGTCCTGACCCCTGCGTATAAGATACGTCGGACTCTCGGGGATGAGGAAAGCCATTAGCAAGGGAATGGCCGAGAATGGCCACTGCGAGGCGAAGCAGATGGTGTATCCATTTTCCATGTTTAAGCACACGAAGATGACAGCAGCGCCTATGAGCTGCCCAAATAGAGTGAAGATGGGAAAGAAGGCGAGAAGGGGTCCTCTTAAATTTGGGGGCAGGATTTCCGACATGTATGTTTGGCTCGTCGTCATCACCATACCGATTGCTCCCCCTTGGAAGCCCTTACCAGCGAGGAAGATACCTCGTCGAGCATGCACATCGGGAGAAAGATTCGATATGAAGCAGACGGCAACCCCAACGGCGGACAGAAAAGAACCGACAGCAAGAGAAGCCCGGCGACCGAAGCGGTCCTGGAACGCACCGCCGACCAAGGAGCCGACCATGGAACAGCCAGGGCTCACGAAGTTCCAGAGACCGAGCCAGAGGGAAGGAAGAATCCATTTGTCTCCATGCTGTTGACCAAAGTCGAGCCTTGACTCGAGGCGTTAGTCCGACGTGACTTAGGAAAGACTGATGGGGTCTTTCGGGAGAGGGCATACTGGAAACTCGGCATCGCCGACACCGTACCGACAATAACATAGTCGTAGCCATACATGAGAATGGCCGATGTCATGCCAATGCAAAAGAGGACGACGCGACGCCACTTCTTGATGGACTGCCAAAGGGTGAGGTGGCCATAGTGGTTCGTCTCCAATTCCGAGTTGTTGGTGCTGGCTAAGCTGGTCACGGTGTTGAGACGGCCGACACTGGCAGACTTGTCGCCCATGCTATTTCGGTCGTCCATGGCATTTCTCCTCGGCGAGGCCAAGAATTCGGACAATGTACAAGGCGTTGACGGGTGTCGTTCGGTCAGTCGTTAGGTACTAAAAGACGGCTTGCCTTTGACCAGAAAGCCGGCAACAATGAGGGGTGTCTAAAGTTGAAGAAAAGCGCATCTAGAACTGGTGGGAGGGAGGACATTTTGATCGGGGAGTCCGCCGTTCTCAAGACGGCAGTCTAGCGAGAGCTGAATTGCCGTTCTAGCCCGTTTTCAGATCTTGGCGACTCTCCAGGGGCGCACTTGTGTCCAAGACAGGTCGAGGTTGCATTGCACCAGTGCCAAGGGCACCTATTCTCAGTTGTGAGAGCGTGGCGGACAAAACACCCCCATCGCGTTGGACGTCGACCAATGATTCGAGAGTTGATCAGATTGGCATGCGAGCATCCCGCGATGTTGGACAAGGTAAAAGGGGCGTCGTCCACCTGAGGCATGTAGAGATGTGACATGAGAAGTGGAGAAGAAAAAGAAAAAAATAGAGAAATAGCAAGGAGATGGAGAAGAAGACGGAGACGAAGAAGAGGGTAACAAAGACTTGTTATTCCCTAAGGGGAAGAGGACCAAAGACGGCTCGCCGAGAAGTGTACTGCATTCTACTTGATAATGACGTTCAGTTTGGGAGGTTACATTCCCATCATGACGGCGCCCGAGCCTGTCATAGAGCCACTTTGGCCAAATAGAAGAAGCTTTACGCCAAAAGAGCCCGGCTTTTCTAGACTCGCGCGATGGCTTGAGAGCTTCGCATCTTTCCTGGCTAACAGCTAACAAGGGATTAACTACGAGACCAGGTTATCCAATCCAGGATTCTCGAGTACGATAATGAATCGCCGATATGCCGTTTGGAGAAAGTATGGTGTTTTCGGCGCAGAATGGCAGATGCAAGGCATTATAATTCGCCAATTTGAGCTGCCCACTGCTAATCGAAGTCGAGTCCGCGTGGGGCTCGAATTGATACTCTGCTTAACATTTGGAGGATCCGACATTTGACGGATTTCCGCGTCTTTGAGTTACGTTGTATGCCGACGGTTGATGAAAGTTGTTGCAGAGACGGCGATCGTCGAAGCCTTCTTGCGTGATCAAAATGCAACATCCTTGCCTCGAGATGCTCTTGGGTCGAGAATCCTGACATATTCGGAACGAGTTGAGCTCTTGATAATCCCTGCTTCACACCCTCTCGAACAGCATACGTCCGTACTGCAAAGCACAGTCCCTCGGGTGGAGAGCCTAATCCACAATAACGGACGAATATGCACGTGGGCTGCCGTGCCCGTATGCAGGATGCGGGGAGAGAGGGGATCACTGTGCTCCACGAAGTTCAGGGACCATGGTGGAGGAAGGGGGAAGGGGGTGGAGAGGCCGAACCTGATCGCCGGAGTAGTAGAACTTGAGTATTGCAAACAAGTGCCGGCATTTTTGCCTCAATGCCTTCTCATTACCATTACGGTTGGAATGTGCGCACTCAAGAATCGAGGACAGGCGAAAGGCCATTCGTCAAATGCGGGTGGCTGTTGGAGGCGTGCATAAGGGCAGCTGAGTCGCATATCTTGTGAAATGTGGTTCTCCGATTCAGATATGAAAGTCCGTATCTTCTTGTGAAAAAGGGAGGGGCAGATGTTGCCAAGAGAACAAGACGGCCGCCAAGTGATGTGAAGAGAAAAAAGCAAACATGGTAGTGGAATTCGACCAGAGGGATTGGACGAGGAAGAATGTTCGCGGTCAAGGGAGATTAGAGAGGCGATTCTAAGTCGTATGGCGTTTGAGACCTGCTGCTGATGATGTTCTTTTCCTCTTTCTGAAATGACCTGCATGTGTTTGAAAGTGCAGCAATCACTTGGGACGTATGTTTTATGAGTGGAGAGAAGATTAGCTGGGGTAATGGGTGATGGAGGATGAAAGAATGAAGCAACAGAAGTGGTGAGATCTGGTGAGCTTTTCTTCGATTGGCCCTGAGTTCAGTGCTAGAAGGTGCCGTGCTGGTATTCGGTAGCTGTGTTCCTGCCCATTTCCTTCACCCTTCCTGTCTTCATCCTCTGCTTAGGTAAGCGAAATGGCGAACGACCGAAGTACTACAACGTACCGTGCTGAGGCGCCTAATTAATGAAAGGACACGGGCCATTACAGACCTCGCTTACGAAGTAAAGAGAGATAAATGGGGCCCCTGGTGTGGGTCCGGCTCGTTGACATCACCACTAAGAGCAGTGCTGTGGCGGCGGCGCCCCTGTAAGGTTGACGATGCACTTTTTCCACATCATCTCCAGTCCGTGTACATTACTACTCAGGATAGCTACTGTATGCAGCGTCAAGGTCACTTTTGCAGTCGGAATCTTGGATCTCTTCGTGCTATCTCACTGTCCAACTTTCTTCATTTGCCGCTTGGCGTAGACGGCATGGCGAGAGCAACCCGTTCCAGTGCTCGCCTTGCTGCTGCAGCGAAGCCATCAGCCGAAATTCCCGAGTCGGCTCCGAAACGGGAGACTTCGTCACAGCCAGAGAAGAGAAAGCGCACGACAACTTCCAAAACCGCGGCGGCTTCCTCCAAGAAGGTCAAGACGGAAGATGGAGACGATGCGCCCTCGGCACATCTTTCCACCGTCCCCGAGTTGACGACGCCTCTTGGCAAGGCCAAGGTCAAATCCGAGACCCCAGACGCAAAGCCAAAAGTTTCCAAGTCACCCAATGACTTGAAATCCAAGAAGCTCAAGGCATACTCGCAATACGCTGACAAGTCCCCCTTCCCCGACTTTCCCCATCCGACCCCGGAGGAGTGCCGCCTCGCTCATCGTATCTTGGCCGACCTCCACGGGAAGCGGGAACGTCCTGCCGAAGTCAAGGCATCCACAACTCGTGCCGGCTGCGGAGACTCGCCGTCCGTCCTCGATGCACTCGTTCGCACCATTCTCAGCCAGAACACCAGCGACGCCAACTCCACTCGCGCCAAGCGGAGCATGGACGCCGTCTACGGCGGCAGCGATGAGTGGGAAAAGATCGTAGACGGCGGTATCCCTAAACTCCAGGAGGCCATTAAGTGCGGTGGCCTCAGCGCTGTGAAGAGCAAGGTCATCATCGGCATCCTCTCCCAGGTCAAGGAGAAGTACGGGTCTTACTCGCTTGACCACCTCTTCAACGCAAGCGACGAGGACGCCATGCAGGAGCTGATCAGTTTCCAAGGTGTCGGTCCCAAGACGGCTAGCTGCGTTCTCCTCTTTTGCCTCCAGAGGGAGTCCTTTGCTGTCGACACTCACGTGTGGCGGATTACCGGCCTCTTGGGCTGGCGTCCCAAGACCGCTTCGCGGGACGAAACCCACGCCCACCTGGACGTCAGGATCCCGGACGAGGACAAGTACGGACTTCACATTTTGCTTGTCAAGCACGGCAAAGTATGCAGCGAGTGCAAAGCCGGCGGCAAGAGTATCGGAAATTGTGAGCTGAGGAAGGCATTTCGGCAAGAAAAGATTAAGAGCGAGGAAGGCAAGCCCAATAAACTTGACGAATAGTGTTGACAACATAAACCCTTCCATGTATGCTTCACACTTTGTTCACAATCCCTTTTTTAATAACTATAGATGCCAACCTCCCATGAAACCAACCAAGGTGGTTCCCAAGAGCCGAAACCTTGTTTCAATCTGATCAAAAACTCCGCGCTACCTTTTCTCACTGTAATTGTCTCGAAAAAACAACAGCAACAACAGCCAAAAGGAACTTGACGCTCTCATAACCGTAGGGCCATTATAACCGATATATCACTCCTGATCGACTAACAACTACCTTTGCGTTTGTCTGAGGAAGCAAGGTGTCGTAAGCCACTTAACAAATGGAACTGATGCCCCCCCACAAATCTCCAGTCACGCCTGCAGTGGAAAAGGATGGAGGAGATACAGATGCGCCGTAATCTGCCCCCAAGCTGGCATAAACTCGGGAAGAATGATGATCGTGCAGCCGCTCATGTTGCACTTCGCTTCAGCGGGCACTGGATGGGTCTTGACTTTGTCCTCACTTTCACACGCGAATGTTACAGCATCTGACATCGTTAACTGGCAACAACTTATCATCAGATCTAAGTAATGTTCTGGGGGCCCCCGAGTGTTCTATTAGCCTCATTTGTCTGCCTTTTAAAGATACAAAGGCTCTGGCTGTCTTCAGCGGGGCCCTTCAAGCACTTGACCTCTTGTGCCGGATGAGCGCAATCATCCCCCTCTTCCGTCTGGACTGAACCCATATTACCTGAATGGTCAAACTCGGAGTTTATCGTGATGGCCGGCATGAATTGGGATGGATGGAGACAGTGTAGTTGTATACTGGTATGGTCGTCCAGCGTATCTTCTTAATCATGCCTATGGGGTCGTGGAACGCCGTGCTGTAAACTGGAACTAGGAAACATCAAAGATGAGAGAAATTCTTACTCTAATCGGCTTGATCAGCTTCTACTTCTCAGGTACTTGGCAGTACACCAACCTGACGTGGTTGGCCGTCACTTAGGTTGTTACGCCGCATCAATGGTAGAAGTTACTATCAGCTCACCTGGGTCGCCTATCTCATCAACTGCGGTTCTGCACGGCCCTAGAACACATCTAGCTAATGTCAACCGCCCTCTACGCCTAATTGTTGTGTTTATCCACCGCCCGGGATACCTTCAGTAATCGAAGCTTTCTGTACACTAGTCTCTCGAACTAACCCAAGCCGCAACGGCTCGCTTCCAAAATCTCTCTGCATTACTGTCCGTACCCCCCAGGATCATGCCAGCCACAATCGCGCTAGTCCGTCGCAACGGCGCTTTCACAGCTGTTCCCAACGTGGGCTCGACCGTGCACCCAAGGTTGCTGAGTCGCGCTCAAATACCAGTCTGTTTCCGTGCCATAATGATCCCTTGGTGAGAAGCTAAAGTCATGCCACGTTATTGAGCTTTCGCATGGTCGTATATCATTGAAGGCAACCAGAAGAGAGAAACGCATGTCTAGTTGACCCTTGTCGTGTACGAATCTTCAGGAGGACCCCACGGAGTTCGTTGTTCGTTGGGCCTGGTGGAGATTTGCAATCTGGGGTTAGTGGAACAAATGGCGCTCAACGGTATGCGACTCTCGCCGCTTGTGATTACGACGTTGCAAAAATCTCGAACAAGCAATCTCCAGCTTGTCCGGCAAGATCAGCAAAACGATGTCGGAGTCCGAGACATCTTTGGTGGGCCGACAAGTGAATTCTCATGACGTCGACGATCTATTCAACATGTCTTTGGAAGAGCTTTGAGGCAGCCAGGAAATGAATGCGAGCGCTTCCAATCAATCTAAATACTCTGCTCGGACAGCGGTGGGCGGAAGACTCGTCGTTGCGCGGGAACGGAGCAACGAACAAGCTTATATGACACACGGATGCTCATTCACAGCAGCAACTCCCACAAGACACGAGCAGACCGAACGTTAGCGGGAGGCTTCAGTGGGCTTGGGACGGCGCCGTTGACATCGATGCGCCGCGCTACTGCGGACGCCTTGGCAGACGCCGCCAAATTCAGCAGCGCAAGCATTCGCGGCGAGACTGCGAAACCTTCGTCTGCCAGTCCTCGGACCAGGTTTGGACACTGCCGGTGTTCTCCCCGGCTGCCCCGGACCTCTGCTCTCTCGAGCCTGAGGTGCGTTCCCGCTCATGCTTAACCGATGCGCAGGACTCGGATGCTTGATCAAAGTCTCCGTCGGTTCCACTCTGGTTATTGTTGGCTTCGAGACGGCTCCTCAATGACGTTAAGACGCAGGTACTCTAGGACTCCAAGACAAATCTGATTCAAGAGTCGTTTGCTTTTCCTGACCGTTGCCGAGGCGCTACCAGCAGTCCCAGTGCACTTTCTTCCGTGTTTTTCGTGCTAATGAAGCAGACAGTGACGATCTCTGGGATGGCAGGCTGGGCATATAATAAGAACGACTTGGTGTCCGGTTTTATAATGAAGAGAAAAGTGACATCCAGAGCAGATTATTTATCCTTCACACTCTTTACCTGCCGACAAAATTCTTACCCTCCACGTATTAACTTCTGAGATCCGACACGCTCGTTCCAATTTCACCCACACAGTCTCCCCCTCCAAAATGAAGGCCTCGCTGGTGATATCCCTCGCCGCAACGGCTGCGGCCGTTGTTGTTGACACGAACAGCCTGGCGACCCTGCCTACACTGGCAGTTCGCGCGACAGGTTGCAATGCCGACAACTGTCTTCGTGCTGTGAGGGCAACACGTTACGGCACTGCTACTATGGCGATCCGCATGGAGGAGTGCAGTTCCTTCCTCGCCGTGACCGAAACCCCGGCTCCCACGTACGTTCATCAAAACAGACACTCCGGAATGAAAGCTAGATCAGTCTAATGCCACGAGACAGCACCGTCTTTGTCACCGAAACCAACATTGAAACCCTTACCGCTAATATCACGCAAACCCTCGTCCGACGCCAGGTCACTTCCGAGCCCCTCCCAACAAAGACCATTCCATCCTACGCCTCTGCCTGCTCCAACGAAGAACGCTATATCAGCGCCTGCTCCTGCTACGGCGCTACCGCGTCCACAACAACCGTTCCGGCGTCGACTGTGACATCAACCGTCACTATCGTATCAACTACAGCCCTTGTCCCCTTCGTCAATGACACCCGCCGCCCCGCTCTCTCCTGCAGCAAAGTGTGGAACTGCGGTGACGGCGCCATCCCCGCCTGCTCGGGCGACGCGGGCTGCGTGTGCTTCCGCACCGTCGAGGGCCAGGACGTCTGCGCCTTGCCAAACGACTGCACGCCGAGCTGCGACTCCACCAGTGACTGCGGCTTAGACGAGGTGTGCATTAAGCAGAGCTGCTGCCACGGTGGCACGTGCATGAAGGTCAACGTCTGCTTGAACGAGGTGTTCCCCAAGGTGATGTTCAGACGCCGCGGAGCCGCGTGGGTCAAGAGCAAGCAGGCGAGAACCGAGTTTACCGCGCTTAGCTTGGCTGTTCACGACGTTGAGGTGGAACTCTTGGATTGATCTCTCACAATGCCCGCGGACGAGAGGTCATCGAGAGAAGATGACTTACATGTACACGCGGAAGAAAGGAATACCCTTGACAGGTTGCATGTTGCATCTTGGGAAAGCTTGGCTTGGCTTAGCTTGATTGTATCCGGAAAGCTTTCTGACCTACTCTGTAACTAATTCTAATTTCCCTGTTCAATTGCTCCCCCCCCGTGCTTCTAACTCTCCAGAGATTAGGTCAACTTAGACATCAGGAGCGGTGGAGGGTGTGAGGGCTGTCGCCTTCGAGGCGCGGAAGAATAATTTGCCGGAACTTCTTCCACTGCATGACTCCGTTCTGACCATCATTGCACGATGCATGGATCGTGGCATGTGAAGATGTCGAGGATGAAAAACTCGACGTCTAATCTACAATCATGGAGAACTCCCCTGTGAGACAACGACGTCTGAAAACGAAATTTAGGTTTCATGTCTAGCACCGGTCGCAAGGCTCGAGCATTTGGATTATGTGTCAATGTCAACGGCACCGACACATGACCAGGGAAGATGAAGAAATGGGATCTCAGTCGTAGTCTCTACCAATGCCTGCTCACTCTGTATCCAAACACAGAGCGCAGCTTATGCTCGAAGTGGGTGATTAATCCGATTCAATACCCTCGAACGCAGGGTAACACCAGGAAAGCACAGTCTCAGTCATCCTATCCCGCTCCAAGACATCTAAGTGGCCCTTTTGCTGACATTTCAAATCGTCTTGCGTCTTGATGTGATGTTGGGAAGCTTTCATTGGGAGTTTCGTTACCCCAACCGTGCGTAATGGCGCCACCGCCGGAAAGTCCGTGGTTACACCGACTGGACAACGACTTGTTGATGGTTGCTAATCAATCATGCCGTAGACGACGTTTTTTGTCCGGTTCAAATCGTCCGTAAAGCAGCGCTTCAAACGTCCGTCCGGTCGTCATAAAGGTGCAGACTTGCACCATTTCCTGTAATAAAAGACACTCAGATATCCAACCCTCTCTGCAATTGAATCACGCCCCGGATACGTTGTTGATCGCTTACACATAAACCCGACCGGGCTTCACTCCACATCATCCGCAGACCATCTTACACATAGACCGCTTCGTAAATAGTGCGCTATACTCGCATTCAACATGACGCATCTTGCCGCAGTCATCCCAGAAGCCAAGGCCCCGTTGGTGGTCAAAGAAGTCGACACCCCACAGCCGGGCCCCAATGAAGTGCTCATTAAGAACGAGCTAATCGCCCTTGCTCCCATAGACGCCAAGATCGCCAAGCTAGGAATCTTTCCCATCAAGTATCCCGGCATCCTCGGCGGCGCATACGGCGGTACCGTCGCGGCCGTCGGCGCCGGCGTCACAAGCCTCAAAGTCGGCGACAAGGTAGCCGCCTCCAAAAGTTTGTCGTCCGGAGACAACCACGCCGCCTTCCAGCAATATGTACTCTCCAGGGACGTGACCGCGAGCAAGGTCCCGGACGGCAGCGACTTGCACGGGCCCGTCGGTCTGATCGGAAACTTCACCACCGTCCTCGGGCTGTTCAACGCATACGCGGGACTCGAGAGGCCGGACCTCTCCGGCAAGGCGCCGTCCAGGGGCAAGAAGGTGCTGGTGTACGGCGGCACATCGAGCTTTGGCAGCCTCGCGGTACAGTACGCCGCGCAGGCAGGGTACGACGTTGTCACGACGACGTCCCCGAGACACAAGGAGCTGACTTCCAACCTCGGCGCAGTGCGTGTCGTCGACCACACACAAGGTCACGACGCGGTCCTGAAGGAGCTGCTTGCGGAAGGTCCGTACGAGCTGGTCGTGGATTCGATCTCGTTGCCGCAGACGTTCGCCATCACGGGGGACGTCCTTGCTGCGCAGGGCGGTGGGGAGATTTACGCGCTTCTGCCTGCCTTTGAGCCGGGGAAGTTCCCGAAGGGCGTGACTGCGAAGTTTGAGTCATGGTCCGTGGTGCTTCAGGACGAAGAGCATGCGGAACTGCTGAAGTGGGGATTCGGGACGTACTTCCCCAAGGCTGTGGCTGAGGATAAGCTGGTTTCGCTCCCTGTTCAGAAAGTCGGCGGCGGACTTGGTGGTCTGAATGAGGCTATCGATATTCTCATCAAGGGGGTCAGCGGTGTGAAGGTTGTCGTTCACCCGTGGGAGTAGGAATGGTTTGGAACGCGCCCGATTTGGCCGAGTCGGAATAGCAAAAGCGCTAGTAACTTTATTACTTGGTTCAAGTGAAAAATGAAATACAACCGTGTAGGACAGAGAAATGAGGGCCTGAACTACGATTAAAGCAGTAATCTTTCATAAGAATAGAGAAGACGTGAATAAGAAGTCGTCATCTTTCGAAAAAAAATTTGAGAATTCGGCATTAACACACCAGTTCACAGCACGTTTCATATTAGCAACTACGGCTCCGAGTCAATCGCTGTATTTTTCAAGTTCGGACTGAGGCTACCGCGTTAAGGGGAACTAACACCATCGTCATATTCTAGCGAGGGTCTAGTTTCTATGCTGTGGGCGATGTTCTAAAAAAGATCCCCAACTTCACAGCTATGCTACGTCAAAGATTCCTGAAACCAAGGACGAGTCACCCACCGAATCTTGCGGCAGGAGATATATTTCTGTCATTACATACAAGCGAATTAAACTCTCGTCTGGCCCAAGAGTGTGGCTCGACCACGTAGACCAGCATTTCCCCCGGGCCGAACCTTCATTATCCGGTACAGCCAATACACATGCAGGTAAACTTCCCGAGTTCACCTCCACTTCCAAAGACTTCATCATGCCGGAGGGGCGGCAGGTGCAGCCGCGGGAGGCATTGCCGGGGGCATGGCCGGGGGTGCAGCTGGGGGTGCAGCTGGAGGAGCACCGCCAGGGGGACCGCCGCCACCTCCGCCCTGCCCCGGAGCAGGGACAAAAGCCGCGTTCGCCAACGGGATCTGCGCAACCGCACCGCCGACAACCGTGTTTCCGTCGACATTTTCTTTGGCGGCTGCCGCTAGTTTAGAGTACTGGACAACTTGCTGCGCGCTCGTCCTAGTCATGGTAAGCATGCCTCCTGACAACGCCCGAAACTCCTCCAATTCACTCATTCGAACATTATGACTTACGGGTTGATGACCAGCACTTGGCCTTCCTGACAATGCGGTCCCGTGGCGCAGTACAAGAACATGGGATCCGTGCTCGTGACGGGCATGTTGAACGTCCCGACCATAGCTTGGCCGTCCTTGAAGGGGATATGACCGCTATGGATTGCCGTGGGCACGGTGGCTTGCAACGGCTGACAGGCCGCGTTCTCGGCGCTCTGCGTTACTGTGTGGTTGCCGTTACTGAACTGGAACTGCACTACATCGCCGACCTGCGCCTGTATCAAGTTCGGCACAAACGTGTCCTGCGGGCCACCGACGATGACTGGGATGAGTTTGTTGCCCTGTGGTGTCCCGGGCGCCGCTGGTGCCTGTCTCCTGACTATGATATCTCATTAGCTGGTGCTTGCGGAATCGTCCATGGTCATATTTTTGGAGGCGCGTACTTCGAAAGGGTCGGTGCGGAACTCCTCCGACCACGGTGCCGTCGGGAGGGAAAGGGTCTCTCTTGGATATCGGTTGAGGGATGGCGCTGACAGTAGCGGCAGCCACAAGGGCCCAGGCTGAAAGAACTCTCATGACGGCGATATATGTTGGGCAATGACCAGAATGAAAACTAGGGGAATGATCGAAGTAACCACTGCTCAGCAGTAGGCGGCTCCTCAACTCGATTACAATGTGTAAATGACAGAAAGTGCCGGTCTCGACAGAAACCACGGCTGCTCCTCACTAGGAGGGTTGAAGAGGAAGAGGAAAGAGTGCGAATGGAGGGCCGAACAGGACAATATCGGGGGAAAAGGAAACGAAGACAAAGATGAGGAAGAGAATCGAGTAATAAATTTAAATTTTGTATTATGTTAGTACATACTGCACCCGAAAAAGGCGCGGGGCCAAGCCTCAAGTAGCTCTCCCCCAAGTCCCGACAACTAAGAACCTTCCCTTAGCGATACGGTGGGTGAGCCGTGGCATTCCCGGGCCCATGGGGTTGTTGCTGATAATGGGGACGAAAATTAAGCGTTGGCCGATATGCGTAACGAGGTCCGACAAGGGCTCCCACCGGTGGACGATAATGTTGGTGTGGGCATCGGCGCTGTTCACGCCAAGTTGTCTGGCAGTGTTCCGTGATGGTTTGAGGCTCAATCGGACGATACCACTTTAGGAAGTCCAAGACTCATGGGTGTGGGTGGCGATCTGGCGGGAGATCATGTCGATTGGATCGTCGCCGTCACTCTCCCCCCTAACTCAGCAGGGGGATCCATTATGAGATGGCGTGAGTTTTGTTTCCGAGTCGAGATGTCAGTGAGTGGAAAGCAGGGATGCTTCCGATGTGGGCGCATGGCAATCAGGGCAGGCTGTAGGAAGAAAGAGAAAAAAAAAGCCAGGAGATGGGACAGAACAGAGAGCTCGTTCGGGATTTTTTCATGTTTCATGTCGACCTCAGACGTTGCTTTGGCTGCGACAGCCCCTATCCCAGTGTCCCGCGCGTGTGTATATCCACTCTTCAACGTCTGCGACAACTTGTCAGAATGTGAACAACGATACTCTGGCATGCCTTGGCTTGTCTCTTGACCTTCGGCACCAAACTTCGGCAAATTGCCCACAGGGAAAGGAACGCAAAAAGATGCTGAGAACCGCGACGAAAACCTGGTTCCACCGCTTAGTCACACCGACGAACTTGAACATGGTTCGAAACGTGGACCAAGTTGAGACGAAAGTCCGGATGGTATCGCCGCTCGGTCATAATCCGACGAAGCCGCACAGCTACAGTCGTCCGTAGGAAATCCTACACGGACCAAAACCCCCGCCCTTGAAAAAGATAAAAAAACAACCACAGAGACAGACATCCAGAGAGACAATCACCTTGACATGATCTACCTTCAAAGCGTACCGCGTTGCCACTGCCATCGGTTGAGGCCATATGCAACCGCTCGCATGCGCTGTGTTGCTTCTGCTACAGACCAAGAAGCGAAAAGCCGCGTCGACACTTACGTCGTCCCCTCACAGCCCGAACCTGCGACAGAATTTGCGCTCCTGCTCGGCGGGTGTTTTGTACAGCATGAACTTTGGCAACACACGAACATCACCCCTTTGGGCAAGTCGACCTTGGATCTTCGCATCTGACCCACTGCTTGAACCAGCCAAGCCAACAACTCCGCCTGGGTG
Source organism: Colletotrichum chlorophyti (assembly GCA_001937105.1). NCBI lineage: Eukaryota > Fungi > Ascomycota > Sordariomycetes > Glomerellales > Glomerellaceae > Colletotrichum > Colletotrichum chlorophyti. The sequence goes on along the minus strand of MPGH01000005.1, from coordinate 149,070 downwards.
AATCTCGGAATTTCCGATCGGTCTACGTTTCCGCAGTTCCTGCGTCCGTTCCTGTTGGTAACGAGGAGTCCCTTGCTACAATTGCTGTTCCGCATGGCAAGCCCCCTGAGCCTAGCCTCATAGCCTAGCCTCATACGTGACAAGCATGCTTCTCCCGAGGACAGACTTCTACCCGAAGATTAGCAGCACACTGAAAGAGCAGTGATCGTGGGGCCTGCGTCATCAGCTCTGGAATCGACCCAATGTTATGCCTGCTGTGACGAATCCAAGTTCGACTAAACCTTCAGGTGCGCTTTTTCGCGTTTTAGACTTTGCCTCCGTAAAGCTATAGTATTTTGGAAACAGCCCTACTCGAGCTCATCAGAAGGCTGCCACGTGCCTAGTGCACGTTCAATCACGGCATCAGGCGGTTCAGACGACGTTGAACCTAATCAATTCATCTGAATAACATGAGTGACGATACTGCATTTGTGTTGTTCTTTTCTGGAAACCAGTGTTTTCCTTCGGGCTTACGACTGATGTACGGGCTGACTGGGAAAATGAAACTCCTTCAAGTGCACCACGCAGACCAATTCATCATGTGAAGCATTACAGACAGATCTGCATCAGAGGACGATGCGAGCCCGGGATCAAGGGAATTCGGGAGAGGGCGGTTTCTAGTCCCCATCGCAGGCCGCAACCTACCTCCCGGGGTGCGCGGTCGTAGCAACACACATGTGGTCCCGGCAGATGGAATAACTTGAACAACTGCCAGAGCTCGAGGCATCCAGCGTCTCGTGTGTCTCGTGCGACGAACGGTAGAGGACCTGAACAATGATATATATCAGCCAATCCTGAATTTGACGTGCTTCCAGGGCAACGCCTGTCTCCGCTGCGTGACTTGCTCGTCGGCCATGCTGTTACGTTGCAGTTCCACTTTCACGTCGTCAAGGCCTCACACTGGCCACGCAAGCAACGTGCATACCTGTAGCCCATCGCAGCATTGGCACGAAACAGTTCAACCGATTCTTTCGTCTCAGAAAAGCGGTTATCCCCAACAGGGTGAGCGAATTTGCACCTAATCGGCTTGGCATGTTTACCACTTTCACTCAGACTGACCAGAATAGTAATAGTAAACCTGTTTGTCTAGTTTTTACTAACACGTCAAGGGAGAATATCAATTAACTAGCCAACAAATGTCCCAAATGCGGCAAAACCCTTATCGGCTCTCAGCATTTTCATGTCCTCGTCTCGCAGACACGCCGCTACCATAATCCCGCCCTCGCGCGTTTTGGGCATCATGAATGTCAGACCTTCCACTGTATTACACCGTGGTTTCCGCACAGCCTCGGGGAATCCTAGTCCAAGATTGAAATCAAGCTCAGCGCAGTTTACCTTTGCCCATGAGCTGATTATAACGTCTACTGACGGATCGAGTGCTGCCCCAAAAGAAAAACTCGACTTGTCTTCTGCACGACTGAGAAATGTCGCAATGGCCCGAGTGTGATTTCCCAAATCAGAGTGTGTCGGGGCTAGGGCTGAGCGAAGGTCCGATGCGACAACGCCGAGTGGTTCTTCAACAAGTCTCTGAAGAGTGAAGGTGCTGTACACATTGCTCTGAATGGGTCCGGGATAAGTTGAAGGGATGCCGAGATATTGTCGTACGTTGACGGCACGCATGACAGTTGAAGTCATCGTTGAAGGCAGACGAGAGCGACGGGCACGGGATATGGATTTCCATAGAAAGGCGGTCAGAGCATCATCGGTCGAGACGAAGGAAGATTGTGTCAGTGACTCCAGAGCTTGCGACTTGAGAAGTGCTAAGGAGTCAGGGGGGAAAGCGAAGTAGGCCCAAACGCATTGCGTGGCTGGAGTAGGTGGTGGATCGGGAGCGGCCGGAGACAGCCCAGGCTTGACAATATAACGATCAAGCTCGGGGCCTGGTGTGTATGAGTTGCTAAGTAACGGAACGATGTTCCTTCGGGATATGTTTCCGATTAATAATTCTCTGTCGCTGAACTCCTCTCCATGGCAAGCTTTTGAGAAAAGGTGGATGACGTGGCCTAGACCAGTCATGTCCATTGTGTTGTGTTGAGCTACAAAGGCGAGAATGAGGCCCCCGGTAATGAAATTGGCCTGGACAAGAAAAGCCGGGGCTGGACTTGGAATATCTGGAAATATTTTTCGTGGACAAATGTCGGCTTCGTCGAGCATGCTCATCGGCAAGTTGGCCAGCCGAAGGGCCTCCATCGTCGGAACTGAAGGGTCATGCCGGTGGTCCTTGACGATAAGGCGATGAGCGTGCTCTGGTGTTGTAAACTTGAAAATGCCTGAGTTTCTGTCGCCCGATCCTTCGTTGGCAACGTCGGAAGCAAGCCATGGGAAGCTAGCGCACAGTCTTTGTAGACCAGAGGCTAACAACTTTGTAATTGCTGGATGTATGGAAGCATCGGGGATGTTGAAGGCGAAACATGACTGAATGTTGATAGTGAAGAATGGCTGTTGCCCGAATATGTCCAGTTGTTTGTCCATTGTTCCGTCGGCTTGCACACTCATTTGTTCTGGGCTGGTAGTCGTGGCAAGACAAATAAAATAGGTTTCATTTTTGGAAAAGCAGTGGTGTAGATGCACCAGAGAAGTCAAAAATAACCGAGACACACCTTGATCAGAAATTCAGTCCTCTCTCTCGGTCCCTCTCTTGCATGTTGCTCCGAACACCTTTGGGCTAGCCCTGATTGAGAATCTCCTAATTTCCTCGCCTGCCCAAGCGTGTGGCCGGCGATGCCATATGAAACGTGAATCATCATGAACCACAATGAGTCATTCTGATCCAATCTTTACGCCGAATAGCAAGACTGGAGCCTTCACCCGCAGGTCAGACCGCTTCGCATCGTTTGCCAAATCTCTTTAATTTGGAGAATGCAAATGTCGTATCGATTGCTGTCAGGCAGCTTGCACGTCGAACCAGTTTTCTCGCCATATGCTCCCTCACAACAATCACAGGATAGTGCCTTGTCTACCACCGAATTGACATTTAGTATTTTTATATGTGGTTTGTAGACCATTAGTACCTTATTCGCAACTTCTTTCAAAGCCAGATTATCTAGAGGGAAGATGCACAGGTCGACTAGGCTCCTATTGTGAAGACATACCCATTGCCCATCAGTGGTTAATAGAATACAATGCGAATCGTGAACTGGAACCAAGACGCCTCGTCTTTTGCATCCCCAACCCTTGTTCTCGTTTCGTTTACAAGAGCTGGCAATACTTTACACACCAGCTGCAATCCTTGACATAGGCATCCCACCCTGCATCGTATGGCTTGTGTGATACAGTCACGGCCTCGGCTTGTCTCTCATTCCAGTGATGGGCCTGAGAAGTCGTATCGTATCTACTAATGCAGAGTTTGATGTTTGTTACCTAATTAGTGCTATAAACTACTACGGAGTTNTGACACTCTCCTTCTTGCGGACTACTGTACCTCTCCCTGAGAATGACCGATGGACGCCGATGAAGACCCACTGAATCGAGAGACAGCTAGGAAATGCCTTCTGTGCGGCACGGACGGGTTAGTACTCATCGTTTGCTTTGGCGGCGCTGGCGATATACTTTTGTACCGTGTAGTTGTTCCCAAGCCCTACATAGGCCGTTGCGACAACGGCACACCCCACAGGTACGAGAGTGGTCCAGCACTGGTAGTCGAAGAGATTCGGAGAAGTGGAAGCAGCACAACCCCGAAACAAACCACTGATTCCATGGGCGTACGCCATCGGCGCTGGTTACAATTGCTCCCGTAGATATTGGTTCTTTGCCCTGTTGTTCAGCACATCCAACAATCCCAACCCGCCATTTATTGAGGGGTCGATGGCGGGATCGAAGGCTTGAGAAGGTGTCGGAGTCTGGCGTCGGATTTCGATGATTAGTCCATGAAATAAGGGGATAATTACAATCTATTGATCTCGGGCGATGACATACGCATAATCCAAAGTTCTGACCTAAAGGCGTGGACTGGTGACTGCCGAACTAAAGTCACGGTTGCGAGCAAGTCCTGCAACGGAAACGGTGCAGGAGGTCTAGTCACCTAATGTATGTGGACCATGAGAACCATTTCCTCTCTGAATGTCACATCCAGAGCATGATGTAGTCGCTGACTCGCTGGGCTCACGTGCTTGATAAAAGCGCCGTTATCGTCCCATCGCTTCTACCGGCAGGGATAGAAGTATAGCAGCCGTTGGGGCAGTGATTACCGATGCAAGGATACTACTCTTGATTACCACTGTTGGTTCGATCATCATCATTGAGAGCTCAATAAGACAGAAGGGAGGTTACGGCAACTGGAGGAGTTGGAAGAGACTAAACTAACTGAGGCTGAGGGGGGCTGAAAATTGTGTCTCGGGTTTTAGCTTATCTTCGGGCACCATGATCTTCTAGATTCTACATTTACACAAACCAAGGTGTCGACTGGCGTGAGTGAAAGCCACAGGACAGTCAAGCAATACCTTTCCGTGCTTCAAGCTGCAAATAAGTTGGAGATTCAGCAGGATAGGATTGTAGAATGAATATGAACTCAGAGGATGCGCATTGATAAGACCCCCGGAACAATTGAGCCTCCTTCAACAATTGAGTTCTTCTCACCACGTATTGATGTTGATGAGGTATTCAACGACCAGCCCTAAAGACACGTGTCTGCAGGTTTTTATGATGGCCCGAGGCTCGGTGTTGTCGAAGAGATAGAACAATAAGTGTCATTGCTAATCGGCCCGTGGCTTGTCTCGGTCCTTGTGCAGCGCGACGAAACACGGATAGAACCGGTCGGGGCTGAGAGAAGCAGGACAGAGATGACCCAATGTTGAATGTGTATGCTTCGTATCTAGTGTAGTTCTAAGCGCGACTCAGTCACTTTCAGAGCCTGGGCTTCCGGGCAGAGACAGAGAGTCCTAGGTAAAGACAAAGCCTCCGTCTTGGGCCCGGGAGACCAGGCGAAAAGATTGGATCAACTGAGTTTCTGAATTCTTCAAGAAGCACATGACCAAGCTGGAGATTGAAAGGCTTCTGCGACCAGGCGGATTACAAAGCGGAGTGAGATCCAACCAATGAAAGAACAAGGTGGCCATCCGATTCTGCCTTACCCTAGGCAGGTCTGGTTCTGCTGAGGAATGCGCCGCTGCGTAAAACCCCCCTGAAAGCCTGAAAGGTAGGGAATTCCAGCAGCATTGGACCTGTAAGGTGCGCACTAAAAGCTGATCCCTGTTCAGCCCAAAGCCCGGGCCTTGAAGGCAGCCGTTAGGCTGTTAGCTTTAGCCAATGGGAGTCGGCTTTGACGGCCAGCGGCAGCTATGATTGGCCAATTGACACAAGGAAGCTGCTGCCTTCACTGCTCATCTTGTCTCGACCCCACTTGTGCTTGCCTAATCAAGCCATCATCTCCACATTTCCTTACCTCAGCATCCGCAGCGGGCCTCACTGTCGCCTTTGAGGATCTGCTTTAGACAAACCGTCGTTACACCAGGGGACACAACGACGGACACATATAAAGAAGAGCCCATCTTCTCCATAATGTAATCCGTCTCTTTGAATATCAAAAACCACTCTTCACTTGCCGTCAAAAGCTCACTTACAGCAGCGCATCGCGCTGTCCTACCCATCATCACATCGCCTCTCCCAGAAACCTTCACCAACGCCAAAGTGTGGCAGCGTCAGAAACGTTTGGCATCGTCAGTCACATCGACTATTCAGGCGCCGGCCCGCAACATCTGCAAATTCATCCGGAACTACGGCTGAAGCCACCGCGCTTCTCTTCCAGTTCTCAAAAGCTCAACATCGTACAAAGCGTAACCCTGGGTACCGTCAGCGGCCCAATCGTCAGCAATGAGCTTGTTCGGACATCCCTGCCCGCCCTCGCAGGCGCCCTCGCGCCTGCACATCTGCGGTGTCTACTTCATCGACTCCTCGATTGGGCTTTTTGGCGAAAATCCGAGGAAATACCTCCCCAAGCTGTCCCAGTCGGTTCACGCTACCATCATCGCATCTACCTCCCGAACGACTCTTACACAAACCTTTGTCAACCCATGCGCCGCCGCCATCCCGGAGGTTCGCTACACGTTCCCACTCTATGACGGAGTCTCTGTAGTCTCCTTCACCTGCACAATCAACAACGACCGTGTGATCCGCGGCGTCGTGCAGGAGAAGCAGACAGCTCGCAAGACGTACGACCAAGCCGTTTCCAGGGGTGAGACGGCCGGTCTCCTCGAGCAGTGGTCTGCCGCAAGCGATGTCTTCACCACAACAATCGGCAACGTGCCACCTGCGGCCAACATCAAAGTCGAAATCGAGTACCTCGGTGAGCTGAAGCACGATGCTGAAGTCGACGGCATCAGATTCACAGTCCCTACCTCCATCGCGCCTCGTTACGGCTCCTACCCTGGCGAGGCCCTAGCTAAGCCTACCAACGTCGCTGCTGACGATGGCATCCGGATCGTTGTCGATGCCGAGATGCCCGTGGGCAGCGTCATCAAGTCCATCCAGTCACCTTCCCACCCCATTGCTGTGACGGTCGGTTCGACCTCCACAATGAAGTCGGACGCTGCCCCTTCCCTTCAGTTTGCTTCTGCCACCTTGTCCCTCGGCACGGCTGAGTTGAGCGATGACTTCATTGTCCAAGTCCTCGCGACCAACATATCCAACCCTATCGCAGTCCTCGAAACCCACCCCACCATTCCCCATCAGCAAGCCATCATGACGACCCTTGTGCCCAAGTTCAAGATCGCCGCCACCAAACCCGAGGTAGTCTTCGTCTGCGACCGATCCGGATCTATGCAGGGCAACAGAATCCAGGACCTGAAGAGAGCTCTGCAGATTTTTATGAAATCTCTTCCAGTTGGCTCCATGTTCAATATCTGTAGCTTCGGCTCGACCCATTCTTTTCTGTTTGACAAGTCGACGGCCTACAATCAGTACACGCTGGAGACCGCCATGAAGCACATCGACACCTTCGACGCCAACTTTGGCGGCACCGACATCTACAATCCCCTGGAAACCACATTTAAGCGCCGCCACACTGATCTTGACCTTGAAGTCTTTCTGCTCACAGACGGCGAGGTATGGAACCAGGACCAGCTCTTCACGTTGGTCAACAGCCATGTACAAGATTCCAAGGGAGGTATCCGTCTCTTTACATTGGGTGTCGGCAAAGATGTGAGCCATTCACTCATCGAGGGGCTTGCCCGCGCAGGAAACGGATTTTCTCAATCGGTCTCGGAAGGCGAGAAGATGTCCGGCAAAGTCGTTCGCATGCTCAAGGGTGCGCTCACCCCCCATGTGAACGACTATTCGTTGGAAATCAAATACGCCGATGCTGAGTCGGAGACTGAAACTGAGGACGATTTTGAGGTCATTGAGCCCAAAACCGACACACCCAAGGATTCTCCCAAAGAAGACGAGGAGCCTAAGAAGCCCATATCCCTGTTCGACCCCAGCGTAGCTGACGATGTGGAGATGGCGGACGCGCTGCCAACGGATGCCTCCGAGATGCTTTCTCACGTCCCAGCTGTGAAGCCGCCCAAAGTACTGCAAGCCCCTTTCCACATCCCACCCCTCTTCCCTTACAGCCGTACCAGCGTCTATCTTCTCCTATCCCCTGACAGGGATTTGCGGGACAAAGTTCCTGCGTCTGTCATTCTCCGCGGAACCTCTTCCCACGGCCCGCTGGAGCTTGAGATCCCTGTTACAATTCTTCAGCAGAAGGGCCAAACGGTCCATCAGCTCGCTGCTCGGAAGGCCGTGAAGGAGCTTGAGGAGGGCCGTGGTTGGATTTTCCATGCCAACATTAAGCACAAGTCTGTAGGCAAACCCATCAAGGACATCGACCCTGCCGGCTTCTTGGGCATGGTGGAGCGGGAGACCGTTCGCCTCGGCGTTCAGTTTCAAGTGGGCGGTAAATGGTGCTCATTCGTTGCCGTTGATGAAAACGGCCAGCAGCGAAGCGAGATCGAGAGCCTTGAGGTTCAAAATCAGGCCTGCCAAGGAAAACCGCGCCCTACAAACCTGACCGGTGCCATGTCGAGAAGTCGGGCCGCTGGGCCGCCCCCACCGAGTTCTTCTGCCTTTGGGTCTAGCCCACAGGCGCGTTCCGGGGTGGGAGGAGGGCTTTTTGGCGCCAAAACCTCCCCTCAAGCCCCCGGAGGAAATAATCTCACCTTCGGTAGCGCCGTTCAAGCAGAATCCTTTGGTTCCCAGCCCGCAGTTGCGAGTCTGTTTGGTAGCCGTCCCTCTTCCGACACCCTTCAGCCTGCCGGACAAAACGTGTTCGGAAGCGGTGCGCAGACCAGTACCTTTGGCTCTCGGGCCACAGTAGGTGGTGGTCTCTTCGGTTCCCGGTCTTCAGACTCTAAGAAAAAAGGTTCAAGCCCGTTCGATGCGGCACACAGCACTCGATCATCATCGAACTTGGGAGGTGGCCTGTTTGGCAGTAGCAAGGCTCAGACGCCAATGCTCATGGTGCAACAACAGCAACAGCAGCAGCAGCAGCAACAACAGCAGCAATCAAGTGGAGGGGCGTTTGGATTCTTTGGATCGGCATCACCCGGATCGCGAGGCGGCCCGTTTAGCATGCCTGCACCCGCGCCGTCATCCGCCCCCAGAAAGGGTCTCTTTGGTCTTTCCAGGGCTGGCGATGCAAGCGCAGTGTCTCCCTTCACAGCACCGCCCACCAGAGCTGCCTATCATCAAGTTCAAGTTGCTCATGACTTACCCACTGACAAGTTCTCTGTACTTGTGACGCTTCAGCAGTATAGCGGCTCCTGGAAGTGGTCGGATGAGCTTCTGGCCGCCGTTGGTATCTCTGCCATGGCCCTCGGTGATGCTCTTAGTAAGACCGGTGTGTTGGATCAGGACATTCGCGCCACTGCCGTGGTGATCGCTTTCCTACGGAAGAACTTAGCAGATGAACGTGACAGCTGGGAGATGATGGAGGAGAAGGCTGTCGCCTGGATTGTCGCAGAACTCGGCGATGAGAAGGCCCAGCAGGTCTTGACTGCCGTCGGAGAGTGTTTTTGAGGCACAGATAAAAGATAGGTGGGGAGGAAGGCACATCGGGAAACACCGTCGCGCTGTCTTGGTCTGGCCGTGATATGGAGTCTAGGGGATCATGTTTTTCGTACGATATCGAACGAATATCATTTCGCGGGAACTGGTGAAGCATTTTAGTATTAATATTCAAGACTAAGCATCACGAATAACAAAAATGGCAAAACGCACTTATTGAATCGTTCCGTGAGCAAGGTGATCTGACTATGTAGAATCGGCCCCGGTAATGTTCACATTCAGCATCATGACAGCCGCTTCAGTCCGCCCATTTCTGCCCTCGCGGTCATCCTCAAACCAGTACCGATGCACCACTTCAAATCCGCACTTACTATAAGTCCTCCTTGCAGCGATATTGTCGAAATCCACAATGAGAAAGATGCGCGCGTCTTTCGCACTTGTCCTTGCCTGGGACGCAACAAAGCGTTCCGCGTATTCGAGGATCTGAACGCCGAGCCCTCTGCCCCTGGCGGAGGGGATGACGAACATTCCGTTGATGACGTATCGCCTCGTTGGCCGCCTCGTCTGAAAATCTTCGGCGTTCACGGTCCCCAGGTCGCTGAGGTGGAGGTGCTTGGCGAGGACCTCGGGGTCTATGGGTCCGCTGATGGTGAGGGAGGCCTGCCATTCTCCCCCCAGCGCGAGGTCCACGTCGTGGTCTTCTCCGGAGGCGGGGTCTCTCGGAGAAGGTCCAGAAGAGACAGCGACGACCGTCGTCGCGTCGGGGCTCGACAGCCGCGAGGTCCAGGTCTTGGGTGGGAAGGCAGCCTCGCGGGCGTATGTTGAGCCGAAGGAGGAGGGGGAGAGGCGGAGGGACAGGAGAGGGAAGGATTTGTAGCGGGATACGAGGCCGTCGTACTTCTCGGGGGATGGGTGGGACCTCGGAAGGGTAAGCATGGTTGTCATTTTCATTTTTTCTTTTTGTCCGTAACTGGACCGTGGTGGTATTAGGGTCGTCGCGTGTCAAAGACAAGTCTTGAGAGTTGTGAATGATGATTTGTGATGGTCTGCGTCTGTGACTCATTGGTGAAATTGCATCATGCGGGCAGATCACGTTGGATATTGAGTCAGCAGGGTCTATCGGGCCCATTTCCAAGCACACGTGTATTTCCATGGACCTGCTTCCGGCAGCTAGCATAACGGAGCGCACTTGATCCTTCGTCGAAAGGAGAGCCGAGTGCTTCATGCACTCTTTGGACCAGGCGTCTGTTTAGGGTAGTTGGTGTACGGCACTGCAATTTGATAAAGTAACGGCGAAAACTCTGTAGCCACATGGGCTCTGTGGTAGTCTGCTCCCGTTTGGTGTGCTGGTCAGTAGAAATGTCCAGCTTTTGATCCGTCCGTCTTGTAGAGAGGTATCTCGCGATTCTTGTGCGGGCGTTGATTCCCATTTCTGTACTCCATGGTTTCTCGTCAGTTCCTCCTGGGTTTTGGATACGTCTGCTTCGCCAGTGTCAAGTCTACCGCTACAACTTGTATCCCTTTTATACCTGCCTTGAGTTTAACAACACGCGGAATCCCGGAAATGCTCGAGCACACGACTAGACATCTGATATTCAACCTGATCGATAATCAGCGAGCGTGCGCAAGCTCTAACGTCTACTTCCGCCACCGCTACGATTTGTCAGGAAGTCACTCTACTATAGCCTTGCGGTTGCTACGTTGTCTTTAACAGCGCTTGCACCCATGTCAACAAGGCGATTTTGCACTTCAAAGCGATCCGCGTGACTATATCTCACACTATCAGCATCAAGCTTTAATCTTCAAGATTCTGAGGGAATACATGTAAATGATTCAGGACCTTAGCTCTAAGCTCTTGTCGAAGCCTACGCTTAAATGATGCTCAACAAGTCCACCACGGCCAATCCCTTTGCTAACTAGTGAACCGCTCTCTGGAAAGCTTCCTCCAGGAATAGTTTCCATTCAGCACTTTAGCTTGTTTCCACAATACGGAGTGAATCACACTTTTCTCCCTCTCTTGAATATTGCCTTGTCATCGTGCACTAGCAGTCAACATACCCCAAGTATACAAGAGGGTCGCGCGCGATATGAAGGATAGCGCCTGCCTCAAGGGAAGATCTCGTATCCAAGAGAATCAGGTCGAGACATTTGGCGAGGTCCCAGAATCATGAAGTCGATCCATGACATCCTGGGTGAGTCAGTCACGAGTATGGCATGCATTATTCATTTCTCTAGGTTTTCATTCTCTCTAACGAAGGGCCCTGAGTATCTGCTCATATGACAGTGTTCATTTGCTGGCTCGCGTTTACTGCTCTCTCATTGGTTCTCTGATCTCCGTCTGTGCTTCGATATAATTCCATCCATGTCTCGACGGAATTAACAAAGTCAAGTCCGTCTTGACGTTGTGAAGTTCTCGGAGCCCCGGTAACGCTACAGGGAAGAAAGCGACTGAATGGACTACTGTTCCAGAATGTATAAAGACTTGCACCTCTTCGAACTTTTAGATGTCAAGAATAAGCTTCTACCTGTCCTACAATATCCCTCAGCTTGATCTACATTTTAGCACTTGGTTCTCCTTTGAAATGTCCTACAGCAAACATACTTGGACTCCAGCCAGAGACATTCCGTCTCTGGACGGCAAAGTCATCCTCATTACAGGCGGCAGCAACGGCATTGGCCGTCAATCAGCTATAGACCTCGCGAAGCACAAGCCAGCCGAGATCTGGATTGCAGCTTGCAGCACTCCTGGAGCCGAAGCCGTCATTACCGCCATTGGGAAAATTGATGCTTCAGTGTCTGCAAAGTTTCTCGAAATGGACCTGACTTCATTTGCCTCCATAAGAAACGCCGCCCGTCAGTTCCTCGCCGCCGCGTCCCGCCTTGACATCCTCCTCCTTAACGCGGGCGTCATAAACGTTCCGGTCGGCAGCACAACCGAGCAGAGCTACGACATGCACTTTGGAACGAACCACGTGGGCCACGCTCTGTTACTCAATTTGCTGGTTCCTCTGCTGAGGACGACCGCCGGGACCGTCATTGATTCGGATGTCAGGGTTATCTTCGTAAGCTCCTTGGCCCACAGGTTCCCTCCCACGGGCGGCCTGAACTTCGAGAGCTTCAAACCCCCAACCGGCGGCGCTGGCCTCTCCTCAAACGCCCTTTACGGACAGAGAAAGCTTGCCAATGTTCTGTATGCCCGGGAGGTCGCCGCGAGATACCCGCAGTGGACGACGGCATCCGTTCACCCCGGGGCCGTCATGACGGATTTGCACAAGGAAAAGAGCGACAACTGGATGATGAAAGTGTTTCAGAAGGCGGTGCTGCCGTTCATCGGTGTTGATGTGGAGGAGGGTGCGAAGAGTCAGTTGTGGGCTGCCACCGCTGAGGGGGTCGTGAGCGGCGAGTATTACGACCCTGTTGGAGTCGCTAGAAAAGGTAGCGCGCTTTCGAAGGACAAAAGCCTTGCGAAGAGGCTTTGGGAGTGGACGGAGAAGGAGTTTGGAGGGCGAATTGCTTTGACTTTTCCAACAAAACGTGGATTACGGCCACGCTATATCAAGAACATAATTCTTTCAGTGTCCTTTGATCTTCGAAAGCCCAATCTTAGCTTTGGCAGGGTGTACATCACCAATTTAACTCGAACAAAAGTTGGAGACACAATGGCCAGGTTTTGCCGTCTGAGCCCAGTTCGTCTCGTACCTCAAGCTCTCAGAGGGGCGTCCGCTAACGCCACTTCGGCACCGACGTCCAAGTCTCGGTCTTCTCATCATAGGATCTTTTGAAGGTCTCGAAACTACCGTTCGAGCAAACCCCCCGACCGGTCAAGTTCAGCTTCTCTTCAAGTCCGTCTGGTAGACGAACCTTTATGTCACGAATTCTGCAGTTTCTTGGCAACGGCATTGGTTTCGGAGCACTCGCAGACGACTGGTTGGCCCATCTGTGAGGTCGTCATAAAAACCGACCTCTTCCAGCCTCGTTATCTCCGAGGCAATCTTTGCGGCCAACGGGGCATGCCATATTCCCTCCTGATGGAGGTCTTGAGAGAGTATGTGGACGGCTTTGCGTCTAATGTACGGCATACGGCACTTCAAGGCGCAGTAATAGAGCGGCGGGACGAGTCCCATGTCGGCCACGTAGCTGGAGCTATGCTGGCAAGCCCCGTTTGATACGTCTGCCAAAACTACGGGGATAGCCTCAAACAGTATCTTCGCAGACGAGGAAGTGATGGAGGTGAAGTGGTTTTCGTAACTGTCGAAGACACACTCGTTATCGGTGGTGAGGGAAGTTTCTGTGATGATGTATGCCATTGTTTGATAGACAAGGAGGAGACGGTAAGCTAGTCGTTCCCGGGTGGACAGGGACGCCCGGTTCTTTACTTTGAATTCCCTGAAGCTTTGCAGCCATGTCGCTAGATCGTTCCTGAGTCGTGGCTGCACGATCAGAAGTTCGAATGCATTTGGCAAGTCATCTTCCAGTCCATATCTGTGGCCTCTTTCTTGCAGGCTATAGGCGGTGGAAAGAAGTCGTTCTAGTTCGTGTCTTGCTTGGTTAAGCGACTGAAAGGAATTGGGTGCTCGGCTCAAGTCACCAAGGCCGGGTGCTTCCTTTGGCACACCTCGCGAAGGGCTGCTCTTGAGCATTCGTGCCTGGATATAGAGTCTCCAAACTGCGTCGGCTAGCCATTCAGTTGCCAAGTCGGTTGATTTGTCGCCACCGGTCGCGTCTGAGTCGCCTTTACAGCTTGAGCCTGGTGCGATGAGTTCCAGTAATCTCACGCCGTTACTAAGGTGAAGGTAGCCAGTTTCGTATCGCTTCTGTAGGTACTCTAGAGAAACAAATAACAAGCAGCATACGAGTGCAATACGAGTGGAAGTTGGGTTGTCTGAAGATAGATGGCCTTGGAGGAGGCCGATGGACCTGTTGTAATGACGTAAGGCGCAGTAGTCTTGCATGCCCGCGACAGCTGGGGCACCCTCTGACAATTGGATATTAGCTGTCTCGCTTTTGTGGACGGACGATACTGTGAGGACGGCATGCAACACCGCAGGCTCGCTGGAGCTCATTTGGAGAATGAGGGTCTCCCAAAAGGGCGAGTCGAATATACCAACGAGTTTGTAAATGGTCCGGTGGACGAACCATTCATAGTGTCGCTTATCGGAGTCGGGTAGCCCGGAAACAGCAGCGCGTGTGTGGTTATACGAAATGGCCGGGGCTTGCGTCGACATGAGCCGCTTCCCTCCGTCACCGGGGCCCCAGACGCCGTATCCATCACATGTCCTGCCCGTGGTGACGCAGCGACGACAGGCCGGTCTCATTTCGTCACACTTCACTCGCCGAATTCTGTGTTTGAAGTTGTCAGCAAACGCTGGGCTTGATAAAGTGGCACAAGGTCAGGTCTGTCTACCTGCAGGTCCTACAACCCGTCTTGACGCGGACAATCGGGTGGGACTTGATGCCGCCGGACCGGGATCGAGTTTCACTCATCGCAAAAGAGTGCGAGACTATAAGAGGCCGTGACTTACAAGCTGACAAGTTTGTATGGGCATCGGCTGTGAACGGGCAGGTGTTGAGCCTATCATGGAGGGGACGAAGTATGTCTGGTTTGTGGGATGACCATACGAAGGTCTGTGAAGGATTACCACCAAATAGGGAAATTCACCAAGTTTCCGCTCCGCATATTAAGCTTCATAGCTTTGATTCGTCACATCGCTATTTGCTTCCTCAGATTGGTTGACGGCACAGCAAAAGCCGTAAAGGCCGGCCGGTGAAGAGAAAGAAACACGGGGCCGGGTTCCGGTCAGCCCCATTGCTCAGAGCTTACTTAACATGCCTTAGTAATGGAACAGTGTTGGTGGTAGCCCAATTGATTCGAGTGACTAAGCACAAATGCTGTATAGAGTTCGTCTCACTTTCTCACGTAACGTCGTGTGCCACAGCGCGAAAGTGCTTCACCAGAGAGTGTAGTGACATCCGCCATCAACAGCAAGACCCTTGCTCGTCATACTCATGGTGTATTTACCAGTAGTACGGGTAGTTTCAACCCTTTTTTTTCAAATGACCCGATCTTTATAGTGGGATGATTCCATTGTAACCTTATCTCGAAGCCCAGGTGCTCATCTAATCCAGCCTTGGCTCCAGTCTAGCACAGATCCGTCTTTGGTCCCGATACTACCGAACAACCGCTGGCGAACTTACATAGCTTTCTTAGGCGAGACTTTCCAGAAAGAGGCTGAATTCGCGCCGATCAGTCCGTTGTTCGTAGCTAATGTAGACATTAAAACGGCTATGCGTGGCTAGTGTTATCGCCAAGTATTATGTCTCGGTGCAGTCACGCCATAGCAGCCGTTGAGGTTGAGATGACAATGCGCGCATGACCTTGATAATCAGGTAGCGTGGCGCTCGTGTATGCAAGAGCGACAGTGATCCCGAGACACTAATCTGTTGTTAATTCAACATGACGCAACAGTACAGATACGGTTCAGCAGCGAAGATGTATTTAGAGGTTTGATACCCGCTTATTCCAGGGTCTCCCAGAAACACCCTCCAACCCCCTGCAACCCTAAACGGGCTACAAGCGGCATCCATCATGGCGCGTTCCTTTCTTGCGGGATCGTGCTTCATGGCTTTTTCCATCGCGCTCGCTTCGTCAGAGAGTTGCAATGCAAAAATCGACACCCACGCACATTACGTACCCGACTTTTACGCACAAGCACTGAGAGACGCGGGACATGTTCCGGGCCCGGATGGCATGCCGGGCATCCCGGTTTGATCCCCTCACCATCAACACTGACAGATTATTTCCGCTAATACATGAAAGATTTGGGATCCGGAGACACACATCCAGTTCATGAAGAATAAAAGCATTGGAAAATCCTACCTGTCCATCTCGAGCCCTGGTGTTTATCTTACTCCGCCGTCCAAAATCGCGACGGCAAATGCGACTAAGCTGGCTCGCCAGGTCAACCAGTACGCATCGCAGGTAAAAGCCAAGTATCCCGACAAGTTCGGGTTTTTCGCTTCAATCCCGCTGCCGGACGTGAAGGCGGCACTGGAGGAGATAGACTACAGCTTTACACAGCTCGACCCGAGGCCGGACGGGGTCGTCATGATGTCCAATTACTACGGCATGTACCTCGGCGATCCCGACCTGGATCCCGTGTTCAAGGCGCTGAACGATCTCAACGCGACCATCTTCGAGCACCCCACCACACCATGCACCGAATATAATCATCGCAGATTCAACATCGACGGGGAGGCCAGCGACATCACACAGGAGGCATGGCAGGCTCTCAACCGGCCGGTTGCGATTCGGCAACGCCGAGCACCTAACTTGGACTTCCCATTCGATACCGCCCGAACGTTCACGGACCTGTTCTATTCGCACGTCCCGACCCGGTTCTCCCGTCTCAAATGGATTATACCTCACGCCGGCGGGGGTCTCATTCCAGTTCTGGACAGGGTAGTGGGATATAGCCTGCCAGAGCAAAATCTGACGTATGACGGTGTGAAGGAGATCCTCGCTCGCAGCTTCTACTTTGACCTTGCTGGACCCTGGCCAGTCACGTTCGCCATCCCGCCTCTTCTGCGTTGGGTTAGTTACAAGAAAATTGTCTATGGTTCCGATACCCCATTCACCCCGTGGGCATTGGCGGCAAACACGAGTGACAAACTTGATCGGGACCTCGATGAACTGTTTAGTGAGCCGTCGAAGGCGGAGGCTGTCAGGCATGATAACGCTCGAGATCTGTTTGCAGGATCTTAGGCGCCCTGTCATTTGCGGCGAATTCAGGAAAGCTCAAGATACTAGGTATAGCCGTGAAAGGAACCAAAACCCAAAAATTTTCCATACACTTACAGCTTCGATGGTCAATCTTCAAAGTTCTTACTTCCGAACATCGAGATTACGGTTTCACTGCTATTCTAATTAATCACACTCTTCCTCATCGAAAACGTTTTAACACACATTCTTGGAAGCGATCAATATTTCTATCGTCTGGGTTGCCATCCTAAACCATACCACGCCACTCCTTGGCGATACAGAAAAAGTCTATTGATTACAGACCGATCCTGAAATATCGAGAGATGGCGAATTAGCGTTAATGTTGCTATCCGGTTCTAGTTCCATACTCGCCCAACTTTTTCAATCCAGCTCTCAACCGCTCCCCATCCCTCAGAAGGTGCTCGCAGGCTGTTGACGCCTTGCTCCTAACTTGTGCAGCCAAGCGGAAAACTCTCAGCATCGCTGCCTTTGGTTCCAACCTGCCCACAACTACGCGAGAGACGACTTTCTGGGGCATCGCGAGGGTTAAAGCTTCATACAGACGGTGAATGGCTCGCAAATTCCGACAGGGGAGCCATTCCTTGCGTTTGATCACTGTTTAGGTCGCAGTGGATCTATTTGTAAAATTGGAGGATACCAGGCGTGGAAAAACCCATTGATTACTGGATACTTGCAATCAGACACATGTGAGCATGGACACACATCCGTGGAGGTGGAGGTTGCAGCATGGCTTTAAACGCTATAGTGGGGCCCCGCAATGTGGCATAACACTGTAAACTCAGAATATTCTATAATCGGGGTATCCTTATAATTAGTTGTCTGCCCCTCCTACCCCTCCATGCACGTGGCGATAAGATAAACCCGAGTAAGTGAGTTGCAAGACTTTTTCCTACACAGTCACCAATTCTCTTCTCGCGCAGCACCGAATCTTCCTTTTCTTGCGCGAATCACCATAATTACCAGCGTATTCGAAACCAGTAAAATGGCGACCAACACCGAGACCGAGGCGCCCCACACCAGCTTCGACGTACGTATAATTCCTCGCGCCGCTTCCTTCCTGCTTCCTGCCCCTGGTCCCTTGGTCCCTTTTACACAAGTCTTGGGAGCATTCCAAGCGACTATGCGACGAGCTTGAAAACCGCCAGCACGAGGAGCCGAATCCGAACCTATACAGACATGGGCCTGGCCATGTAATCTACCGGCGGGCTTCCCGACAAATCCTCTCGTCCACCAGGGTCGATCCGTTCAGAACGCAGAACATACGAGCACTTCGACAAGCCCCGCTTCGCACTGAAATAGACTCGAGAAGAACGCAGGTTAGGGATCGCGATCAACCCGAACTTTACTTCGAGCCATATCGATTTTTTTTTTTTTGCGAATACCTCCCCGCACTTGCTTTCGCCTCGAAATCGATTAGCCAAAAACAGCCGAAAAGGGACAGGGGACACCAGACAAGAGCATCAATGCGTTCGCAGTTGGGCGCGTTCAAGGCTGACATTCTATGACTCAGACCATCTTGGTGTTGGACTTTGGTAGCCAAACCAGCCATCTCATTCTCAGGCGCATCAGAGCTCTCAATGTGTACGCGGAGATGTTGCCCTGCACCACCAAGCTCGCCGACCTGTCCTGGAAGCCAAAGGGCATTATTCTCTCTGGAGGTGATTTCCCTTTCTATTCCTCCAGCGTGCCTTCCATAACAACTATATGTCGCAATAACACGCTAAGAGGATATTTTCACTGGTCGGTTCTAACATGTCAAAGGTCCTTCTTCCGTCTACGATAAGGATGCGCCCCGTAAGGCTTCTCTCCCCGAGATGTCTTACAACTTGTACTGATCTTTCAAGACGTCGATCCTGCTGTCTTTGAGCTCGGTGTCCCTATTCTGTAAGTGCCTCTCAAACTCTTGATCTAGAAAACGTCTTACTAATATGGACTCAGGGGTATTTGGTATGATCTGATCCAGCCCCGTCAATCCATCGCGGCACTAACACTAAGGGTCTAGCTACGGTTGCCAAGTAAGTTCTCTGCCATTTTCGGTTTATAGTCGGATAGCTTTTGGACTGATTTCTAATTGCGTACAGGAAATTGCCTGGCGAATCAACTCTACAAATGTTGCCCGTGGACAGGCCCGAGGTTCGAAAGCATCCCCCCCAAATTTCCGATAATATGGTTCCTAACCTCTCGCCGGAACAGAGTACGGCCACGCCGATGTCACTATCCACAAGGCTGGCAGTCACCCTGATCGCCTTTTTGCTGGTTTGGGCGACGTTATGCACGGTTGGTCTCTTGTGCCTCACTGGAGGCTGATATCTTGAGATATTTCAGTCCGGGGTCTGACTCAATGATAGCTTACATGTCCCATTTCGACAAGCTCGTGCAACTCCCTGAGGGCTTCGTGGTGGTTGCCAGCACGAAAAACTCCGAATTTGCTGGCATTGCCCACGAGACGAAGCCCATCTTTGGTACGTCTTCCTAATCAACGTCGCTTCCTTGGGCTTGGACTCCCAAGTTTCACGGGTTTGATCTAACCTATATTTCCCGCAGGCGTGCAATTCCACCCCGAGCTTGAGCATGTTGGTGATCCTGTCGTTTCATCTACATATCTTGTCCCTCAACTGACCTTGTTGATGAAAGACGCCCCGTGGAACTGAGCTTCTGCGCAACTTCAGCATCGAAATTTGCGGAGCGCAGCCTAACTGGGTGATGGGTGACTTTGTCCAGCAGGAGATCGCCCGCATCAGGGGTCTTGTTGGCGATCGTGCCCAAGTCATCGGAGCTGTCTCCGGAGGCGTCGACAGCACTGTGGCCGCCAAGCTCATGACCGAAGCCATTGGTAACATCGTTATGCCTCGCTTCTTGGTTCGTGTTCAGTTGCTCACAGGTATCTAGGTGATCGATTCCATGCTATCCTGGTCGACACCGGTATGTTCTGCAACTCGCTTCTCAACACACTTGGGCTTATCATATCTGACTTGTTCTTTTAGGAGTGATGCGTCTCAACGAGTGCCAGGAGGTCAAAGAGACTCTTGAGCACCACCTCGGAATCAACCTTACCGTTGTCAACGCTGCCGACCTGTTCCTTGAGCGTCTTCGGGGTGTCGTTGAGCCGGAGAAGAAGCGCAAGAGTGAGTGAACTCATGATCATAAAGGAACTCGCGAAACTGACCATCGTAATTTCGGGATACAGTCATCGGATCAACCTGTAGGTTCATGCATCCAGCATCTCAAACAGCAGAGAGAGAAGCATTGGTCTCTTCAGCATGTTGACTAGATTGTAGTCATCGATTTGTTCGAGGAGGAAGCCATCAGAGTATGCCCAACATTTGCCCTTCATTAGTGACTCGCTGACGGGGAGCAACAGATCGAGAAAGAAGCAGAGAACAGTCCTAATGCAGGAAAGGTTACTTGGTTCCTCCAAGGGACGGTAAGCAATCCCTCATCTTCGCACGCTCGAATTGTGCTAACCTATGACTGTCAAGTTGTACCCCGATGTGTATGCCCAACCCCGTCAAAATTGACCTTACGACCAAAACTGACCAATTTACAGCATCGAGTCCTTGAGCTTCAAGGGCCCATCAGCCACAATCAAGAGTAAGTTGCGACAAGCGGCCCAAAGGCGCCAAGGCTATGTACTCGTGGACGCATACTAATTAACGAAACAGCACACCACAACGTTGGTGGTCTGCCTGAGGTACGTTGTTTCTTTTCCTCGGTTTTTAGGATATTTAACTAACGGTTATGTAGCGTATGTTGAATGGCGTGAGTTCAGCCTCCTCTGAGTATTGGCGTACATTGACTGATTTAAACCACATCAGCAAGGCTTGCGTGTGAGTAGCTACCTCTAAAACTCGTTCTATTTGTATCTCGTGAAAATGTCGCTGACATTTATCTGCAGCTCCTGGAGCCACTTAGACTCTGCTTCAAGGTATGCCTCTTGTTCGGTTCCGAACCGTCAACTACTTTAGACCTCGGATTCTCTTGGTCTTGATTCCCATCTAACAAATGTAGGACGAGGTGAGAGAAATCGGCCGACAGTTGAACATCCACCGGGATCTTGTTATGCGACACCCGTTCCCTGGCCCTGGAATTGCCATTCGCATTCTTGGTGAGGTCACACAGGAGAGAGTGGAAATCGCGCGGAAGGCCGACCACATCTACATCAGCATGATCAAAGAGGCCGGCATCTACGATGAGGTGAGTTATACCAACTCAAATGGAATGAGAATAGGCTAATGTTGCGTTGTAGATGTCTCAAGCCTACGCTGGTCTTGACACCAACAAGGGTAAGTGTTATCAGGCGTGTCGGATTATTTATTCGTAGGTCGATTTGTGGGCAAGATGCGATTGCTAACCGATTGGTCGATTGCAGCCGTGGGAGTCCAGGGAGATGCTCGTGTCTACGGATACATTGTCATGTATGTTCTGTTCTTAACCCCCTGGGTTACGCCATGCTAACCTCATCAACAGTCTTCGCGCCGTGACCACCCGTGACTTCATGAGTGCCGAAGTCTATGAATTCCCGTGGCGCCTGTTGCAGTCTATCGCTCGCAGGATTGTCAACGAAGTTGAAGGTGTCTCCCGTGTGACATATGACCTGTACGTACTTTTCTTTCCCAATCACATCCGAGGATTGAACTAATATCAAGTAGCACTTCCAAACCGCCTGGTACGATTGAGCTGGAATAGAAGCCGCCAGTTTGTAGCATCCATATAGAGGTTATAGAGATAGATTTTCATGAAAATACATATTCAAGGCTTCCATATCTATTGTTTAAATTGCTGCAATACTAAACGTCACTCTGCTGATAATTCCATAGGGTGTGGACGGTGCACCAACATGGGTTTCATCGCTGTCATTGGAAAGAGTGAGAAGAAAAGGCCAATCCTTACTAGAAAATCTTGCGCAACAGTGCTATCGTTTCTCCCTAGCACGATTCGAAACACCAGGATTTTCCGTAAGGCGGAAAAGGTCTAGCACGCTGGAACAGGTAAGTATCCCCGAGATCACGCGGAAGTTGGCTTCGTTACTCTTAAGTACAGAATGAATCAGTTTATGTCTTGTGGATTGTCATATTACGTTGTCGAGCTAGACAGACATGCGATCATGTAGTATCACAAGCACGAGGATTGCCCCCGGAGCGGCGTTTACGTTTCTTAAGAAACAGCTTGGCAAATTTCTATCCCCAGTTTAATTGCATAAGTTTCCATCACGACGTTGATTCATGCAGGTGAATTTTCCATAGATCCTGGTAATTTGTGGGCCTCGCTTGTATAAGACTGAAACGGTCTGAACTGCTGTCGGGGAAGATTAAGGGGCGCGATAATCCTGAAAGTCTTCCTTTTACTAGGAAAGCAATAGGGAAGTACCCGTCTTCATCATCTTGACTATTACATACGAATGTTGTCTTATCAAAGCAGTGAATGAGCTATCTAAGCATTAAGCATACACGTGCTCCTGCATGTATGCAATCCCGGCTTGCCTGTAGTTGTCCCGGGCCTCGTAGCCAAGCCTGGTGTAATTGGCATCAAACACTAGGTTCTGCGGCCGTTGGGGAGTGTACTGTGGCCAAGTGAGACGGTTGCCTCGAGGCCCAGCATTGCACAGGTTCGGATCAGTGCTGTGGATGAAAGCCACCCACATCCTGCTCATCAAATCCGCCAGCCGAATATATGACTCAGGCTTTCCTCCAAAGGGATCGGTGGCGTAGCCCAGCCCGTTGATGTTGTTGAACACGAACACGACCTCTTGGAAATGCGTCGCGCCGTATATCTCTCCAATTCCGTTGACGTAGACGTTCCACATGTACGAGTACACCGGCAGGCCAACTCCGGCATACGAGCTGGCAAGAAGCCTCCTACCGCTGTGCTGTTGGTAATCTCCGGCAACGGCCGCCACTCGCTTCCATTGGGAGCCGAACGGAGTGCCAACAGGTCGATCGGGGTACGAGTCGGGGATACCGACAGCGGGGTCATCGGGGTACAACTCCGATATGGTTGCTATTTGGGTGGAATCAAGCAGCAGACTGCTTGCGAGCCAGGCTTCAAATTGTTCCGTGGTGTTGATGCCCTGCTTCGCATATCCCGTGCCCTCGTCAAAGTTGTTGCCAAGAAGGAGCGGGACGGGGGCGAACTTCCCCTCTGCGAGAAGCGTACTCGCCTGCGCCGTAATGAAGTCTCCATCGATGACGGCGCTTATGGTAGGCGCGGCGACGCTCAAAGGGTTGGTGCCGTTGAAGATGGCGTTGAGAGTCTCCCACGGGAGCTCTCGCAAGCAGTTCAACCGGTCGCCCGCGTCAGCGCATGAAGTCTTCTGCAAGAGCGCCTCAAAGTACGGTTGCCAGGCGTCGGCACCGACGAACCTGGCAACCGAGCTTCCGCTCTCGAGGATGGCACTGCGGAAGAGGTTGTCGTGCTTCCCATCGTAAGCGATGAGTTGCATCCCAAGCGAGCGCGCGCCGGCTGACTCACCCCAGACGGTGACTTTGTCCGGGCTGCCGCCGAAGGAAGCGATGTTATCCTGAAGCCATCGCAGTGCCAGACGTTGGTCTTTGAAGCCCAGGTTTCCCGCTTTGTCGTCTTGAAGCTCCTGGCTGAAGAGGAAGCCCCAGTACGAAAGACGGTAGTTGATCGAAGCTGCAATGATAGGTTTGTCCTCCTTGACAGATTGGTCGACAATGTAACTTAGATTGTATCTGGGGTCGCGCGAGCCACCATTAACATAGCTCTGTTATTGAGGGGGGAAGAACCGTTAGCCGCCATCTCAAGTCAAGAAAGGAACAGAGTTTTCTTACACCCCCATGGACCCAAAGACCGACAGGAAGGTCGTCGCCCGGCTTCGTTCCAGCCGGGCGGACAATGTTGATGGTCAAGCAGTCCTCCGAGACCGGGCTGCCTAGGTTTGCCGTATCAGAGCCATAACCGATACACATCCAGCCGTACTGAGTAGCAGACCGCGGTTCGTCAAACGACTCATTGAGAGGCTGGGGAGCAGCGTAACGCAGGGAGCCAATTGGAGGCTGAGCGTACGGGATGCCGAGGAAGAAGTCTTGCGCATACTGCTCGTTCCGAACACCAACGTAGGTTCCGTTGGACAGGCGCACAGAAGGTGCCGAAACGTCATGGTGGCGGCCAGGGAGGCACTCGGACAGGTCCAAGCCCGAGATCAGCGCCAGAAGAAGTTTAATTGCGTGCGGACGCATCCGGGGCTGTTTCAACGGCGTTGACGGGATGCTTCTAGATGTCGAAAGGAAGGAGAGTGTGGCTGACAACGGCGTGTCTCATGTCAAATTGCAAGAAAAACGCATCTTGTATCCTCACGCTGCCAAGCTCGCTGTGTGCCGACCGCAATAATACGTCAAAACTAATTGCCTCATCGTCTACTAGAAATCTCCGTGGAAGAGTGCCGCCCGATATTGCCCAGTTGCCGCTTCCGCGATGGCGTCGAGACTAGTGGTGCATTAGGGTATTAATAACCGGCCATTCGTGGCGCTGCTGTGCAGACGTAGATCAATTAGATTTCGATAGCCATCTAGCCCGTCCTGTGACCCTTCAGGGTCCAGGGATGTTATGCCTTCTGGAGGAAGACACGGCATGGCTCCCGTCGGGTTCGTTCTCAGAAGGGGGGGAACCTGTGCTTGTGGCCCTTGATTCCATCTCGTAATTCCGTAGCTGTTGGTGGCATAAAACACTTGAGTTTTGCCGAGTCCTGCGCATACATCGGACAGACGTTTCTGGTTTTGGCTTAGCAATGGTGATGGTGAGACGCTACGGCACAGCCAGCTTGGTCGTGATGAATGATTAATACATTACCGGCATGCTTTAACCGTTACTGGATGTCCCGGTTCACGTGAAGCCGGGGTATCTCCAGCATACGCACCAATGGGATAGTACCCCGCCTAATCCACACAACTTTGAGTTCGAGACTAGATACTCAACCCTAGTGAGCGTGACAGGGAACCGGGTTCTCGTCATTGGCGTGATCTTTGGGGAAGAAGGGATTCTCTGGAGAGGAGATGATGTGGGTCCTGGAGCTAATGAGGATGCGATTCCTGGTTGGGAAACGTTAGCCCCCGAACTGTTACCTGATGACAGTGGGGCATTGGTCGTGGAAAAAAACAAGATGAAAAGAAAAAAGTACGAACATCGCATGGATGCTGCTGAAGAATGGAGTGTGCAAATCTCCCGACTAACGCCACCCACGTGTAAGAGGAGGGGACAGTTGAGAAGCAAGGCCGGAGACAATCTGAGAAGTGTCAATGTTGTTTAACTTTGCCAAACACCTCGATGTCACCCACGGCTCTGTGGAATTTGCAGTTTTACCTCATGCTGCGCGGCGTCCGCGGATGGCTGGCCGTAACCCAAGATGCTGCGTCCCGTGGGGGAACTTATAGGTCGTCGTGTAGATGACCCGAGCGATGGATTCCAACTCCACGTCCCGTTTACGAATATTAAGCCAGTCTCGCGTTGTCTGACTACCCTTGAAGACCCCTCATCGGGCAAATTCGAGCAAAGTAGCCGGCTTGTGGGTGTATTATGACGAGATTAGAGAGGACATCAGTACATTTCCATCCGAACTTCTTAACCTTATCTGGAAAACTCGTCTCGTCCTGGCGCATCACACATTACTTGGTTTCGAGAGGGCGAACATAGCGTGAAAGACTGAGCCTGCCTTACCAAAACCCCCTAAACTAATGACTGCTGGGAGGGCTAGGAACCTTTGTCGGATCTGGGATACCCCCTTGTTAGGAGTGTGGTCTACGTGACCGAAAACTGTGTTCGTATGCATATTATGAGATCGAAAAGCACCCTTCGTCCCTGAAAAATGTCTCGTTGATTTCTTGCCAGCTTCGCTGGATGTTTATCAAGTGCCCGCCCACAGAAACTTGTGGCGCTTGGCGCGTGACTCGAGGTCCACGATGGCCGACAGTGACGATAGAGGTGCTCGGCTCCTGGTTTCTACTTGGTCGTTGGTCGGCGCAAGCGCCGTTTTGTTATTTCTTCGGATCTACTGCAAAACATGGCGTGGGAGGGGCTTGTGGTGGGATGATCATTTATTGATTGTTGCTTGGGTATGTCCGAATCATGCGTTGCCCCCGTTCAACTGTCACGAGCAGTCAACCTAACTGGGTCAATTCATCTATCAAGATAACCTTGGCAATTTCCGTTTCCGTCAACTCCTACATCGTCTCGCTCGGGTTCGGCCGTCACATATGGACCATCAGCGATGAGAACAAAAAAGAGATCAATCTGTGCACCATCCTCGTCGCGGCTTTCGGAATCATCGCGACGACGACGAGCAAATCATCCTTCGCCCTTACGTTATACCGCATTGTCACGAACAAATGGACGAAACACTTCTTGGTGTTCGTGATCGTCTCGATCAACATCTCGATGAACTTGGTATGGATTTTTGGATTCGCCAAATGCACGCCGTTGGCCAAGGTATGGGATGGCAATGTTCCTGGGGTGTGTTGGGACAGAACGAAACTCGTCAAATACCAACTGTTTGCTGCTTGTGAGTTTGTCGACAAGAGACCATGGTCTTTCTCCCCACCGCAGACTAACAGCGATATGTTAGATTATTCCGCCATACTCGATTTCGTTTTGGCTTTCCTTCCTTGGCCGATCCTCATGGCAGCGACGATGCGGAAGCGCGAGAGGCTTGGGGTCGCTGTGGCAATGAGCCTCGGAGCTATGTAAGATTTGTCCTCCAGATCTCTCAGCGCCTGTTGATGCTGACTCGTGCAGTGCCGGGGCTTGTGGGATTGTGAAGGCGGTGCTGGTCGTTTCAATGACCAGCACCGATATCACCTATGACCGCGTCGATCTGACGATATGGACCCTCACCGAGCCCGCAGCTTCCATAATGGCAGTCTCCATCCCTGTGCTGTTAGTTCCCTATCTTCTACCTTACAATGAAACCCGATTGTCTAACGCGTGCGCGCACAGGAGGATGTTGTATCGCGAGTTAAAATCCAGCCAACGAAGCTATGGACGGAGCAAATCGCAGACGCATGCGCTCGGCACAGGAACCAAGCGATACGGGCAGGGCACACACTATGGCAGAAACTCTGTCGTCGTCATGTCCACCTCGGGATGGCAGGAATCTCAGGAGGCCTTGCAGGATGCAGAGAGCGGCCAATCTACGCCGCGCGGCATCATGAAAACAGAAGAAGTGAGGGTACGCCGTGAAAGGATGTCGGCGGTTGGTAGTAAGGAGTCTATCGAGCTCGATGCTCTGCGTTAGGAGATCAAAAGTAAGCATTAATAGTTCATTCGTATTGTCGATGTTCGGCATTTCGGTTTTTCCTTTTAAAGTTCTGAACAAGAATGTTGTCCGGTCTATGGCTGTCTTCAAAGCCTCTCTCAACGTCCAAATGTTTCTGGCAGCCCTAAGCCTTCTGTCACGGCTCTTGTTCGCCCAATTACGTACCACCGGATTCTATAGTCTGTCTTCGTCATGGCCTGAAGGTAAGATAGCTATCAGCACGGAGCAAAAGGACACTGACCAACCCTACCAACCTCGGACCCAGCCCGGCCCCTACAACCACGCCGTGAGTTCTCCACACGAGTTTCTGCTGACCTTGGCTTAGATCGGGAAGGCTGACCTTCCATTGTAAGGATAATCAGGATACCGGTGTCAATTTATCTACCCCGTAAGAACTTCGTCAGGTCACACAGTAAACTCCAGCAATATCCCCTTTCATCACTGGGATGACTGAACCCCGTGGGTGGGGATATGGGTAGGATCAGTCCATGACGATGGAACAGGATCCAATATTTGAGCTCATGGGTGCTTTAGGAAAAAGAAATGGCATTGCAAACGTGGCAAAAGCGCTCTGGATTTACAAGCATATTTTTGATTAACTCTCATGACGGCGTTGACATGGTTGCAGCTGATCAAAAAACCCGGCCCGTTCCGCGCCAAAGCCCTGGCTTGTCTCGGTCCAACTCTCCTCCGCAGCCGAAAGCGACGCCTTTTGATTGATTGTCCAATATCCTTGCATTTCGCGCCGGGTAACGTATTCGTTTCTCCAATTCACCTACTGCTAGAGTTACACATATCCCTCAAGCTCGTCCGCGCATTTGCGTCTGTGCATCAGCGCAAAGCATCAATTATACCCTATCGTCGGTGCCCGCGGGAACCGAGATTAGCATTGGGTCTCAACTGGTTCTCAACCGTGGTCAATGAGAAGTACGGACCTCCAAGGTTCGACAAGAAGAGAGAATCGCATAGCCTACCGCAAGTGATTCTTGCCGAATCGGTCAGCATGGCTTTTCGTGCCGCCCTGAGGCCAGGACCTCGACTCCCAAGTCGCGACGGCCTTTGTTCCCGCGCTCTGGGACGTCCAGTGTGCAGGGTCCCGTCATCAAGAAGCAACGCGTCGCGTACAGGATTCCGCTCCGTTCATACGGCACCGCCAACGACAAACAGCCGGTTCATACCGCTCCAGCTCCTCGTACTAGGCGTGATTCCGCTGTTGGCCGGATATCTCATTGGCCGATCCGGGGCTTCGGGGCCGGGGGTCACTATTGAAAGGAAACTGTCCCAAGTAGACTTCGCAAGCCGAGAGCAAATGCTGCAGGTAAACCAAACTGAATCAGTACTCAGACGATATGACTTATGAACTCGCAGGCGGCACGCGAGATTTCCCAAGCTGTTGGTGAAGAGGCAGTCAGCTTTGACGAAGACACAATCGAGCAACACGGTCACTCGGATTGGTCAACCTCTAATTCGAGCGGTCGGGCTGTGGCAATTGTCTATCCCAGGACGACAGACGAAGTCTCCCAGGTAGCCAAGATTTGCAACAAGTATAACGTTCCGATGGGTGGGTGAGCACCTCATCCTTCCGCTATGCAGCGCATCCGGTGGTTCACCATAAAGGATGCATGTGGAAAGAAGGCTGACTTAGGACCATAGTACCCTTTGGCGCTGGATCTTCAGTCGAGGGAAGTTTCTCCTCACCATACAGCGGCATCTGCATCGATTTTGTGCACATGGATAAGATCATCGCGTTTCATCCAGACGAGTAGTGCTCCCTTAGTCCCATCTTGCTGTGTGCGTGCTCCTGACGATAACTCCCAGTATGGACGTCGTCGTTCAACCCGGTATAAACTGGGTCACCCTCAACAAGACCATTCAATCGTCTGGCCTCTTCCTTCCACTCGACCCTTCGCCTACAGCGATGATTGGGGGTATGGTATCCACCAACTGCAGTGGTACCAACGCCTTTCGCTACGGCACCATGAAGGATTGGGTCATCAACCTCACTGTCGTTCTCGCCGATGGGCGCGTCATTAAGACGAGAAGGCGACCCCGCAAGAACTCGGCAGGGTATAACCTGACATCGCTTTTCGTCGGGGCTGAGGGGACGCTAGGTATTGTAACGGAGGTTACGTTGAAGCTTGCCGTCACGCCGCAAGATACCAGCGTCGCGGTCGTCTCGTTTCCGACGATAGACGATGCAGCTAGGGCTGCGACGAAGCTGATTCGTTCGGGCATCCAGCTTGGTGCACTGGAGTTTATGGATGAGGTGCAGATGCAGGTTATCAATCGCCACGGAAGTGCGGCTGTAAGGAAGACGGCGTGGGATGAGAGTCCGACATTGTTCTTGAAGTAAGTTTTGGATCGACCTCGAATATCATCAACATCATCTATGGACTTGTCTTGACCAACTGGTGTGAACCGCTACTTAGGTTCTCGGGGACAGTTGATGGCATCAAGGGGGATGTTTCGAGGGTGAAAGGGATTGTGCAGCCATATAACCCAACAAAGATCTTTTTCGCAAGAGATAAGAAGGAGGAAGCGGACCTTTGGGCGGCGAGGAAGGAAGCGTTGTGGACGATGACTTCGATCAAACCCAAGGGTCATGCTTTATGGTCCACAGATGTGGCAGTCCCTATTTCTCGACTGGCAGAAATCATTAGTGAGTCTACTTTCTTGCTTGAGGATGGATATGGTAACGCTAATGTGCCCATGAACCAGGCTTATCAAAAGAGGACTCCGGAAAGCTGGGCTTGTTTGCCAGCGTCATCGGCCATGTTGGGGACGGCAACTTCCACCAGGCCGTCATGTACGATCCTAAAAATCAAGGGCAGAAAGCGTCGGTGGCCAAGTGTGTACATGACATGATGGGCAGAGCTCTTGAAATGGAAGGGACGGTTTCTGTGAGTTTTTCCTCTTTTTATGCATTGCCTTGCTTCAGTACTTGCTGACCTCAACTGCCATGAAGGGCGAGCATGCCATAGGAATAGGAAAAAAGGTATGGCTTTTAATGGGTCCTACATGAACGTTGGTCCTAAACATTGGAACATCGCTGATTCTCTTGCCAGGATTGTCTCATCGATGAGCTCGGTGTAGAAGCCATCGACTTCATGAAAACTTTGAAACAAGCTGTAGATCCCAAGTAAGTTCACCGGAGAAAGCTGGGGGCAGCGAAGGTACTGATGGTGCTATAGGTGGATTTTGAATCCAGGCAAGGTCTTTGATCTTCCCCAGGGCTCAAAAGCGTCTGCTGCTCCGTGATAAAGTTTGTTTAAATGCATGGAAATGTATAGAGGTTCCTGTCATTTTTCTTTCATGCCCAGTTGTGAGAGTCAAACTTAATTTCACAGCAGCTACCTACGTAGTAGGCATACTGAGCCATCGCTAAGGCTTCGGCTAGACAACGCTCACTCTTTGTATCTATTTCTACAAACAGGATCCTTGTCTTCACGTAACGCCCTTAGTGGAAAAAGGACTTGGCCACAGGGGAAAGGATTCACCCAGACATCTCATGCTAGCGGCACAGTCATCTAGCCCTATTTTTATCTGTCAGAAGCCAGATTCTCCTGAAAGAATGTAAACTCCCTGAACTCGAAATTCTGCTGCCTGTTGATGGATTTAGATGCTGAATCATTGTGGCGCCGCCCGAAAAGATGTCGAGGAATAGTCTCAAGGCTCGAATGTAGTGAGCTCAGACGCAAGAATCTGAGGCATAGACAATAATCTTGCAACGGTGCCGTTTTCCGGTAATCCTGCCATCTGATACCGGGCTAGGTCGCGGACAATAATATCTCTTTCATGGTCTGAGTCTTACCAAGTTAAACGCCAGAAGCCACCCACTTCCCTTACTATAGGGCTGGTGTGTCTTGGTGTTCAATTGGTCACTTTCAATCGCGGCTGAGGTGACTACCGTGAAATTCAGCCCTGCAGATCAGCCGGCAGAATAAGTGGCTTTTTTGGGTTTACAAAAGCAACCGCAAGTACTAACACAGAGCCGCGCGTGCTAACTTGATGCCTGATTGCCTATAAAGGGGTCTCTCCGCATCTACTACTAGACAACACCATTAATAGCGTGTCGAGTTATCCATTTCTTATCGATGAGGCAGCTTTCTTGTGATGCTATCTCAAGTCTTCCACGTTGTTGCCTGGGCGCTAGCTATAGGCTATGTTATGGATGCCAGCCAACTCCCCGCACATCTAGTCATCAGAAACAGTCCGGGTAAAACATCCTCAGACACACTTCAAGCGATACAAAGACGTCTATTCAAAGCCAAAGTCGAAGGCCAAAAATCAAAGTTCGTCAAACAGCACAGTTCTGGACAAGAGCTTCGATGACGCTGTGCTGTTCAAGTTGTACGTCGATCTTACCGAGAACCATGACGCCCCGTTCCATTCGTTGACCATACCACGTAAAGGGCACAGGCCGTCGAAATCGACAAAGCAAATCTCGCTACACAAACTAGCATTCAAGTTATTTCTACAAGGTGCTACCTAAAGGGAAAGGCAAACGCCCATTTAACCATTGACGGCACCTTCAACGCAACCAAAGTCGCTAACGACATCGGCAATGAATTTCAGGAGACGTTTGATAATATCACTACATATGCCCTTAACTATATCTCAGGGATATCTAAAAAGCTAGCCTATGGCTTGGACGCCGACGACTTTGACTTCCCACCCCTCAACATCGACTTCGATGTTGACATCGCAGAGTTCCCGCAAGCGAGGCTCGGATTCGATTTCGAAGGGCTGGAACTGTTCATGCAGCTTGAAACACCTCTCTCTTCAGGTTTGGCGTACATGCTCAATCTCTTTACATCTACAACGCCTTTGGGGTCTAAGATTGGAGATGATCTGCTGCTAGGGGTTGCTTTCTCCATTGACCTCATCCTGAGCGTTGAGAGCGATATCAACATCAGCAACGGGTTCCATATACGCTTGGACGACAAAGTCGGCTTTGACCTTGCCCTGTTCTCCAAGAACGTAACAAGCTTGAGCTTGTGAGTGGTAGACTACCATGGTCGACTAGCATTTGTGATCGAATAAACATGTAACTAATGTGGCTTTCAAGTAACGGCGGCCAATTCGAGTTCCTGCCGGTCATCATGAACAGCGCTGGTACAATCCTGAAAGCTATCTTACGCACGGGTATCACCGCCGGTATTAAAACATTTTCTCCCGTTGATAGTAAGGAGATCGTACTTTTCAATAAGACCGTTGAGGTCCCGGAGGCGTCGTCCAGAATCGAGGTTGGCGTCTTCGCCAGCATCGCTGAGCTCAGCACAAACGTCACAACCCTCCCAGTGGCCGACAAGGACGGCTGTCTTCTTCAAGTTGCGAACACCTACCAATTTGCTCTAGGGGCCGCGGCCGGTGCC
The DNA here is from genome assembly GCA_001937105.1 of Colletotrichum chlorophyti. Lineage (NCBI taxonomy): Eukaryota > Fungi > Ascomycota > Sordariomycetes > Glomerellales > Glomerellaceae > Colletotrichum > Colletotrichum chlorophyti. The sequence continues at coordinate 116,627 of MPGH01000005.1, read as the reverse complement.
TCTGTACAGATTGGCGACCGCATCTAGGTCCCGTGCCTAGTATACAGATCCCGATCTTCTACACAACTCTTGCGGCAGAGTGCACGAGCCGAAGAGTAACGTCGACTACTCTGGCTTCAGTATCGGCATCAGCTACGATGCCCAAGAGGGATGAGAAACTGACAACGACGACGCTGACGGAGAAGTCACGTAAACCGGCATTGAGTGCTTGACAACTGGCCTCGTTAACTGCCCTCCACAGTTGCAGACCTTGAGGAGGTTTGTCGAAACGGAGACGCTCACCACGGCCGTGGCATCTGGTGCAGTAGCTGCTTTTCCGACGGTGACGCAGGCTGTTGTGCAGAATGCTGTGGCCTTTGGTTCGGGGGTCCGCTCGTTGATCTCAACAAGTGGCGTGCCGCAAGTATACACCCCTGGCCTCTGCCACTGGGGCGAATGCGACCGATATCGTGGCAGGCAAGATTGAAGTGCGTTGACAAGAAAGTAGTCGTCGGCGTCAGCGCCGGTGTTGGAGCGGTCGTGCTAGCTGGCATCATTGGTGCTTCCGTTTANTTTTTTTTTTTTTTTTTTTTTTTTTTTTTTTTTTTTTGGAAATCTAACACATCTTGATTACTTGGGTATTGGCAACGCCGACGGAGATGCACGCTTGTCTCCAAGTCAGAAGGAGGCGCGGCATACGCGAACGATTCGCACCCAATGGGACCGTACAGCCGAATCTCGGAACAAAAGCAGCCTCAAGTAAATGTGTATGTAAGTCGGTAAGATTAGGAAGTTGATATCAACTGAGTTTGCAAAACGCACGAAACGGTCAGTGAAAAGCATCAGGTTGCAATGCAACAGTCTATACATAACGCCTGAAGAAACAACAGGATAAATGATAGATATTGAAGGCCACCTTTTGATCCTTCGCTACTCTTTATTCTAGTAAGGGGTAGAATAGATAGGTCTTTGCAATAGACAGACCGTTGTTCTTATAAAAAGCAGAGGGGCTTATTTCAACTGTCGGGCACAGTTCCCTAGTAATGAACCCCATACAAGTCCATCAATACCCTGGAACATCCACAAAGTGAATACTTCACACTGTTGTAAACACAGCTGCTAAAGAACCCGTCTGACGCTGATATCAGAAGATCACAGACAACAAAAATATTCCGAAATTACACTACTAGCAACTCAATTGATCACTTGAAACCTAGGCATCAAACAGTTCAAGACAGTTGCTTCACCAACTCACGAGTGGAATCATGATTGTCGCCATAAAAATCAGGCGCGGTCTTCCTTTCGCATTGTCATCGCCAACTCAGCCAGCACACTAGCCAAACCTCATTCTCGTTAGTTAACAACCACGAAGAACACATGGTCATGACCTGCCCCCCGAGTTGTGAAGAAACACGCAATGAGCCTAAAGTCTTTTGGCTTCAGACTCCTCCGGCAGCCGCTTCGACAGACAGCCTACTCGAAGACCATCATAATGATGGAAGGACCACCGAATCATGTTTTCCGCAAGTGTTCGAGCTGCGTCAAAGAGCAAAAACACAAGACGGCCATCGACTTGGTCGCCTTGGGTCGTATCAAACAGCCACAAGCATGCCCTCCTCTGAAATCTCAATTCCACTAGAATTTATTACCAATTGTAACGCCGTAGATGCCAAGGATAATGCACCCGACTGGTTCAGAGTGCCCATATGCCCATCTAATCCACCCCAGCTTCAGCTCCATCAACACCCGACAGTGACCATCAATTATCCCCTAGAAGATAGGGGACTCGGTCTCGTCCACAATTTGCACTTTAATGCTGCCGTTTCTGTAGTCTGACGCGAGCGTGAGGGCATCCACAGCCTTTTCGAGAGGGAAGGTGTGAGATATAAGGCTCTTCAAATCAAGAATGCCACTGCTTAGGCAGGTGATGCCCGCGGGCCACGTATCGCGGTATCGGTTGATGAACTCGAGTTTAATCTGCGAACACCACAACGTCAGCACCGCGAACTTTGTCTTCTCTGCGACTCCCTTCTTTGCCTCCATTCGACATGCTCATCGGACCTTGCGCGACGTACCTCTGCGAGGGAAATGTGCATGAAAGGCAAGTTGTTCATGATCTCCCTCCCAACCCCGATGACCATGACCGTACCGCCGCGACGAACCGTGTACGCGGCCGTGCAAATACTGCTCTCGACACCCGTGCATTCGAGGATCGTCCTCGGCGCGCTGTACTCGTCGTCACCGAACAACTTCCTGATTGCTTTTCCGTTGCCCTCGGCACCCAACGCGGGGTCAATCTGATACGTTATGACGCTCGGAACGAGCGTCTTGGCAAAGGCGAGGCGTGAGGGCTCAATGTCGGTGATGACGAGGGGGTGAGCTCCTGATGCGCGCGCGGCGGCGAGGGTGACGAGGCCGATGGGGCCGGCACCGCAGACAACGGCGCCAACGCCTAGGGAGAGACCAGCAGTGCGGATGCCGTGCATTCCTACGCTCAGTGGCTCGAGGAGGGCACCTTCGGCGTAAGAGATGTTGTCGGGGAGCCTGTTTCAATATCTCTTAGTACGACACTTTTCCCCATGTCTCTGATGCTCGCTCGCATCATTCCATAAGGGCAATAGACTCACTTGTGGAGCCATTTTGCAGGATGGCATTTGTACCGCTGAATGGTGCCGTGGTAGGGATAGACGCCGGCGAACTGAACGTCCTCACATAGGTTGTATCGTCCGTCGGTGCAGAGAAAGCACTCGCCGCAGGGCACGCCGGGTTCAATCGCGACACGATCGCCGGGCTTGAGGTTCTTCACACCCTCTCCGCAGCGGATGACGATACCGGCGGCCTCGTGGCCGATAATGCAGTCGCCCTCGAAAACGAGGGAGCCTATCCGACCGGTCTTCCAGAAGTGAATGTCGGATCTGCGAAGAGAATGATAAAAGTCAGTCCGGTGATTGTTCGTGCCATCCGACGCCTTATTCTCTTCTTCTTTGAGCGACTCACCCGCAGACACCGGTGGCCTTGACGTGGACGAGGGCCTCTCCCTTCTTAGGCGCCAGAACGGGCGCTTCTTCTGCCTTGAGTTGGTGATCAGCCGTAACGACGAGTGAGGGGTTCGGCAGCGGTGCTTGGAGGATCTCATGCTCGGCAGTGATTGGGGCAGAATGTTGCTCGACCTCGTTGACGATCACAATGCCGTTCGTCTTGGAGGGCGTGACGCCGTTAACGTGCGCCTCTTGGGATATCGTCGCGGCAACCATTCTGAAGGATATCTAGTTTTTGGAACGAGGACAAAAAAGGGCTAGCACAGAGGGCTCTGATGCCTGTGGCGGTAAGTTTGTGCTCACCAAACGAACCAATGAACCGAGGATCGTCGAGAGGTGATTATTTTCAAAGGCACGCTGCAGCGAAGGAAAGACGATGGAAAGGTAGGGAAGTTCTAGATGTGTTTCTAATGCCAGTTAAGTCAACAAACAAATTTCACATGTGTTTTTGAGAAGAAACACCTTTCCCGACGCGTGATCCTTCCCTCCGTTCATGAGGTCTCCGAATGATTGACGGCTCCAATAGCTACGCAACTTGGGCGGGGAAAAATCCGAGCGAGTAACACTTCCGTTTTCTCATGCTGCCTCTCGAGATCTTTGAGTAGGGTGCTTCACATTACTGGATTAGGAAACCCTAAGCACCCGACACCCTCGGCAGTTCTAGATCGATGCTTCGGGAGGGAATGCCTGACACCCCTGCCGTCTACGATCTCATTGGGTCCGGCTTTCGGAACGCGGATGCAGCTTGTTGTTACCACTCGGTCGTCAATATGGGAAACGGCGAGCTCCGCGCTACGTGATTGGAGCGCATATTAGGGGAAAATTTGGAGGATTTTCTCGTTGTTTGGCGGGATTCCCGATGTCATCGTTGTACAATGTGAGAAATTTGTGTAGCGGTCAATTATGCTTCTCGAGTGCTCACGCAAAGAACGATGATTGGAGTGTTGGTGGGAGTGTTGAACTTTTCTCATTAATCTATCGTATTTTCCGCGGTAGCCATTCACCTCGTGTCGTCTATTTGTATCCCATAAATGCCCCTCTCCTTCCATTGACCCGCATGTTCTTGTTTAAAGGTATATCGTTCGTCGGCGTCGATAGCTCGTTATTGCAGTGAAATCCCAACACATGTCAAATGATCATCACCATGCCCCGCCTAGGCGAAGATGCGCAGAGGGCGCTGGGACAGGTAGAAGCCGGGGTCGTTGAAACGCAGGCCGCGGTCGAGGTTAGAAATGGCCTCAATCTCCTCGGCAGCCAGGTCAAAGCCGTTGACCTCGAGGTTCTGCTTGAGACGAGCCTGGCTGTTGCTCTTGGGGATGACGGCGACGCCGCGCTGGGTGGCCCAGCGGAGCAGAACCTGCGCCGGGGTGACGCTGTGCTTCTCAGCGATCTGCTTGATGGCGTCGACCTCGAAGAGGCCTTTGACGTCGGTGGCGCGCTCGTTGTTGATCTCGAGGAAGGACTGGGGGCCGAACGAGGAGTAGGCGGTGACGGCGATGTTGTTCTCCAGGGCAAGGGAGATCAGGTCGGGCTGGACGAGATAGGGGTGGTGCTCGATTTGCAGCGAGGAGATGGGGTGGCGGGCGTAGGACTGGATGTCGTAAAGGGACTGGGCCTGGAAGTTGGAGACACCGATGCTCTTGGCGATGCCTTGATCGACGAGGCTCTCCATAGACTCCCAGGTCTCACGGATAGGAACCTGATCAGGCTCGACGACGGTCTGGGCGGCGTCGGTCCACCAGCACTATACAAACAGAAAGGTCAGCATATTGAACCATTTTGAGGCATTCAGACACTGCGGTGAACTCACAGGGTACTCGAGAACAGAGGGCTCAATGTACTTGAGAGCGACGGGGAAGTGAATGAGAAACAGGTCAATGTAGCCCAGGCCCCAGGTCTCGTTCTGCTTCTTGGCCATGGCAACGGCGTGCTCCTTGCGGTGGTAGTTGTTCCAGAGCTTGGTGGTGATGAAGATGTCCTCACGCTTCACGAGGCCGTCGGCAATGGCACGACGAACACCCTCACCAGCCTCCTTCTCATTCTGATAGTCGTAAGCACCGTCAAAGAGGCGGTAGCCGGTCTTGATGGCCTAAAGTTGTTTACTCGTCTTAGAAAACCATCCGTACTCATTGTGAAGATTCGGGGTTATTTTCTTGTGTAGACGGGGCACTTACGTTGTAGACAGTGTCGGCGCAGGACTCGCGGGGAACCTTCCAGAGACCGAAGCCCACGAGGGGCATCTCACGGCCGGAAGCGAGGGTGATGGTGTTCTTGCCCATTGTGAGAAATGTTCAAAGGGATGAGAGGTGGTTTGAGAATCAAGGAAAGACGGTGTGAGAGTAAAGAGTTGCGTGATGAGGAAAAGGCAAGTCAAGGTGTAAGCAGAGCAGAAAATCGACGTAATCTAGTTCTGGTTCGAATATGAAATATTTTTAGGCTCGTCCAGAACTCTCTCCTAACTCACCACGACTCCGCCTCAGGGTCCCATTCCGACTGCCTCAATTCCCAGCATCATTTTGGACTGGAGGGTTGGAGGGGTAAAGAAGTGGTTACGTATGCCGAATACGGAAATTTCAACCACTTTATGCAGGAAAAGGCAAGCATTCCCACGCTTAGCGGCCCCTGCTCGACTCATGTTCGACCGGGCTCCACAACGGGTGAAGAATACTCGTTTGCTACATGCAGCTTGCTGACGCGCTAATTACAATGTGTGTGGGCGTACGGATAATGTCCGCAGCCAAGCGCATTTGGATGTTGGAAGGATGAAGAGGAGACAACACCTAGCGTCGGAACATGGGCGTTGGAAGCCAGTTATACGCCCCTGACTTGACATTCCACACGTCATGTTCAAGCTTTCTCTTGTAGCGCTGCTGTTGACCAGATATTCAGCTCATCTGCCAGAGATACCGATTTCGAGTCACTGCCCTAGTCTCCTCCCTCCCTTGTCCTGGCTTATCCTGAACCGTGATCGCGTGTGACAAGATCCCTGAGTCTTCAACCCGTCATACCCATGCATGTCCTTCCCCGTGGCTCTCCGCTTCGCGGATCCTCCACTATTTGTTGGGGAACTCTTCCGACTTCCCAATCCGACAAAATTATCCCCCTTCCCGCAATGGGCAAGGCAAGCACAGCACAATCACACATGAGAGTATCAGCAACGTGGTGCGCATTTTGCCCACGGTAGCTATGACGGACGACACAGAATCAGCTTCAGGGGCCGGAGGGACTGGAGCCGGAGCCGGGGCATCCAGGATCAGGCACAAGAGAACGCGGACGGGGTGTCTCAAATGCCGGGCGCGACGGCGCAAGTGTGAGTCTCTTTTCTTTCTCGGTTGTATAATGTGCTCTCCGTTTAAACGGTTCTCTTAAGTTGTTCTCGTGTCAAACATGTATGGCGAAGTAGCCGTTAACATTCATCCGCCGGCACGCAGGCGACGAAGCAAAACCACGCTGTCAGCGATGCATAGACGGCAACTTTGAGTGCCAATATGGCCCCAGGTTAACGTTCTTGAACAAGAATGCTCTGACCATCACTCCCCAGCCGAAAGCCGCGGAAACTACGACGCCGAAATACTCGCGGCTTCAGGTGCGTACATGTCTACCGGTCGTCGTCGATGCGAAGCTCACCTGTGTCGCCGCTTAGTTCGTAGCCCCAGGAGCTTCGAAGCCGAGCGCGAAAGCGGCCACTTCGCCGTCATCAACATCACAGGAGCAGAGTGATACAGCCGTCTCGAACTTAACACCTCCGCCTCTCCAACAGACACCAACAGCCACAACGTTTCCAGCAAATCCTCAGCAGCCTCCCGAGCCGCCGAACCCGAAACCGCCTCTGCTGCAGCATCTGGATCCAAGTCTCAACGACAATAATCTGCCACCGCTTGCGCAATGGAGGCCACAGAGCATCGGACACGACAGCCTGGCTTCTCCCGTGCGCAACTTGGACATCACAGGCAAGCTGGCAGGTGCATCGCCGAATAATGACGCAGCGTACGAGACTGCCCTGAACGTCCTTCTTTCCCTCGGTAATGAGGGCACTGGACTGAGCCAGGGATCCGAACCCGACCCAGCCCCTTTTCCGATGGGCAACGACGGCATGGTGTTGAGCCCGGGTGAGCTGATGGCAATGTCGCCCAACTCGACTAGAGAAAGAAGGGGCTCCAGCACGACGCATGCACCGGCCGCTGTCGGCATCTCGCAGGACCGGGTGCTTCAGTTGCTGCGCCACTTCCGATATCAGGTTGCGCCTTGGGTATGTCTGGGACTTGGCAGGATGGGGAAGATCGCGGGTGGTATCGGCTAACAATGTAAAAGCTCGACCTCTGCGACATGAGCCAGACGTTTGGTCTTTACGTTCCTCGGCTCGCGATCGAGTCCGAGGGTGTCCTTCACTCGCTGCTTGCTGTAGCGGCAGCGGCGCAGCAGGCAGATTCGCGAGCGATGTTCAACGACGTCGGGTACCTCAAGTCTCTCGCTGAGACAAGGTCCGCTCTTACGGACGGCACAAGTCACATCGGCGACGGCGACCTCGCGCACTTGGCATTGTCGGCCGCTTGTCGACTCATCTCAAGTATACCTGACGGCTGGACCGACCGTCCTGCGATGGTCGACGAAAGGTTTTGGAGTATGGCGTTGAGCGAAGCCACGCCGAAGACGATTTCAATTCTTTCCGTACTCATACGGTTCGGTAAGACCGCATCGTCTATGTCGGCCAAGTCACCTAGGACGGATACTAATCCCCCGGTGCAGAACTTGCAGCCTCTCTGGTTACCGGCTCTCCCCTCTTCGTCCCCGAACATCTCAACTCCAACCCAATATCCCAAGAATGGAACTCATCCGCCATCGCAGAATCAATGTTCCAATGCACAATGGAACCCCTTCTCCTCTGCACAAAAGTGATCAACTTCTGCGCAGGCAGCTTCCCTCCACAGAACGCCGAGTTCGGGCCTCCAGTGACACCCCTCCACCACTGGACCTTGCTCAACGACGCCCTCGGATCCTGGTACTCAAGCCGGGCGCAGGAGTTCCGCCCGATGGTCGAGATCGACGGCGACGAGAGCCTCTTCCCGGTCATCCTCTTCACCAACGGCGCCGCCGTCTTGGCGAACCAGCTGTACCACACCGCCATGCTGCTCCTTCTGCAGAACAAGCCGCGGACGCTGCAGGCGGCGGCAAAGAAGTCGTCGTCCATGTCGCCGCTGTGGCACGCGCAGAGGGTTTGCGGCATCGCGCTGAACAACGACCGCCGGGATAGCTGGGATTTGTGCTTGGTTGCATCTTTGTACCTGGCGGCGCAACGTATGACTTATGAGCCGCAGCAAAGGGCAATAATGGAGTGCTTCGATCGTGTCAAGATGCTGACGGGGTGGAACGTCGATGGATTCTCGATCAGGGTTCGCGAAGACTGGGGAATCATGTAACACGGGTTTAGTGAGGGGACACCACCCTTGTAGGGTGATCTCAGACTAATGTTCCCTCACTGTATGTTCGTGGTTTCGAGCTGAAGTGTCAATAATGATGGAGATCGGCGGTATCGCCTTAGTCATACCCCTCGATAATAGAGAGTTCAGACTCCGTACAGGGTGGTCTGATCATCTGGCCATGTCAGCAACTCTGAGTTCTTTGCGAACTTTGTAGCCCCAGGCAGTTTCCAGGTCATCGATTCTCCAGCAGGTGCCCCATCCGGTCACGGCCTCGATGCTGCGGATAAGCTTGACCAATAGCGCATGCTCGGATTTATGACTGAGAAGTCGGCCTGCAACCCACAAAGGCTGGATTGCGTTGTTCAAGCAGCCCTGGTGCGGGTTTGCAAGCGAAATGCCGCATATGCACTTGGCGTGCCATATGGCCGAGCCGGTGACACCTAATTTCAGGTTCAGAGGTTTCGGCATAGAACCCAGCAGCAAGGTGCAGGCGGTATGATATAACTGGTTTGAAGAGATGGCCGCCCAGTGAAGGAAGAGAATCTGCGGGAAAGGACTGCTCTGAATGCTGTGGACCGGGAGGAGCTCCGGTGGCCTGTCTCGTGTCCAAGCTTGAAGATCCTCCCAAAGGCGGACCCAGCGGTCTGTGAGTTTGTCGGGACTGCAGCCGTTTGCATCGCCGAGTTCGAAGTATCGGGTCCTGTCGGCGACGAGTTCGCAGACTTTGGCACACAGGTAGACCGCGTAGTTGGCATGCATGTCTGGGGTCCCGGACTGGTGGAAGAGTTCTCGTGCCTCGTTGTGTGAGGCACCGTTGGGTAACCACTTTGAGGGAGTCAAAAGAGTATTTTCTGTTCCGTCGGAGATGAGGGCGCCGCAAAGGTCTATGGATAGGATGAGAGACAGGACCCGGAAGAGGAGCGGAGATGAAACGTACCCATGCGAGCGTAACACCAGAAGACAGCTTGCAGTAGACCACCACTGAAACCGTGGACATAAAAGGATTCGAAGAGCGCGGCGCATCCCTCAAGATGTTTTCTCCAGTCTTGAGCGCTGGCCGACATCATCTCCAAGCAACACAGAATCGTACAAATCGGGATGATCTTTTGGTCCCGGGATTGGAGAAGGGGCGTGAGCAGGCGGATGGCTTCTTGGTACAGTTCCAGGCTGTCGAAGGACGTTTGCTTTCCTTCCTTTCGCTCCATCTGACGTGCCGACAAGGCCAGAACCGCGTATAATAGTGCCGGAGAACTTCGTGCCAGAACGGGCACCTGGATACCAAAAGCGCGATCGCTGTCAAACATATCGAGCTGTTCCACGGTGAGCTTCTCGTCTTACTCTGAAAAGCGGAACAAGACAGTGCGGTTTACCCAAGGCGCAACCTCACCGACGTAGTTTTTAAGATACTCCAACCTCCTGCCGGTGCTCAGAACCTGGCCAGCCTGTCGCCGTGCAACCCCCTCGTCACCTAGAGTAGTACCTGGTGCCGCGAAGCCTCCCGCAGCGAAGCCGCCATCGGTAGCCTCAGGAGTACCCTCTCGTGTTGGGGCGGCCGTCTGGGCCGTGTTGAAGATGAGACATCGCAGCTCTTCCTGGTAGGCGAGATAGCCGGGGTCGGTGACAAACTCATCCAGCCTCCATGACTCGGCTGGCGAGGTCGAGGCCTCGGATGAGAGATGCTGCGAGGGTGTGGGATCGCCCAAGCCCCAGTTCGACGAGGCCGCCGGCGTAGCGGCTACGCCGAAGTGGGAGGGCCCCTGAGAATGTAACTGCAGATGCGCATTAGACTGAGACAGAGATTGAGGACCGGAGCTCTCAGTGTGATCGGGAGCGGCTGCGGTTGAGTCGTTGTCGTTGACGGTCGTGGGCGAGAGCATCATGTAATGGGTAAGTATCTAGTTTGCGACTAGTGGCTATGCACGGGCGTCTGATCTGCCATGAGATGAGTCTCGTTCGTTGTAGTCTTCCTGATGCTCAGAGGTTCCCTCCTGAGAGCGGAGGAAGGGTTCAGATGGTCATGCAAGAGGGAGAAAAAAATAATAGACCTCGACGGGGCTGGGCAGTCGAATTCGTCCAAAATGCTCCGGCCTAGCGGTGGTTGTTCGCTCTGAATCACCCAATGGAACAGCCTGTGGCCAGGCCCCGGGAGATTCCCAGGGGTTCCCGGGGGGGAGGGCAACCTAACGCATTGATTGCTGCGGGGAACCCAAGTTAGCGGTAAATGCGGGGGATATGTGTACTAGACGATTGGTTCTAAGGGGATGACTGTACGCCGTGGTTTGCCGAGCCGAGGGAGTTGCCAGAAATCGTGATCTTTTTTACATTATAGGCCAGCAGAAGATGGTAGTCCGGTAGATGATATTGAGGAATGTAACAGGTGGTGAGCGGTAAGTGACAAGACCAACAGCGCTCACTCTGACTTTGCTGACTTTGGTCAGTATGTTTCTGTGATACCACGTCCTCTTCGTCGTCGTCGGCATCCGGCTGCCTCCGAGACGTATATTTCGCTGCGCCGTAGTTTTAGACCACTCTGTCACACTCTTTCATCTCCCTCTCTCTCACGGACGGGATATACGATGCGTATCTCGTTCCTCCTGAAATGTTCGAGACTCAAAGGTTACCTTAAGGTACCTTGTGCGAGGCGCATAGTTACCACCGCATCATACAGAGACACTTGTTTTATCTATTATGAAACTTTACTACAGCCTGCGGACTACTTTCAAGTTAAATATAGGATATGGCGAGCAGATCAGCAGGAGTCTTTAGACTCCTCAGCCTGAGCCAGTACATGTGGCCTTGAATATCGAACGACGGGTGCTTCCCCATCTTCACTCCACCAAGTTAGGCAGCTCGTTGGTAAAGTCAAGGACAAGCAACGGTAGCCAATGTGAGAAAAATGGTGGTCTGCGGAGCCCATCGACCCCTGGTTCATTGTAAGAGACCTCAATTCAGCGTCGCGCAGCTTAGCTCTTTACGTAGACAAAGCAAGTCGTACGGTTTTACATTTGATGCAAGGGAAGATGGATTTTAAAGTTTTTGTAATGCAGATCTTTACAGACCCTGGAAGTAACTTCGAAGCCTCCGTCTACTAACCATCCAACAGAGTTATGCTTCTTGCATAGCCTTTGCGGATTTAGCAATCCTCACCCCGGTAATGACTCTCAGCCTTCGCAACGGGCGCGACGGTGAGTATCGATGGAGACGGGAGCGGCAATATGGCGATTAAAACCTACCTGTATAGGTAGAGATACTACCAGAGTGGATCTGAGACGCAGAGTCGCAGAGCGGCAGAGCGAAGTATCTTCAGCAAGTAAAACACAACTTTCTCCTTAGAAACATACGGGAGAAAGTCATCTTCGGGGCGTACTCCTCCGGGAAGGTGGGGGGGGTGGGCTCGGCCTCTCGGTGCTGATGTCACCGGCCGCGGGGCTTCACCAACCTCGACAAGGTGCCGAAACTATATGCCGATCTGTACGCGATGGGCGAGGTAGGAACTTAACGGGCCACTCGTTCCCTTTACGCTATGCTGCCCAGGCGACCAGACTGCGGGAATCCGTGGTGTTATGTTGAACAGCAATCGCTTGTCAACTTATCAGTATTTACTCAAATCAACAACGTTGAAGTTTGCGATTCGAGAATGCCGTTTCTCCAGATCACGTCCCTTCGCTTCGAACATCACCCCACCGGGCTTGGTGTTTTCTTGTCGACCCCCCGTCTATCCTGGCGTGTCTCGTCACAGTCCATTCCAAAGAACTGGCATCAAAAGTCGTACGATATCGAGATCACCAGGGGCCGCAAGTCACCGAAGACTTTTCATGTAGAAAGCAGCTCGACCGTGCTTGTGTCATGGCCCGACTCGCCATTGTCATCGGGTGAGATTGCGACGGTGCGTGTCCGATCTCAAGGCACGTCGAATGATACGCCCTTGGAGACCGAATGGTCCAAGCCAGTGATCGTCGAAGCTGCGTTGCTATCGCAGGACGATTGGAAAGCCAGACCCATCGTTGCGCCCCCACGGTCGGAGACTCACCCGGACGAGCGAGGAATCCGGCCAGCCCGGTTCCGTAAGACATTTGATGTGCCCGATACCCAGGGCCATCGAGCCAGGCTCTACATCACCGCTCTGGGATTCTACGAGGCGTACCTAAACGGCGTTCGTATCGGCGACGAGTGGCTCGCTCCCGGTTGGACCTCGTATCAGCATCGCATCCAGTATCAAGTGTTTGACGTGGGAGCTCTCCTGAAACCTGGAAAGCAGAACGTTCTCTCCGTCGAAGTGGGCGAAGGGTGGTATGCTGGTCGCGTACTTTGGGGCGACGGCCTGACGTGCTTTTACGGAGACCGTATCGGCGTGCTCGCCCAGCTTGACGTGCGAGACGACGAGTCATCAAACCTGGGATTTCGACTGACGACGGACGACACTTGGGAATACCATCCCTCACCAATTGTGGACAGCGAGATCTATGACGGCGAGACGTATGACCTCGGCCTGGAGGTTACAGACTGGCATCATGACGAGAAGAAATGGGTCGCTGTTGAAATGCTCCCCTTCCCCAAGTCTTTACTCGTCGCGTCCTCCTGCCCACCGGTTCGCGTCACAGAGACCGTACATCCGACCAAAGTCTTCCGGGACCCCTCCGGCAAGACATTAGTCGACTTTGGCCAAAACCTTGTTGGCAAGCTTGTTGTACATTCCCTCGTGAAACCGGACGGCCATCGACTCGTCATCCGCCACGCCGAGGTTCTCGAAAACGGTGCCCTCGGTGTTCGTCCTTTGCGCAGGGCGAAACAGACGGACACCGTCATTTTCGGAGGCGGTCGCGCTCTCAATGAGTGGTCACCGCACTTCACGTACCACGGTTTCCGCTATATCGAGCTTGAGGGCTGGGACGCCGACGAGGTCACCCTCCAGTCCATTTCGGCTCTCGTCATGCACACGGATATGCAGCGGACGGGCTTCTTCTCCTGCTCCAACGACGACATCAACAGTCTGCACCGCAACATCGTCTGGAGCATGCGCGGCAACTTCGTCTCCATACCCACCGACTGCCCTCAGCGCGACGAACGGCTGGGGTGGACGGGCGATATCCAGATCTTCAGCCCGACTGCCTCGTTTCTCTACGACTGTGCCGGTATGCTGGGAAACTGGATGCGGGATGTCATTCTAGACCAGAAGGACGCCAACGGCATCGTGCCGCTCGTGGTGCCCAACGTCATGAGGGATGGCCCCTTCCCCGCCCTCCCCCAGGCCGTTTGGGACGATGTCGTCGTTCTCTTGCCGTGGACCCTGTACAAATGGTTCGGCGACACAGCTGTTCTTCAGGAGGCCTACCCGGGCATCAAGGACTATCTCAAGTCCATTAAACGGGGAGAGGAGGGCTTGTGGGACCCGGAACTATGGCAGCTGGGTGACTGGCTGGACCCGAACGCACCTCCAGCTGAGCCTGGTCTGGCCCGGACAGACGGGACACTAGTGGCCGATGCGTATTTGGTTTACGTCACGAGCATCGTCTCCCGGATAGCCGGCATCCTCAGCTACACCGACGACGCAACAAAGTTCGACGAAGAGCACAAGCGTCTCAAGCAGCTCTTCCAGGACAGGTACATCACCAAGGCCGGCCTCGTGGTCGCTGATTCCCAAACGGCGCTGGCACTGGCTCTGCTCTTCAACTTGCATGACACGACCGCCCAGCGGAAGGTGGCGGCCGAAAGACTCGCGCGGCTGGTGCAGGGCTCAAAGTTTAGGGTGTCAACAGGCTTCGCAGGCACTCCCGTAATCCTGCACGCCCTGTCCGAGACGGGCCATACACAACACGCGTACCGCATGTTGCTCGAGACGGGGTGCCCCTCGTGGCTCTATCCCGTCCGCATGGGCGCCACAACGATGTGGGAGAGATGGGATAGCATGCTGGAGGACGGTAGTATCAACTCCGGCCAGATGACGAGTTTCAACCATTACGCCCTCGGCAGTGTGGCCAACTGGATGCACGCCAGCATCGGGGGCGTGTCGCCGTTGGAGCCGGGGTGGAAGAAGTTCTTGGTCAGGCCGCGGCCGGGAGGGGATGTTACGCATGCCGAAGCCAAGTTCATCAGCCCTTGCGGAAACATTCGAAGCCGGTGGGAGATCAATCCCGGAGAAAAACTCGTTTTGGAATTGGTAGTTCCACCGAACGCCACAGCGGTAGTTTCTCTTCCGGACGGGAGCGGCGAGAAAACGGTGGGATCGGGGACTTGGTTATTCGAAAGCGGGCTGGACCCCGAGACGAAAGGACTGTGGCCGCCGCAGGCCTTACTGACGCAGTTCGGACTACCTTGAAAGGATATAGAGTCAATCTTTCCTAGACACTGAGGATACAGGCGGAGTTATAAGTCCAGTAACTCGATTGACCGGAAGACATCTTCAAGTAAGAGAGTCATCATCCAGCCCTTTCAACACTCAAATCGAGTACATTCACGGCACAAATACCGTTGCTGTGGAGACTTGAGCGTAGCTAGCAGAACCATAGTAAATTGTTCGAGAGATTAGGAGGGACTTTTGCTACCCCAAGGACCCTTGCCCGCAGTTAGGAGCCTGAGTCTTATCAAGCGCCAGCATTGTAATATAGGGTGTGAGTGACTCGTCTGTAAGGGACTTCTGTGTGAGGGCCTTGCTCGGATACGCAGTGACCTTCCAAGCTTGGTTACGGTGCTGTCGGCAGTGCTCATTGCTTACGACTCTGCTGTTCGCTGATAAATCAAGCTCCGACATGCTTAAACCACCTGGAACCTCCGTCAGTCAATTGCTAAACTAGACATCTACAATCAACTTCCTGCCACGCATATCTTGAGTAGGCATCGTTACCATGCGCTATTCCTTGTCAGCCAAGCTGCTGCTCCTGCTGGGCTCTTCCCAGCTCGCAGTAAGCTCTCCTCAGAACGACGACCAGTTCGTCATTGCGCCTGTAGCAAACGACAAGGGCGCGAAGGCCTCGACCTCTCCGATCCGAACCCATAACGTTGACGCCTCCATCCTCGCGGCTCTCGATGAACACTCCGACCCCGTCGATGCATTGATCGCTTTGCAGCCAGAGAAGGCGGCAAAGCTCGCCGAGCGCCGGCTTCTGCACGTACTGGGCGAGAAGCAGCCGCAATGGATGACGGAGGGTGACAAGCTGCGCCTCCGGCGAAAGGGCAAAAAGTTCCGCGATATCACGGACTTCCAGGACCTCTACACCGATTCCGTCGACACGCGGTCCGGTAAAGCTAGTAAGACCTAATCTTTGATAATCTTCGAGCAATTTTCGTCAGGTAATACTGGCCGAAAAGGCAGCCGGCTGACAATGTCGCGCAACTTTTAGAGCTTCCCAACCTAACCCACCAGCGCCTCGTCAAGCCCCTGTTCCCCAAGGTCAACCAGACCAAGATGCACGACGTCCTCGCGCACATGACAAGCTACTACAACCGCTACTTCGACGGCCCGACCGGCGAGGAGAGCTCGCAATGGCTGCACGACCACATTGCGCAGATCATCGCCGAGTCGCCCTACCACACCCACATCTCGCTCGAGTACTTCACCCATGACTTCGTCCAGTCCTCCATCATCGCCCGCTTCGAGCCCAAGGTGCGCGACTTCTCCAAGCCGCAGACCATCATCGGCGCGCACCAGGATTCGGCCAACTACCTCTTCCCCCTGCTCCCCGCGCCCGGCGCCGACGACGACTGTTCCGGCACCGTGAGCATCCTAGAGGCCTTCCGCGTGCTCGCGACGAGCGGATACATCCCCAAGGACGGACCCGTCGAGTTCCACTGGTACGCCGCCGAAGAGGGCGGCTTGCTCGGCAGCCAGGCGGTTGCGGCCTATAAGAAGAAGGAGGGGGCGAATATTGGCGCGATGATGGAGTTCGACATGACGGCGTTTGTGGCGAGAAATGCGACCGAGTCCATCGGCTTCATCAAGACGGACGCCGACGCGCCGCTGACCAAGTGGGCGGTGGACCTGAGCACGGAGTACATCAACATCACGACGAGCGTCTACGAGCTGATGCCGGGCGCCGGGTCGGACTACATGTCGTACACCAAGCTCGGGTTCCCCGCGACGTTTGCGTCCGAGGGAAACCCAGTCGCGGGCGGATTCCCGGGCGAGTTCGACCCCTACGTCCACACGGACAGGGATACGATGGACGTTGACGACGAGTTCGGCGTGTTTTCCATTGATCACATGGCGAGGTTCTCTGAGCTGGCCATTGCTTTCGCGGTCGAGCAGGCTGGGTGGGACAACAAGTGGAGGTAGAAGCGGAGGACACTTCGAGTGTATGATTTTGCCTTTGACCTTTGGGCGACTATTCTTCCTCTACATATTCGTGGCTGGTGATGGATACAGTAGTGGTGGTGAGTACACAGAAATAGCGAGCTGGGCATTGCTTGAATTTCACAATGTCGGCAGTGGCACTACTACTCTACAACCACAAAACCTACCTGAAGCTATCTAACCCCGGAGACGAACCTCGGCCCTTGGCGGGTCTGGGTGGCACTCTAGCTCGGCGGTCTTTCGCCCAAGACGAAAAGCGCTGGATAACGGCATCGATGACAAATGCGGGGTGTTCAATGACAAACAAATTGCGGAGAAGCCTTCAGGTTGATTCCAAACCAATCTGTTCTTTAGGGCGGCGCTGAGGGGGACATTGAATCAGTTCTTGACTGTGACACACTTAATACTACTGTTGCTTCTACTACTACTATTACTGCAAATACCCTCGTAAATTCTCAGAAAGTAATCCATAACCAACCGTCTCCTCACTCCCCCCGAAGTACCCGCGACAATGGCCTCAGCAACCTCGTTCCGCCAAATCATTGGCGCCCCGCCCTCGACCGCCTCGCCGACGGACAGCACCCTCGTCATCATCGACGCCCAGAACGAGTACGCAGAAGGCAAGCTCGCCGTCGCCGACGTCGCGACCTCCCGCCAGGCCATCGCCTCCCTCCTGAAGAAGTACCGCGACGCCGGCGGCAGCGTCGTCCACGTCGTCCACGACACGCCCGAGGGCGCGCCCGTCTTCACGCCCAAGACGCGGCTGGCCGACGAATTTGAGGAGCTCGCGCCCAAGGACGGCGAGAAGGTCGTGCACAAGAACTTCCCCGGGTCGTTCGCTGGCACGGATCTGCAGGAGCATCTCGAGGGCCAGGGCGCGAGGGGCAAGAAGATTGTGCTGACGGGATACATGGTGAGTGGCGCTTCTTTCCATATTCTCCCTCTTTCTTTTGTCCGTTGTTTCATGAGTAAAGAGTTTTATTGTGTAAGTGAGTAAGCGAGTACTTGTGCTGATGACCGGGAAAGGCCCATGTTTGTGTTTCGACGACGGCCAGACAGGCCGCTCAGCGCGGGTTCGATGTTCTCGTGGCCGAGGATGCAGTTGGAGATCGCGGTATCCCGGGGGTTGACGCAGCGCAGCTCACCAAAGTTGCGCTGAGTGAGATTGGAGACGCTTTTGGTACCATCATTCAGAGCAAGGATGTGGCGTAAGCATATGACTAAATGGGTTATAAAACTGCAAGACGACGGGAATAGTAATTCGATACGTGTTTTATCGCCAATTGTTCCCGTGAACCTCTCCAAAACAAGATATCTAGGCATTCGCTGTTGTCGCGCGTTGATGATCCCAGAACTGTGCAAGGATACCCGAAACACATTGCGACTCGCCGCACCTTATGTGTGCCTTGGCCAAAGACGTTCAGTTGAAAATCCTACAGGCCTCGGTTGCCCGCTTCTCACCTCCGAAGCGGCCCCATTCGCGCCGAGCATGAAGTGGTAAGTTCTGAAGAAAGGATCTGAAGGAGGAGGCGCAGGGAGGCCACAAAGGGAGTTGAGAGTACAAAATACCTCGCCTTTGATGTTGAGAATGATCTGTTGAGTGCCAGACCATCCACATTGGCAGTCTTATTTAAAACATTCATCATCCCGTCGTGCACACAACCATTCCGTCTGTTGATCGTCAGGGTTCCAGACATGGCGCAAAACGAACATGCCGCATCGACGGCCGCTCCCGCCTTGGCCGGCCCGGTCCCGCAACGCGGAAGATATCTTAAAATCTCAATGTTCATGAAGAAGCTGCCTCACCTCACGGACGACTACTTCCGGGCGTATTGGGCGAACAACCATCGACTGCTTGTATTGGAGAATAGTACGTTTACCAGCAAGGTCCGGCGGTACAACCAGGTGCGCTGACCATCTCACGCTGGAAACCTTGGTGCATAGATGCGCTCGATTGCTCACCGACCACGGCGATGAATAGTACCACGTAACTTCTCAGCTCCGAGAACAAGCTGCTGCACTCGGTGGCGAGGTGCTTGAGTATGACGGAGTTGCAGAGTTCTGGGTAGAGACACTGGAGGATTGGGAGAGCGTCGCCCGAGACCCTGACTTTGTGAGGATTTTGTCGGGTAAGTTTCCTTCTTTCCCCCCGTCCAAGAACCAGTTGAACCATGTGATGCTAAGAGGGAGATTTGAAGGCGACGTGGCAAACTTTGTGCTGCCGCCGCTTCATGTCATGCTCGGGTACGACTACTTGGTAATTGGAGATAACCGAGGTGTGGAGTAAGGGAGTCTTGACCATGAGAACATTTGTCAACTTATATTTCATTCTTTGATGGTGACCACCGTTTGACGGCCACCTGGTGAGAGGAGTTCATCCGTTGTATTAAGACCGATGATCGCCATTAACAGTGCTCCTCATCTTTCATCGCAACCCAATTCAAGCCGACCCACGTGGAACGTGCCATGCTGCTCAGGTTCCATTACGAAGTCGAATGGTGTTTCTCGTTCATGGCCTCAGAAACGAACCATTGGTCAGTTCAGCAGGGGCGCAAAGTGACCCCTATAACATGTGTCAGTGACGTTGGGAACATTATCCAAGATCCAACGCAGAGATCGCCGATTGGTACAACTGACAACGCCCCAACTGCGGAGACAGAACCACCACAAACAAGGGCCCATGACGATCAGCGCGGCAGTCCAAGCCTGGGGAGTCCACTAAAGCAGGCACCGCAGGCTCTGGAGGGAGGGCCTGAAAGGGTGACCTTGAACAGGGCCTCTCCTTTGAATGGGCAGCTGTTGGAATGAGGACAACAGGGACCACCAAGGTGCAGGATCACGCCGCCGGCCGACTTGGCGGACAACGATTTCGTAACCCAAAGAGGCAGCGATGTCGTCATGATTCTGTATTTTTGAGCTGCGCTGGCATTGTTACCATGGAGAAACAACTACACAGAACTCATGACTTGGGCGGGGGCCGCAATTGTCTAGGTACGATACTGACTGGTACTTCGGACCTCGGACATCTGAGTTCTGCGAGCGAAGCATTGGCGCGTTCATGATTACACAGAGATACGTTTGGTCCTGGGACGAACTTGTGATGGGTGAAGATGGTTTAGTTTAAAGAGACGACGACTGCACGTTGGGACGAGTCCGCGATGGCATCATCCCGGGTCATACTACTTACTTTGAGACGAAGAGCAACGACTTACGCAAAGATACCCCCTTAAAAAGTTATTAGACTTGTACTGCAGAAACTGGAAAAATTATACCCAGGTTGTTTCGAAGCCATCACGATGAGATCCTCCACCTTTACAACTCTGCTCTCATGCGCGGCCGTCGCGACCGCGGCTGCGACAACCAACGAAACATCCCCCGAGCCGACCATCCCGAACGTCGTGCCGTCCACCTGGGACGGTCAATGTTTCTACCCTGCCCCGGATTCTGCTTTCGACCTTGAGTCCTACCTTGGTCGTTGGTACCAGGTCGCCGGCACTATTGCTCCATTCACCGCCAACTGCAAGTGCATCTTTGCGCAATACTCTCTTAATGTGAGTCGCGGTACCATCACTGGGGCGTATGCATTGCAAGCCCAGCAGGAGAAAACTGGGAGAAAGAGAGAAGAAAGAACAAGGCAAACGATGGCTGACTTAACCAGGATAACGGCACCGTTCAAGTGAACAACACCTGCCAGGCCGGAGACCGCGCCGTCAACATCCTCGGCACTGCAGCCCCTGCCGACCCATCATACGGAGCGAAGGGCGTTCTGCGCGTCCAATTCCCCGGCCAGCCCGGACCCGATTGCGCGGGCCCGAACTACATCGTCCAGGGTACGTCGGTCGGACCTAGACAGAAATCGAAGCCATCAAAGTGACCTGCGCCATGTTCGCTGACCTGCCGCCTTCTCCCCCCTGCAGATTACACCCCAGACTTCGCGCTCGTGCAGTCCAATAACTTCACGACGCTGTTCGTGCTCAGTCGTCAGCAGAACCCGGAGGAGGCCGTTCTTGACGTAAGTTTCACACCTGCCGACGCCTGCCACCGCGATGGATGCGTGATGGGTTGCTAACCGCAAACGCCTCAAAACAGGCCTGGATCGCCCGCGCCGGCCAGCTTGGCTCCAACCTTGACGACGTTGTCAAGACGGATCAGACCGATTGCCTCTTCACCTGAGACATGGGAAAAGCGACTGATGTTCTACGAGGGACGTTCTCGTTCTGATTCTGGGGGGGGCGGTTTAAGAAATCCGTGCCTGGCGCTTGGGCTAGGGCGGAATAATTCGAGCGAGATAAAACATGGGGGAAATGGTCTGAGGGCTGCGTTTCAACACGTTCGATAGAGAGAAGGAGGATAGAAACCCCAGAATTCTAATAAGTTTACTCCATGGGCGTCCGTGAACCCGCTGACAACCCATGACAACCTTGCGGGTAATTGAGCAATTGCACACAACTTGATGGGCTCAGAGCCGGGACAAGGTAAGTGGTAAAAGCAACACGCAAAAGCTAGAAACAGAAGCTCTCGGAGCTTCAGAGCGCCATCGCATCATTGGCCAATGGGGTGAGCTCTCGTCCATGGCCCCCCTTTGACTTTGGGGAAGAAAAAGCTGTAGCTCGACAAGCTTCGCTGCTTGGTGGTCGTACTGGTGCGACCAAGGCCCAGCCACTTATGCAAGGGGTCTCTATGACGACACCACCTGACCCGAGACATCATGACAAGATGACCGCGTGCGGTTACGTCTGTGTGTGCGTATGAGTGCACTATGCGTGTGTGGACGCATCTGTGGGCACTCTTTTTGTGGAGGTGGAGGCGGTGGCTGGGCTTGAGCTCAGCTGAGGAAGAGGAGGGGGATCTGATTGACTTTCTCTCAAATAGCTCTTTGGTCCTCCTTGCTCAAAGAAGACCTTGCTCATGTCTTCGCCAGTTGTTGTGAACGAATGTCCATCATCGATATTTAAACGTTGAAACTGCGCATCGACGCCCTCAAATACCAATCAACCCCTTAATCCCCACCCTACCTACCCATTCATCACCGCTACCAATATGACCAAAGGCAAGGAGGAAGTCATCTCCGAGTTCAACGAGTACGTCAACATGACGGCCGAGGAACTCGAGAGCTGGCTCAAGTCAGGAGACTCCAATAGTGCCGGCTGGCCCAAAGACAACGCGGAGGGGGATGGCGAGACCGTCGGCCACGACAGCGGGCGCAAGATTGTGGAGATTCTCAAGGCGAATCCTGAAAAGAAGGAGGACGAGTACACGGATGAGCAGGTTGAGCACATGCGCAAGGTAGTGGCGTACTGGTGAGTCCATGGGGGAAGGGAAGCTGTAGGAAAACTCAGGCCTGAATACGTACTGACGTGGGACAACAGCAAGCGCCACCTCGCGCAAGAATCCAAGACGAACAGCGAAAAGTCGGAAGAGCAGGTTAAGAAGACCAAGTCCTACGCGTCGCTGAAGAACTGGGGACATGATTTCCTTAAGGCGCAGGGCAAAGACGACGCCGCTGAGAAGCAGAACGGCAAGTCGGACAAGAAGGGTGAGGATGAGGGGGCTGATGCCAATGGGTCGCAAAAACAAAAGAACGGATCAAAGAAAGAGAAAGAGGCAGATGATGAGGTTGAACAGGCCGAGGAGGATGGCCAGGATGCACCGGAGGACGACGGCGAGGAACAGGCCGGCGATAAGCGCAAGAATGCCAGTAACGAGAACGGTTCGAACAAGAAGCGACAGACTCGCCAGGGCGAAGGCAAGGCTGCCGATAACTCTGATGGCAACGGCGATGATGCTGCCGCCGAAGGGGAGAAGCAGGCTGAGGAAGAGGGTGATGAAGACATGGAGGACCAGGACGAGGACGGCGACGACAAGGAAAACGGTAACAAGACGAAGAAGGGTCCCAAGAAGGGCGACACTGTTAGCTGGAACTGGGGCAATGGCCAGCCGGAGGGCAAGGTACTCGACGTCAAGGAAGAGAAGTGAGTGCTCCTGCGTTGATGAACTTGGTGATGTGTGAATATTGACAAACCATTTCTCAGGACAACGATCGAGACTAAGCGGGGGAACGAGGTGTCGCGTGATGGAAACCCTGACGACCCGGCTGTAGTGTTGGACACTGGAAAGTCAAAGGCGATCAAGTCCAACCACGAGTTGAACGAATCATGAGGTGTTCAAGTTGTGGTTTGTGAGATATGGTACCTTGTCGAAGGGACATGGGGAGTATTGTGTAACAGGGCAATCAAAATACCGCGCAAGTCATCTCATCACACTTGATGCAAGTTAATGAGTATTTTCGCAACAATTTCCACATGAAAGTTGAGTACAATGTTGACATGCTACACATCTTACACTGATCATGCTTTTTGCACGCCTTGAAAGAAAACTAATTCAGACGTATGCAATTTACAACTCCTCAGCACCCTGGGCGGAGTCGGAATCAGAGTCACTATTCTGGAACTTGGTGATGGGATCCTTCTGCGCCTCCTTAACCTCGTTCCAGAACTTCTCACCGTTCTCCTTGTCGTCCTTGAACAGGTGGTCAATAACAAGCTTCTTGGGGGTCTCACCCATCCACTGGAAGAGGGAGAAGTCGCGGAACTCATCGGCTCTGAAAATCTCAAGCATCTCGATGGGCTCATCGCCAATGTTCTCGACAAAGTGACCCATGTTCTTGGGCACGATGCCGACGTCGCCGGGGACGTAGTCGAAAGTGCGCGCGGTGCCCTCGGCAGCGAAGATGGTGACGCGTGCGCGGCCGCGGATGAAGAAGGACCACTCGTCGGCGTTGGGGTGCCAGTGCATCTCGCGCAGGGCGCCCGGCTGGATGGTGAGGTGGGCGGCAGCCACCGTCTTGGAGATGGGGAAGTTCTTTGAGTCGGTGATGCGCACCTCGCCGCCGGAGGTTTGCTCCGGCTCCTGCGCGAGCATCTTGTGCGTGAAGTTGAACTTGGACTTCTTTGCGTGCTTGCCCGTCGGTCGCTCCGAGTCGATAGAGCCCGGGAGCGTGCCCTGGAAGATGTACTTCTCACTCTCGGGGAGGTGCTTGAAGACTTCGGGCTCAAGATGGAAGTTCTCGGCGATGACGGACTGGTGTTTTGTCAGTATCTTCGCATGTTTCGAGGCATGAATCTGGGTCAGCGTCATGAAGCTCTAACCTTGGGGGTGTGGGCTGCGCGGAGAGGAGTGTTAGTCGATCATGAAGCACAATATGCAGGTAGGTATTTACGAGTGAACTTACCAAGCCAGTCGGACAGGATAAATGTCGATTCCTCGGAGAATCTGCCGTCATCGAAGATGAGAAGGAACTCGGTGCCGTTGGGGCTCAATCCCTGGAGGGAATGCGGCACACCGGATGGGAAGTACCAGAGGTCCTTTGCCGAGAGTCAGCGCGAGGTTGCAAGCTTGGAACAAGCGATTGACCACATACTCCCTTCTCGAGGTCGTCCATAAAGTTACCGCCCTCATAGTCGAGTGCCGTCACGCGGACCTTGCCATCGAGAACATATGCCCACTCGGCCTCCTTGTGCCAGTGCAGTTCGCGAATAACACCCTCACCGAGACGCATGTTGACGCCTGCCAGCTCGACGCTGGTGGATAGCTCCCGGACTGTCGTTTGGCGAGTCCATCCGCCTTCCTGCGATGGGGAAGTCGTGTTAGTCCAACAGTGAGGGCGTGTGATTGCAAGGAAAACCACCGGCCCCAAAGCGGGACTGATGAGGACGGGGAAAGGCCAATTGAGCGGCGGCTGTTCGGAGCTACTAACCTCAATTCTGATGTGAGAGTCGGCGAAACTCCAGCGCATGTTGGGCATGTTGCCCTTGTCCGTTGACGGCGGACGCACCAGGTCGGGGTTCTGGCGCGAGCGCTCACTGTTCCAGGGCCCAAGGACCGACGCGCCCAGTCCGTTGCGGAAGGGAAGCGGGTCAAGCCCCTCGCCGATCGAGTCGACGGCGCCGTCGTTGGGGTCCCTGAAGCCCGGCGTGTAAGGGTTGCTATTGCTCTTCTTGCGATAGCTCGCGGGAATATCCATGCCCCTCAGGAGACGCTCGCGAGGGCTGTCGTAGTGAGGCGCCGCCGAGCAAAGCTCACTGACGGATGCCCAGAGGAGCAGCAGCTTGGCTGCCGTCGGTTGGGGGAGCTGCATGTTGGGTCGGACTGGTATGAATGTGACGATGGGGGTCAGATAAGGATCTCTGCTGCCAAGGGTGATCTGGAGGCAGGGAGCGAGACTACAAGATGCACCACGAACTTCTCACCTGCGATGGGGGAAAGAAGGTTATAAAGGCCGACGGAGTTTACAAGGAGAGTTTCCGACCAAGCCTTGGATGCCGGGAAACGGTTCCGAATTTATACCTCTCCTATTTCTTGACCTCATCATTTGCTCCTGGCCATTATGCCTTGACCTCCTCTTCCTCGGCCTCGCCATGTCGCAACCATGTCGTGGTACGTAAACATGGAGCTTACAAACGGCTGTCCAAGGACAACGTCGTAGTCATCAGTGCATCACCTCATCCGCCCATCGCTGCAGGCCGCCGCCACATTACTCTACCTCTCTCTCTCTCTGCCACACGCACCACACGCGCCGCATACACACACCGGCAAACACATTAGCCAATCCATCAACGCAGTGACATTCCGAACCTCCGAGCCCCTAGAGCTCCCCCCCCCGCGCAGCCGGAGCACCAGGAGCTTCAACAGGGCACAGGCTGCATCAATACTACGTTGGACGGCACATTGAGAAAAGCTGAAGCTCCCACCCTCTTCTCCTCTCCACTGGCTGAAACGCGGCAGAGCGCAAGCTTGTGAGCGAGCTCATCAAGTAGGGATGAACCAGTCAACAGTTCTTATTCCCAGTGATAGCCCGCCAGGCTGGGGGGTAAACGACAACCGAAGTGACAGGAACAGGGGGGTTGGACATGAGTAAGTGTGTGTACCCAACACTCAAAAATGGCCTAGCTCCAGCACAGCGCACCCAGGAACCCATTGCCGTTGGGAGCTAGCAAGCTGTTGTCATCGTTTGCGCCGAGAGGACTTTCATGCCCATCCGGTCTGCAGCGGCCATGACGCAGGTTCCTGCGCATCGAGCTTAACCCCAAAGCAACGCCGGAGCAATCAATTGGACGGGGAATATGTCGGTGATCCTGGAGAAGAAACTCGCCAGGCCCTACGTTTCACTGCGTTAATCCAATACTACCGTGACTTGCACTTCCGCCTCTATGGCAGTGATCGGTTCTAAACTCGCCGCCGGCGTAGGGCAACCCCCTCTCTGGTCAGGCCCTTCTTTCGAAAACCAGAATCACAGCTGAGGCACCTAACATCATTTGAAGTATTCCCGGCCGGAGCGAGGGACGCGGGGCCGAGCATCTTGGCTTTTCGTCGGCATTGCTATCCGTTTCTTGGCCCATATAAACCGGGCTGGGAGAACCGAAACCTGGAACCATTTTCCTTCTCATTCTCTGGATCTTTATTTTACGGGTGGACCACGGCAGATTCAAACTTGCGTTACGTGCGCGTCTTAGCCGTCTTTCCGTCCTTCCAAGGCTGATCCTGTCTCCATACTCCTGGCCCTTCCCAGCTTCGTTGCATCAAACCGCGGAAGCCTTTTGTGTTTGTGTTATTAATAACCGCAACCCTTCCGTCATCGTGGTCAGAGCTTCTCAACTTGGTGGGGCTTTGCTCGATTCAGATCCTCATAAGACTTTTGTGGCAGATCCAGCACCGTTTCGATTGACCGAGTCGCGATCGGAGTTTTGATAATTGGTGATACCAACACCTTCCATCTGCAAATATGAGCGCATCTGAAGGCACCTACGGTTCTGTCACGAACGCGGCGCCGACCGTCAACGGCGACTCCCACGGTACGGCCGATGAGGAGCAACCTCTCCTCGGAGGCCGAAAACCGCCTTCCAAATCCCTGCGGCAGCGATTGACAGTTGACGTGCAACGCGAATGGGCCGACCTGGTTCTCCTGGCCTGCTACATCATCACGGGCCTGCTTGACAGCTCCTCCATCTCCATTTGGGGTTCTTTCGTGTCAATGCAAACAGGTACATCCCGAGCTCAAGGCCGCCCACTCGTTGCATCGCATCCACTCACGCTCACAAATAGGAAACACCGTCTACATCGGCCTCGGCCTCGCCGCCCCCTCTGAATCGACGCGCTGGATCAAGTCCGCCACCTCTCTCGGCTCCTTTTGCCTCGGCTCGTTCTTCTTCAGCCGCTTCCACCGCCTCTTCTCCCCCAAACGCCGCTGGGTCCTTTGCGCGTCCTTCATAGCCCAGACACTCTTCTGCGTCGCTGCCGCCCTTATCCTCACGCTCGGCCCCGCGGCTGGCAAGGACGAGATCAAGTGGAACGTGCTCGTGCCCATCGCCCTCATCGCCTTCCAGAGCTGCGGCCAGGCCGTCACGAGCCGCGCCCTCAAGTACAACGCTCTTACCAGCGTCGTGCTGACGAGCATTTACTGCGACCTGTTTTCCGACGCCGAGCTCTTTGCCGTCCGCAACGCCGAACGGAACCGGAGGGTCGGCGCGCCGGTGCTTCTTCTGATCGGGGCCATTTTCGGAGGATTGTTCGCGCATAGCTCTATTGGAATCGCCGGTGCGCTGTGGACGGCGTCTTTTTTGAAGTTTCTCATTGTTTTGTCGTGGTTCGTCTGGCCTGGCGAGCCTGCGTCCGACGAAGAATAATTTCACCAGGCCTTGGTCGGGTGTACTAGATCTTGGCAGAACCGCTGGTCCGTTCTCACCTGGTCTTCTGAGCATGCCACCCACATAAGTAGTCACTATTGAGTCTCGCCAAATCGGCACGTTTATTGAAGGCTTTCCTTTTCTAACTAAACCTTGCGATCGGTTTAGCATATGTCTCGACAGCGTTGCGCAAGTAATACTGGTGTAGGTATAACAAGGCAACCAAGGGCATGTCCAAGAAGTTTGCGATGGTGATTCAACATTGCTAATACTGAAATTTGTGTCCCAGGCTAGCCGAATCAAATCTCTTGCCATCAAGCTTCAGCTCTTGAGTTCATTCTCCCCAGATATTAGTGGCGAACGGGACCAGGATGATCATCCCTAAGGTCAGTCCCAACATCGTGGTGGTTGTCATATGATTTCGGAGATGTGACGGATAGCAAAAGGAGGCACCCAACAACACAACCTGACAGCGCGTCAGCGCGTCAGCGAAATGCCAAGTTGCAAGTCACAATATTTATCTTTCTGTCCAGGGTTGTTGTTGTAATCATTCTTCTCCCCATGTCCCCACTGGTACTTGGTTGCAACAACCGCAGGCCGCCCCAACATATGCAGCCAGCCCATTCGACTGGACCCTAGGTCGTACGGTTTACATCAGGCCTTGCAGGAAGACGACAAGGCGTTCAGCGTGATGAGCCCTGCCCCTACTCCAACACAGGCGGTGAAACCCGCCGGTGCGGGCAATGTTCTCTTTGACAGTGCCAAACTGTGGATGTTGTTAGCACAAAGTAGAAACTCCCCCGTAGCATTTACCCTTACTGCCGAGGTCAATTCAAAGGATAAGGCGCCAAACCCCGACATACTCTAGTTTTCCATGTCTCCTAGAAACCCTAAAAGACATGACTTCAATGATGTGATTCTACTGGAGACATCGACGGCCTTGCGAGAAGTACATCGGACAACGTTTGATCACGATCGGCCAGTGCGGCCTCGTTGCTAAGATCAAATGCAAGCTAAATAACATCATTGTGGCCGAACTGAACCCTGGAACAGTAAGAGAAACAACTTGGTTCACTCTCGTAGTAACACCGCAGATGGATGGCGTCGTGCATCGCTTTAGACGCCCACTTGTCACAATGTTTTCATTGGAGGGCAATGACTAACGGTGCCTTCATTGCCGCACTTGCTTCGCTGCAGAAAGGTTTCACTGACGACTCGCTCAAGCTCCAGTTCCACGGTCTGGAGGAGTTGCCCGCAAGCGTGCAAAGATCCATGCTCTCTCCCAATTTCGGGCCGTCCCTTCGCCTTCATCACACACGACCTAGGTGTCCAGGGGGATCCAATCAAGGAGCCTAGCCACTCACACCGGGCGTATAGCCGAGACCATTACGACTTACCCGTCACAGGGACACAACCTCCAGAGCCTCCTGACTTCTGCTAGGGGATACACCACACACCGCACGCCTTTACTCTAGCACCTCGTTCCTGGATACCCCCCAGCCTACAGAGCTGGACGGCAGTGTCAAGTGCGGATACCTAAGCTATAAGAACCACAGGATCACCCCATACCTCCACCCCGTACATATACCCCTTAGCCCTATCCTTCTATCCACCACCTCCCACACACATTACAGACAAAAACGAAACCAGAAGCGAATATCCCCCACGGTATAGAGGTACCCCAACACATATATAACGAGGAAGGATACTGCAAACCGACATGGATGTGCGACTTCGCACTGTTACATAGTTCACACGGAAGGCCCCGATAAAACACTGTCAGAGCAGTGCGTTACCGGGGCACGCCGAGGAGAGCCTGGCAACTGAAGAGCCTGTAGGCACTTGACAGTATGGATTCAACACATATAAGAATGCCTGGACTGGCGATGGACACAGGAAGACACGTTACAGACAGACAGAGCGGGCAAGCACTGGAAGAATGAGATGTGTGTTTATAAGTATCTATAGTTAGCACCAGACGCCCTTTGTCCTATTCAGGGAGACAGCCGGCGTAAAATAGTACAACAACAACAACAACACGAACTCCCGGGCATCTCGAGCCAATCAAGTGATGCTTGCTCGACTAACAGTCTGTAATAATCCACAAGAACCGGAGGGAAACCAAGCCAAGTTCTTCTCTTCGTCGAGACAAGACTCTTTTTATTCTTCTTGCTCTAGGTATCTCACACAAGAAACCTGCTCTGAGGCATCGCTTGTCTTTCGAATATGTAGTATGCTGAGGCAAGCTGATCGTGCTCTATCCTTCGAGGAATCTTTTGGGCGTCAGCTTTCGCAACGTCTTTTAAGATCCATTCATCCAAATCAAGCTGTCAGCCCTGCCCATCTTTAATAAGTCTCAGCGGATCTTAATAAGGTAAAGTGTTCAAGAGTTGAAAGAATGGTCTACGCAGCTACTTGGTTTGCTTTCTTGAAAGAGGAGTTTAAGCTGAATAAGTTCAAGGATGCACAGACTGACATCTACGTTCCTGGCTTAGTCAAAATACATGGAGATAAGAGCCGGGTCTTAGCCGTATAAGCACGCCGGAATCCTTCAACCTTCCGGTTCTTGAATGAGGGCCATCTTGGAAACCAAATCAGGGGTGTTGTAACACTTGCTTGCCCTAACGACAATATAGTCTTGAACCACAGAGATGATGCCAAAAATGTGTTTTGCAGGGACACAAGTGGAAAGATTGGCAACGCCGTCGCCCGAGCATTTGTGGCGGCCGGATATCCAACGTACGGTTTGATCAGATGCCCATCCTCCAAGACAGCTCTTGCACATGAAGAAGTCATCCCGGTAGTCTGCCTAGTCGAAGA
Source organism: Colletotrichum chlorophyti (assembly GCA_001937105.1). Lineage (NCBI taxonomy): Eukaryota > Fungi > Ascomycota > Sordariomycetes > Glomerellales > Glomerellaceae > Colletotrichum > Colletotrichum chlorophyti. Next base: position 86,401 of record MPGH01000005.1, on the reverse strand, counting down.
CCGTTCCACACACTCCAAAATCCAGAGGCAATTACCGAAGACCCTCGACACAATAGTTTCCGTTAGGAAAATGTGTTGGACTACGTGAACCAGTAACCACAACCTAAACACAATTCAGCTCCTCCGCACTCTCGGGGCGGCCAGCTCGACTGCTGACACGAGACCCATTGTCATACTCACTTTCGGTTGCAAGATCTACGGCGTTGGCTCTCATTACCACGGAGCACCAGGTATATCACCGCATACGGCTCTGACGAGTCCGATCCTTGCTAAACAGGCAGTGAATGCCAAGAAGGTTTTAGACGACCGGTATGCATTCTCATCTGCGCTCGTCAGGCCTTCGACCGTCTTCGACCGTAGTTCGAGCTTCTATAAAGTGTTTTGAGGTTGTGGCCGAGGCCGCAGTGAAGAGAAGCGGCTTCTACTGCCGGCTCCGCCAAATCCTATTTGCACGCCTTTTACGTCGACGACTGCACAGAGCTACGTAGCCATCGCTTCCCACCTATCCGGGGAGAAAGTGAAAGGCCAGATTTCCAACACGTCTACACAAAAATATGAGACACGGGATGAGGTCGCCTGGGCTCTCGTGACGAAACCAACGCAGGGCTCAAACACGTCACGCCATCCGAAATTAAGAACGGTAACCTCTGGCGGCTAGGAATCATCAGTTTTCCTCGGGAGTCGATTCGACAAAGCTGACGCAACTGACGGGGTAGAAGCATCGGTGTCCTTTATTCTCCGAGTCTATGCATTTTTATCGCCTGGCGTTTGATGCTGCCATGTCAGCCGGGCATTGAAACAACGGAGTGGCATTTGAAAGCTTGGAACAAACCGGGGAGCTACTTCGCTTTCTCAGCAAGGCCGAAGTCAAAGCTTTGAGTGCCAGTCAAGACTACGAGCGAGAACAGTCAACGTCGGAGCAATCTTTTCATCCTCAAAACATAGCATGTCGAACACCAGCACCTGTTATATGAAATGAGTTCAGAATTATAGATCCTTCCTCTAGAGAAACTTGCTCTGTCAAATTGTTACTACCTAAGCAGCAAGATGTAGGGTCGCAATTCTTTTGCCGGGATTTAGAATCTCTGCAGAAGTTGAGTCTCAAGCAAAGCGGGTCTGGTTCATCTGCACCTCCAAGGAGGTCTGAAGATTAGTACCTTCGTAGTCTAAAGAAAAAGAGTCAATCAACAAGCCTTGCTTGCATACGTACCTGCAGTCCTAAACTTGGGACCCCGAGGCAGGTGTAGTGTCGAGTATGGGGGCTTCGGAACCCGTGAGGCTTATCGAGGCATCACGAAAGCGATCATGCTGTACGGACGCTTCGATTCAAAAATATAGATTACACAGTTGTGGGATTGATTAAAGTCCAGCTTATCCCTTCGCTCGGCACTTGGGAGGGGTTTTGCTCCGCTCTTCATGCTTACCAACTCCCTAACGAAATTCGTTAGCCGAACCTCCGCAGATGATGCCTGAAAAAATACAAAAAAGATGGGCTCGCATCATACCCTTGCCATCGCCAACCCACTACCCATCGTCAAGGATGCCTAATATCCGTAAGTTCTGAATTAATAAGTCTGAGGAAACCCGAAATCTCCGTCTCACACCTGGTTTCTGAGGAATAAGGTTGTTCGATTGATGTTTGGGGGTGGAGTGCTCTCTTTCTTTCTACACAGTGGGCAGTGAATTGTTGACGCTAGTGTTTGATTAATGCTGGATGTTGGCATGTGTATTTTGTACAATACTATCGAAGTCATGATTTCCGACTACGAAGTCTATCGGGAAATGGTTGCACTTTTCAATCGGATATAGTCGAAGATTTCATCTTCGGGCTTGGGAACTGAGCGCCCATATCATGACTGAAAGTGCCAGCGACCTGTGTGCCGCGGTAGCCTCCTCCGATACTGCTTCTTCTTAGACGTGTCTCTGAGAAACCTCGGCTTCCTATGGTGGAACGGCGGCTAGAAGGACGTTGCAAACGTGGAAGAAAGCGTATGTGGCCAGATTGGCTCTGACTGTAAGAAAAGGCCGAAGTTGATATCTCTAAGATCGTCAGTTCCCCAGGGTTAAAAGAGAAATCTGTAAGTTCCAACGACGCAAATAAGGGTGACGAAAGTGCCTGGTAGTACCACAAACTGGTCAATAATCGTTGAGAGCTACAACATGATTTTGTCAGAGGGCTCGTGGGATCAATATATACTTCTAAAAACACACATGGGAGACTTACCGACGATGGTCACTTTCGAGACTTCAAGACTGAAATGAAAGCTGGAATTGAAGAGAACGAACGAACAATATCCAATAGAGCTGTCAAGCATGAAACTGCAGCACGGGTTTTGTCACTCAGACAATCGGTACTTGGCTCCGCTCACATAAGGAATATCTGTCTAGCCCATAGCATACCCTAATATAACAGGCGTAGAAGAGGTTGACAACAACATGGCAAGTTTTGAGAATGAGGAACAGAGAGAGTAGTATCCGTAGCCGGGGAAGCGGATGAAATAGACTAAGCTTGTGCACTGCCAGACGAACACATTTATTTTCAAGGGGGAATTAGAAGAAGTTTAATCGAAGCCCTGACAACGAAGAGAATCGAATAACAAAAAAAAATGAAAAGACACCACGACCTCTGTCAAAGCCCTAGATCGGTGCCATATTTCTGTGATCCGTTGATCACTCACCACCTTCTTATTTGAACTGCATATCTGTTTAGAATTATCATGAGCTTGAAGTCGAACTGAAAATGTGGCCGACAGAGAAAAGGCACCAAGCAGGTAGCACCCTGCTGAAAGTCGGTTACTTGAGGCTGTCCGCATAAGAGTGTTGCTGAGTCTCTAGTAATCATAGTCATAGTCGGAGTTGGAGAGCAGCCTTGTGTCCTAAGGGAACAATCATGCTGACGCACGCATACCCTAACAACCTGTGTATAATCTCCTTTGTAATATGCACACATAAATTTGTTTCAGAGAGGTAAAATGAAACGCCAAAACAGCTGTTTTGGTGGAGGACAGGATTGTTGTTGTCGGGATATCAAAACCTTGTTGATAGCCCCGAGCCAGTAAGGTGGATAGAATATCGATCCGCATTAAGGTTTTTTGTAGCTGAGAATGAAGTAGAAAAAGCCATGACGAGTTTAACAGTCAAATTCGCTGCCAGCAAGCTATTTCAGTACATTGCAGTCAAGACGGAGTCTTGCGATGCTCGTAACCAAGATAGTCACAGGCAACGACAAAGCCAGGCTTCAAACCTTGTTGAGCATACGAGTCATTATTCTTCTTCTCCTTGTTCTCCTTCCTCTCGTTCTTCTCCTTCTACTATGACTTTCTCGGTGTGAAGGAGTTGAGTGACTCACTCTGATGCTTCTTGGGCCATGGCTTTGTTCTTGCGTAGATAGTAATACGATCCGGTTCCCCATGCGTTCTACAACTCTAAGCATACCAATACGCAGCCGATGGCCAAATTAACTAAGCTGAATCACACTCGCCAAGTATGGATAGCAACATGAGCCCTGGTGCAGAAAGAAGACGTTTTAGCCAGAGAGATTTTATTTGCTCCTAATTGCTTGCCTGCTGGATATATAATATCCTTAGACTAATGTACTTTAAAAAGGGCTTCCAGGACGGTAGATAAAGAGTTGAATTCAACTTTGCAGCCTGTCTTGAGAAAAAGCCCAACCTAATATCATTGAGAATGATTGCAACCAGTTATCTTTAACTAAATTGCTTGCAGAATTTACTGGAGCTACAGCATTCTGCTGAAGGTGAAACTTGATCTGAGGGGGATGTGATGGCCCACAGAAGGATCACCAAGGCAATTCCCCTGCCGCCTTGGATTGAGAGATTCTGTTATTGGACACAATCGTCTGAATGTTCAGTAGCTGGTCTGTCTTTGGATATTTGACACGCTCCCACTTCTCTAGAAACCCTGAGCTCTATGGTAGAACCATTAACCGTTGCAGCTAGCCGATCACACCGTTTGTCGGTTCTTTCCTAAAGCTGACGAAACTCGCCAGTCGACCGTTTCGACCTCGCGGATGCATTCCGAACGGCAACAAGTCCCATATTGTCCCGGAAAACCCTTGCAGACATGTCCTGCGATACCGAGTTTCTCTGCGGTGGGCTTGTGAATAGGCGGCTTGGCAAGTCGCAAGGGAATAACTCTAGTGCCTCTCAGATGATGCAGGAGAAGTGGGACAGTGAGCTCCGACGAGGGGGCCGAAAGGCGAACCAGTGCCGTTAAGAGCGGATATCGACCGATTCCTACTACTACCTTGCAATTAGAAGTGATTTCCAGTCATCATCCATTCGTCTTGTGGACATCTGCGAAAACCATGTGGGCGCAACATCATCAGTAATCGGCACAGGACGTTGAAAAAAGAGCGGACCCTCTGAGATAAAGTGCGAATTCTGCGGCACAGCTTCCTGGAAGCGGTACGGCTCTTACAGCCACCCGCAGCTAACCGCCGCGAGTGCCGCTGCGTCTCGACGAAAATGGCGGTCTTCAAGGAGCATTTTGGGGGCTAGCGAGCAATCTATTTTGCCCGAACCCTGTTCTGCCAAGCGTTCGTGTAATAAGCGACCCTTGACAACAGATAGCGAAACTGCCACCAAAGACCCTTGTGTGCAGTCGAAGGGACTTGTGGACAACATACATACAACGTAGATTGGAGGGAAACAGAGGTCCGTCGCGCCACCTCTCCGTGACGATCATCCTGCTCTTTCCTTTGCATGACCCGCAGCTGTGCCTGTGCTACCGTCGATGGGGGGTTCCAATCTGCCTGCGGACATGACCTGCACTTTAGGTAGTCAAGTCCTTCTCCGTTGTGGCGATAAGGTAAACCTCAACAATATGTATGTAACGATATGAAGACCAATCAGATCCAGCCGGTAAACCATAGCCCGCTAGCAGCCACGTCCAAAGGGTTAGCAGGGAATGGCCAAAATGGTCCGTGGTCGTTGGTGATCTTCAGCATTTATACCCGCAGATCCCTTCCTCTCCTCATCCTTTTCCCACGCAAGCTGAAAGGGCCTTTATTTCTTCGACAATCTTTGATAAGTCGATTCCCATCTTGTCAAGATGTCTTATATCAGACCCGCTCTGCTCCTGGTCGCGGCACTGCCGCTGGCTAGCTTTGTCGGCGCCCAGAGCATTATCGTCGATGGGGAGATAATCTGTACAAAATTCCACTCGAAAGTCGACCACTATGACCATGCTAATCTTCCGTCCCAGCTGCCAATGAGGCTACCGTGGCCCCCGCTGCAGAGCTGTTCCCCGAGGCCGACATCCCCGAGGAAACCATTCAGTTGACCGACGCGGTCCTCGCCAACCTTACCAGGCTCGAGCTCAGCAACGTTTCGCTCTTTACTTTCGCCAACAACGCGGGCACTCAGAAGCGCGTACTGCCCAACAACAAGTGCAAAACCTTTCCTGGTGATCTGCTCTACCCCAACGAGCTTACCTGGAAGGTTCTCAACCTCTTGACTGGCGGCGCCCTCATAAAGACAGTCCCCCTTGGAGCTGCCTGCTACCAGGGCGAGCACTATGATGCCGAAAAGTGCCAGTACCTTCTGGACAACTGGTCCAACTCTGACACTCAGTGAGTGCCTATTAAATATCGAAGCTTCGAATTCTTGTGCTAACAGTGCAAAGCGACGAGGATCCGACTTCGGTCATGTCTCCTCTCTACCAAGGCGCAACGTGCCAGCCACAGAACGCCGCCAACAACGGCACCTGTGAGCTTGGAGGTTTCCCTGACTACTCCATCAAGGCAACCAACGTCGCTCAGATCCAGCTGGCTGTCAATTTCGCCCGCAGCCTCAACCTTCGCCTGGTTGTTCACAACACGGGCCACGACTTCCTCGGCAAGAACACTGGTGCTGGTGCATTGTCAATCTGGACTCACAACCTAAAAGGCGTCAAATTTATCGAGAATTACAAGTCCGCCGGTGGCTATGAGGGCCCTGCTTTCAAGCTCGGTGCTGGTATCCAGGTCTCTGAGTTGTACGAGGCTGCTGAGAAGGAGGGTTACACTGCCATTGGCGGTGAGTGCCGAGTAAGTGGGCGACCTTCCCGACCAGCTTAATTGTTTTTCTAACACGTAATTACAGAGTGTCGGTGTTACCGGCGGTTACCTGGCTGGTGGCGGCCATTCTCCCATGAGCCCCGTCGCCGGTCTTGGCTCCGACCACATTCTCAGTGTCGATATTGTCACTCCGGATGGTCGTCACATCACCGCCGATGACAAGACTAACAAGGATATCTTCTGGGCTGTCCGCGGTGGTGGTGGTGCCACCTGGGGTGTCGTCACTTCCATGACCCTCAGAGTTTACCCCAAGACCAGCTTCTCCGGCCTGACCTGGACTCTCAACACCGCTGAGAAGAAAATTTCTGATTCCACATTCTGGGCTGCCATGGAGGCCTACTGGCGCCGCTTCCCTGACTTCTCCGCCAAGAAGACATATGGATACTCTACACTCTTTCCTGCGGGTAACGGTGCTTACTTGTGGAGCATGCGTCCCTGGTTGGTTCCTGGCATGGCTCTAACCGATTTCAAGGCTATGGTCGAGCCACTCTTCAAGGAATGGGCTGCTCTCGGTTTCACCGTCGAGCCAGAGTACTTCGAACACGACAACTTTTACGCCACATGGAAGAGCCACTTCCCCATGGAGAGCGTTGGCGGCGCCGAAATCCGCACTGCCTCCCGTCTCATCCCCAAGAGGAACTGGGACGACGCAGCCTTACTCGGCGACACTATCTCCACTCTCAAGGGCATCGTAAAAGAAGGCTCCGCCCTCATCCAATATAACATGAACGCTGCCGCCCCTGAGGGCACCACTGCCAGTGCTGCTAACCCCGCCTGGCGCGAGGCCCTCATGTTTGCAATCATCGGCAGTGGCTGGAGCCCTACTGCTACCCAAGAGGAGATCAAGACGGCCAACGTTCGCATTACTCAGGATTGGATGGAGCGCCTCCGCAAGATCACCCCCGGTGGCGGTGGCTACGGCAACGAAGGCGATGTCATGGAGCCCGATTTCGGCCAGGCTTTCTTTGGCTCCAACTACGCTCGCCTCTACGAGCTCAAAAAAGAGATCGACCCTTGGGGGGTCTTCTACGCCCCTACCGCCGTTGGTAGCGAGGACTGGTACATCGCCCGGCAGGACGATTGGTTGACTCTTCAAACTGATCGTCTGTGCCGCAAGTGAGGTGCTGAATTGTCAAATATCAAAACGCATTTATTAAATTAACTATTAACCTAATTCGGACGAAACTTTCAGTTCCATTAGTAAACAGATGTTTCTTTTGGTTGAATAGCTGCCAACGAGATTGTAATCCCGTGCTTATAGACTGAGGTATGCGTGGTGCTGCCGCAAAGGGAACAATCGATTGCCTTTGAACTCAAAATTGACGACGGTCATGACCCAAATAATTTGACATATACGTTCGTTTGGAAGCTGTACAGGGGCTATGGAGTCCTTCTCAAGGGTGACCTGAAGTTGGTACAAGCCACGAGCTACTCTCGTAACGAAAGGGCATCCGGGCCGTTTTGGGTGTAGTGGAAAGAAAGCGGCTGATGATTAAAGTATTGGGGTTTCGTCTTCGTCTCATTTCTATCTCTGCATGGATCACAGAACTTTACGTCCTGGCAAAACCTACCATGCCAGCCATGAGTCAAGAAGCAGCGACTTCTTTCGAAGTTGTACACATTGAAAATCCTGGCCAGAGTAACTTACTAGCACGGTTGTTTTAGCTGTCTCATCCTAAGTTTCTCAAAAGTGCCTCGTTGTCATCTTTCTGTAAAGTGCTAAAGCATGGTCCCATTCAACAGGCACTAGAGTGTATGATTGCGCAGTAATGGTAGTTCTCATATGAAGAGCCCCTATGATAGTATGCCGACTTGCAGGCAGAGGTAGCAGACGCGCAGTATCTGGTCCTAGTGCGGCAAGTTCTTCACTAGTTATCAACCGAGTTGGCCGCCGCCTTAACAAAAACGACGAGGGCAGCACTTAAATCCCCGAAAGACTTTTTCGCACATTGTCTCATAGCACAGAAGTTAAAACATACTATACTACTTACTAAAGGGTATCAAGAAGTATAGACTTATACTATTAGCTCTTTAACCCAATATAGGCTTTTATTTAAAGCTTAAAGATAGTAACTAAAGTTGCAAGACTAACCTATAAAATATTACTGAGTCTCTAAGCTAATATAAGTATACAAGGGTCTTAAGTTTAATATTGAGAGTTTCCTTTCCTATATTTAGAATTAGGTAATTACTGCCCTACCTCCTATAGTAGGGCCTGGTTTTATGCAGGGAAGGCGAGTTGATACCCCGCTTTGTAGATATTGCCACGACTCAAGCGGCATACAGCTGCAATGTTATCACCTTTCTCACCATATTTGATTCGTTCTAACTTGTTGGATGCTACGCGACCATGGCTATGTATGTGTGCGGCGTTCTAGCAACTACGCCCGCTCGGAGTTCATACTAATCTCGTCTAGCTGGACTGTAGCTCAGATCACTATTACTTGAATGATAAGCAAAGCCAAACTTATCTTTATTAGCTTAAGAGATTCTGTATACAGAGTTTTCTGGTCTGTAATGAGCAGAAATAGCTGTGCCATGGTTGAGGAATAATAGTTCTTGAGGACTTTGATAGAAGGTTCCATGCTTGAGTTCCCTCCGAACTCAAAGTAAGCCTGTTTCTGCCAAAAGTTCTGGTCCTTCTGTTGTTGAGATCGACCCTACACTGAAGTCTTGGTCGACGGCCGAGACAGAAGCAGCGTCTGTTCACGTTCTTGCGAGTCGCAACCAACCGCATATGCAGATTGTTCGAATACACAGGGACCTTTAGAAGGTCAATGTGAGATGCCATACGCCTAGTCCAAAAGCAGATCCACATTTTCGAGGGCAATGTGCCCCTTGTCGCTAATATCTTGCGACTGGTGATGCGCCAACTGCTGCGTGAATGGTTGCAACATCTGTGTCAGTTGTTGGGTACTAACTCAACGAACCTGCAAAACTTTGGAATATCGTACGATTTGTCTTGGCGCCTAGTGAATTTCAATCACTTGAGCTTCCGAAGTTATAAGATTGTCAGCATATTATGCGGATCTTTCGTTCAAAGCTCTGTCGAGGCTCACCCAGTGACGCTGCTTTAAGGGTGAGGCCGAGGGTGAGCGAGGGCTAGCTAGGGTGACATTTGCTCACTCAGGCGAACTTGTCGTTTGTACAGGGGGCAATTATTTTGCCAAGTGTCTCTATAAACGTATCAATGAGGCAATCTTCTAGACCTCTGTTCCTCATTCTTTTCGTAACTTTCTCGCTAATCTCTGACTTACAGATCATGCTGTTCATGTCTCTGCTGCCAGTGCCGATTACGACTGTTGACATCTGCAGATCCCAATCAAGGAAGCACAGAGTGCGATCGACAACGATTTGCTATTTGCTGACGCAGTCACGCTTTCCAGGAGCGAACTGGGTATGGTTACTGGAGACCTCGGTAAACTGGTCACCGGCCCTAAGCCAGTTATGGTCGACCTCGGGAGCCTCAGGGAGGATATTCATGATATTCATAATTTTCAAAATCAGGCCTCAGGTGTCTGCGGTAATGATAGAGGCTGCATACAGAGTTTTAAAAAAAAAATCATACTCCAACTTGAATGAAAATAACGGCATACCGCACCCGTCTCCAACGACGAGAACTCACTGAGGCGCATGAAGCGGTCAACAGTCTCAGTGAGGTTACCTTCAACTTTTTCAATAAGGGGTGCCGAGATCACAGCGGCGGCGGCAAACAAGGTAATAATAGCGAAGCGAGGACGATTCATTCTCATAGAGAGGCTTAGGAGCTATGGTGATAAGAGGAGAGGTATTGAATAAGTTGACAAAGGGTGGTAAGAAAGAATGCCAAACAGATAGTAGTAACGACAAGGCTTCACAGAAGCTTATCAAGTCATGCAGCGAACTTTTTAAACCGCTATCAATAGCTTCAGTCACTTCACAGCTACAAAATATCCCATCCAGTGCCACTAGGCTACAGTATATAGAGTGCGGGGTATTCATCGAACAGACGTCAGCCATGTGATCCTTATTTAATTTAAGATTTTATAGTATTCAGTACTTGGAGAAAGTGGACCCAGTAAATGGATCAGCTTATACTGTAGCCTGGTGGCATTGGGTAGGATAGCACACCCGCGTGTGTTCTGGACAAGTTCGGAATGGGTTCGTCCGATTAGACATAATAACGCCTAGCATATTCCCTCAAGGTAAGGAAAGATCAATCTTACGAGTCATACCGGAAGATCCAGGTGACCTTGACGGGCATCCCCAACAACAGTAATGGAAGCTGACCTCTAGTCCACTAGTGGCCATCTTTAAATCCCTCTAGCGTTATTCCCATGATGTTTCATCGGGTGGATATCAGCCATGTCTTGGACAGGGTAAGATATTGCCAAACACCTGCTGAAGAAAATCATTACTTAGCCCAGTACGGGGTTCGCGCGCTGCACGATTCAGTGGCTGTAAAACGGTCACGTTACCAAGGTTTCTCTCAAGAGAGGAACAGGCAACTAATGAAATATTAGGGCTACTGGTCTGCGGGCGCCAATCAAGTCAAAAGTTAACCTTATCGTTAACTCTTTAACGAGCAATCTATTCAATGGCCAGCGTCCGTTGTTTCGTTCGCCATTCATCTATTTAGGACAAGAAATCTGGAAATAGGGAGGCACAGCCACGCTCGGCCTCGCCCAATAGTATCGAATATCTCGGTGTTGAAGGAAGACGTATTTGTATTTCGACCCTTCGGTTTTCCGCCGTGAAAACTCCAAACTCCTCACTCACCTTCGTCTAATTCCTACTCATAACAATCTCGCCTCCAGACCTTCTAAGTTTCTATACTTGTTATCTTAACACTGCACCATGCAGATCTCATCGCTGCTTACCTTAGCGGCTCTGACGACCGTGTACAGTATCCTAACGAACTTTTCGGTTGCATAATGCTGACAGATTATCGTCAGTGCCATCGCTCGACTGCACAATTCTGCTGTCTGCATTGATGCTGTAAGGCACGGTAGTACCGGCAACGGCACGCCCTGGGGACTCGGCTACGGCGCCTGGACATCATACGCGATTAATACTGCAGCCACTGATTGCGCCTGCAAGTACTACAAGAGGCGTAACACAGGAAATAAACAATGGGATCAATGCCCTGATTGCGAATTCGTATGTCCCATTCTCTCAGACCTGCTATTTTCCGTTAACAAGAGATTAACAGAACGGCCTCGAATGCTATTCTTACGGCTGGCATATCGGTGGGGATGAGGTAAATCAGACGTAATTTGAACGCTAACGACTCGATGCTAATCGCACTGGGGTTTAGATGAACCACTACTGCACAAAGTACTGCGGCGCAGAGGGCAATGATGGCAATTGAAGTTGAAGACCCTGTGCTAATCGGTATCTAAAGAGAAATTCTAGCGGCAAAGTGTTGGTGGAGTAAGGTAGTAGAATCAGCATTCCTTTTTGATGTGGAAGATTGAGATTATTCTGCGGAAGAACTTTGTGGCATCGGTCTATTAGGTTGAAAGTGGCTTAATTCCTCTAATTCGCTATATTCTATATAATCCACCCTTTTTAATACCGTACTTCGCGTAGAAAGTCCAATCGCCCGGACCGAAGTCCGGTCTTCCGGAGCGAATGTCGGCCCGGCGGGCCTAAGGCGGCTTGTAATACTACGGCTTAGTCACCTCAGTATCGCAACAGATTATCTCTGTTCCGTACGAGAAATTATATATATATTTGTTTGTTTTAAGTTGTGTTAGACTAGTGCGACTGAAATCTACTTGGTCACCAAAATGTTATTGTAAGTTGGTGTCGGGCGTGCCAGCCCCTTACGGGGATGAACTCTGACAGTGCGGCCGGCGGTGCCGGCGGTGGTGCCAGCCAAGTGCTGGGCAAAGCGAGGGGAAAATTTCAAGGTAAGTGAATCTATATGTGATTATATCTGCGGAAAGTTGTCCTGTCGAAGCAGTGACTTCTGGCTGGTCAAAACTTATCACATCATGTACCAAATGGTGAAGGGTACGATGCCCAACCTTTACACACCGTTTCCCCTGAGTTAGATTATTTGGTTGGTCAAATGAATTTTGGCTAGCTCTTGAGCGGATAGTTCCTCTTAATAGGATTTACCTGTAGCCATTTCGCACCCGATGGGATAGGCACAGGAACTACTGCTGTCCTACATACCATGCCTAACTGATTCAAGGTACCGAACAGGACCTGAGTGCCTCAATCGATAATGCGACTTTGCCTGTTTTACGGCTGGCGGTGAGCCTGTGTCCGGGTTAAAATGGGGTCTAGATATTTAAGTGATATACTGTAAATTCTAGGCAGAGGTGCGGCTCGCCAGTCATGCTTGCAGCTTTGTATCCTATCGAGAGCCAACTGGCAACAGGTACATGCCTTTAAGGGGGACCGAACACTCAGGAGATGGGGATCAAGGAAGATTCCGAGCCTGTGAAGAAAAACAAGAGCGAAGATGGAGGCAAGCTGAGAAGTAGGTCTAGCAATGAATAGTTGTCAAGAGGAACATGGCTATGTGCACCTCGTGTTGCCAGCAGGTCAGGTGTATAGCTATTGTGATGATTTCACATAAAAGACTTAAGCTGTTGCCGTCTCATGAGTGCTCGCTCATATGAGATATTAACGAGAATAAAATCATATATTTGCCCCAATGAAATAAGATATCTGGCTGGTCCTAACTTCTGTAAGTGTCTGCGCCAAGGGTATATCCTTTGTTGCCAAAACGTGATACCTACCTACGTGATAATACCCGCAGCCCTTCATGCATCTACATGTAGACTAACCAAACAAGTAGAATGAGATTGACCCATTGTCTCTGGCAAGATTCCTCATGACGCTTTACCTGATTGTTTACATCTCAACGCTGAAGTCCAACATGCATCGAAGCTGTATGTTCGCATGCCTGTCTTTCAATAAGTAGCACCCAATCTCCCGCTTTCCTGATTTCCTCCTTTCTCTTTAATTTTCATCGCTTTCTCTCACTATCGAAACTCTTCGCATTTCCTCGAAGATGCCTACTGGCCACTGTGATACTCTGCAGCCAAGATCAAGGCGCGTACAGCAATTAACCTTAACAGAGTCGCCAGATAAGATAAGACACCAAATGCCCATTTTCGACGGCAAATATCACGATCCACGTACATGGGAGGTCAAAACAGTTTTCCCAAAGAAACAGTCAATTGCCGGACCGCCCGTGATCGATCAATGCTGGCATAACTGGGTAGCCGGCCCGCATGACTAGTTGAAAGCGGTGAGAGGAAGCTTCAGCAAGGACATCACTGGATTCATAGTTCGTCTTGGGGAGTTTCTTCACAAGGGATGCTGCAAGATACATTCCACAAACGCCACCGAGTTCTCTGTCACTGTCATTGTCGAAACAGTGCACAAAAGACACGAAATAAGTCAAGGCACGACAACCTGCCGATTGATTGGAACTCTCAATTATGAATGGCTTCTCATTGCAGAGGTACGCTATGATTTTGCTACGAGCTCCTGTTGCTGTTGCTAAGGCATCCAGTTCGTCTTCAGATCATTTCGTAGGGGCATGGAGGGTTGTGGTTGCCAGTTGATTTGTGGTCAATTCTGCTGGGGACTGAGAAGGGCACACACAACAGACTCTTGGTCACCATCTTTGAAGACAGATCTACAGACTTACTACGTAGTTTAAGCTTATTGACATTTGAATAGTTGCCCTCGATCCAATTATTTTGCAGTGATCAGTTCCTTCAACCCGGGTGCTTATAGGAGCGACATGTAGGCATAAGACATGGAAGCCTCTCATGACCTCATCCACATCGATCTCACGACCGAATTTGGCGACGGGGTTTTTGTTGGCTGGGAGACATGATTTCAGCCATTTTCGCGGCAGAAATGGCTGATTATTGAGGTACACGATTATCCGAATGCCATTCTACCCTTCAGTGACTGCTACCGAGTTACACTAGCCCCCAACGTGCTACCACATTGGTCCCTACCCGGCCGGCTGCTGAGACAAAGAGAAGGCTAGAAATAAACTTTTAGAAAATTTCGGCGATGGAGTCACTCTGGGTTAAGAAATGGTAGCAGGCTCGCAGACTATCTTCACCTCTCTTGACTCTGTCATCAAAGCGGACATAATTTTTTTTTTGGTCAAGTTTTCGGAGCACACATCAATATTAATTCAACATCAGTCTTTTCCAGGGTTTAGAAAAGTAAATTACACCAAGTTCTACTGACAAACGTTGAAATCTGTTACTGGCGGGACGAGAAACCTAAATCTTAACGTTCGATCGTCTTGGTGGATTCTTACATGCCGAAAATTACTAGTAAAGGATAAAACATCCTCAGCACGATTTGACACCTTGTTTTGTTTCTCACCGAGCATACCACGCCCCTTCTATCAGCCGTGAGACGTATTAAACCAGAAACTTGTCCCGAGAAGTGAAGAAGTGTTGCCTGAAGACTTCATGTCGTAGAGACCCGATGGGTATGCCCGTTGAGTAATTTACACCGACATTGACACTCTTGATGCGCTAGGGAGTTTAAAGTAAACTATAAAGGGGCTTATTGACTCGCTTCAGATTCAACCAAAAATATCGATATCGCACATTGATTTATCTTTCACAAGAAACCTTCAAGACAGGACAAAATACGGTCTAAAGTCAATGATTTTTTGAGCATATATGGTTTACTTTACAGCTATTCAAGACATAGATTTTCGGGATAACCCGTTTCGTTCTGCAAGTCCCCAGCAGAAGCCGCGGAGGCTCAAGTCGGTAGAATAACCTGTTAGTTGTAGGAAATGGCCAACCATCCCCAAGGGAAAGGGAACGGAAAAGATCGTCCGTTGCCCGAAAAGCAATTTGAAATGGGGTTACAACAAGAACAGCCTGAAACTTATAGCCGCCAGACGGCTATACGAAAGATAAATGGTGAAATCCGCATACAAACTTTACCAGCAAACTATTTTTCGAGGGGGAGTTCATAAAGCCAATCACATGTTACCTTCGTAACGGGCCAACCGTTAGCTGGCAGCACACGGTTCGAGGTTCGTCAACCTGCCACCGAATACAATTGGCTGGACGACATAGACCTCACGAAGAAAATGGTGAGCAAAGGATACCGTATGCCTATGCTGAAGAAGTATCAAAACAAAACCCTCATTCTGGGTTGTGAGGCAGGATAAGACCAACCGGACCGGGGATCCGACCGAGTTGAACAAAGATGAAGTTCTGCAGCCAGCCGAGAAACTTGGCTTGTGTTTCCAGGGTCACATAATCTACTGCAATTCTTAACGTCGATGACGTTATTCTTCCCAATCATTCCGGTCCGCCGCAGACGGCGCGACACCGTCGCCATGCCGGAGCAATCACACGGCGCCGCATCCGTGTGGTCCCAATTCCGGATTCCTTCCGCGGAGATGTTCGACGATCGTTGGGGATGGCCCTGAATAAGCTCAAGCCACGTTCTCCACCCCATGACAAATGGATTCACCATTTACGGCACCATCCAGGAGCATTTCAGGCTGTCAAGAACGCGAACCAAGGCTGATCGACGTCATCCCACATGCCACTCTTGCAGGTGTCGTGACTGATCGGCCGACCCCAGAGATGCCAGCCCGGGGAGTTGGTAACCGGTGGAAACACCTCTGGCCTCAGGGCCAACATCATCTTCAAAATGCCTCACAGGTCGTCCTTCGTTGGATCGGAACTCTCACGGATCTTCATCTGGGACAATGGGAGCTACTAGTCATTTCATCATCAGCAAGACCGACCACCCGGGCTCGACCCGACGGGAGATCGAAAATGAGCCGAACTGGGGCTCAGGCCACAACCACCGCGTCGGCTTCAAGAACAAGGACAACCGTGTTCCTGGCTACATAGAGCAGGCCAAAGGGAAGTTGAGCGCATACCATGCTCGGGTAGAAGGCGGGGACCTCGTCAGCTTTGAAGATGTCATCCAGGCCCAGGAGAATCTGAGCCTCCGACATCCCGAAAATAGATCGGTCGGCTGGCGATACGTTCTGGAAGTCACGGAGGACTGGGTCAAGTACGGTCAGAAATGGCCGGCCAACCTGGAAGCCGAGGAAAAGAAAAAGGAGGCCGAGAAGAACAAGAAAGAGGAAGACAAGAAGAAGTCGGATACTCAAGGTCATCAAAACGGCGATCCGGATACGCCTCCCTATACACCTGTCCAAGATGGTCACCAACAGGACGAGGATGAAGAAAAGCCCGAGGACAAGTACAAACCCCACGAGCTTGCGCTCCTGCGAGCCTTGCAACACGAGAGCGAGCACGTCAGGAACCTCCAGATCAACGATGGGAAGAGAGTTTCACCGCAGAAGAACCACCGGCAACAGATCGCCATCGACGAGGCTGACCAGTTCACCCCGGACAACTGGCTCCCACGGAGCCCCGAGCTCATCCGCCTCACCGGCAAACACCCCCTGAATGCTGAGCCCCAGCTGACGAAGCTTTTCGATGCCGGGCTCATCACGCCAAACGAGCTTCACTACGTCCGGAATCACGGCCCAGTCCCCCGCCTGCTATGGGAATACCACACCATCGATGTGGAAAACGGCAAGCTGAGCCTCTCGATGAACCAGCTCAAGAACGACTTCGACGCCATTAACATCCCCGTCTTTCTCGCCTGCGACGGCATGCGCCGCAAGGAGCTTAACCTCATACGCAAGTCCAAGGGCTTCAACTGGGGTTCAGGGGCGGGAAGCTGCGCCTACTGGAAGGGGCCTCTCCTCCGGGACGTCCTCCTCGCCGCGGGTATCCCCGACCAGTTACGGGAGGACCAGCGCTACTGGGTCAACTTTGAGGGAGCGGACGTACTGAGCGAAGGGAAATACGCGACGAGCATTCCGTTCGACTACGCCATGGACCCCATGAACGACGTCATCCTCGCCTACCATATGAATGACGTCGCCTTGCCCCCAGATCACGGCTACCCGGTGAGAGTCATCATCCCGGGCTATGTCGGCGGCCGCAACGTAAAATGGCTGAAGCGCATCTGGATCAGCGAGCAGGAGAACGACTCGCACTATCACATATGGGACAACCGTGTCCTGCCGTCCTTCATCACGGACATGGAGAGCGAGTTCGCCGAGACCATGTTCCGGCATCCGAGCACTGCGTGCAACGAGCAAAATCTCAACTCGGTCATCGTACGTCCCGAGCAGGGCGAACGCATTCATCTCGCGGACGTCAAGGCCGGCGCATCGTACCGCATCAAGGGGTTCGCTTACGACGGCGGCGGTCACGAGGTGCAAAAGGTGGAGATCTCCCTCGACGGCGGGGAGAACTGGTTATACTGCACCCGCGAGTTTCCCGAGGCGCCCATCCGGCACGGCAAGAAGTTCTGGACGTGGCTTCATTGGCACGTTGACGTGCCGCTCTCGCATTTGGTCCAGGCGCGCGAGATCAAGGTACGATGTTTCAACGTCTTCAAAAATTCGCAGCCCGAGAAGCCGTCTTGGAATATCATGGGCATGATGAATAACTGCTGGTACACGGTCAAATCGGAGATAGTGGACGACGCGGATAGGGGTTCTGCGTGTGTGCTCTTCAGACATCCCGCAGAGCCCGGGACGGGAGATGGCGGCTGGATGAAGCCCAGCTTTGTGAACCAAGTCGAGGCCGCGAAGAGGGGTGCCGGCACCCCGCAGAAGCAGTTCACGAGGGAAGAGATTGAGAAGCATGACAAAGAGGATGACTGCTGGATTGTCGTGGATGGTAAGGTGTACGACGCCACTTCAGTCATTGCCTGGCACCCCGGTGGGAAAGCTCCCATCATGGCCCACGCGGGCCGTGTTCATCAAGAGGCAACGGAGGAGTTTGAAAGCATCCACGATGGCTTCGCATATGAGAAACTGCAAGGTACGTCCCTCTGAGGCTAGTCCAACAGTAGCGGGATTGACGCTTCTCGCAGAATGTCTGCTCGGCGTCGTCACCGACAAGGCCAAGAACTTCATCAAGAAGAACGCCGAGAAGCAGGCCGCCGAAAAGGCCCAGAGCAGGAGCAACGAGAACCGTGCTCTCCAGAAACACAAATGGATACCGACCAAGCTCATCGCAAGGAAAGCGCTTTCGGAGGACACCTTCTCCTACACCTTCCAACTCCCGGATCACAAGGCTGTCCTCGGATTGGGCACCTGCCAGCACGTCTTCATCGGCTTCCACCTGCTGGACAAGATGGTCGTGCGGTCTTACACGCCGACGCGGCCCATTCTTCCAGCTCCAAAGGACGCGCCAGGCGAGATCGCAGAGCAGGACGGGGACGAGAACGCGGACCACGGCCCCGCGGACGGCGACGGGACGTTCGAGCTCGTCGTTAAGACGTACTTCCCAGACGAGAAGCAGCCGGGCGGTGCCATGTCCACTATCCTGCACTCCATGCCCATCGGAGGCCAAGTCGAGATCCGAGGCCCGACGGGCGAGATCACGTACGAGGGGAACGGCAGGTTCGTCATTGACGGGGAAGAACGGATCTACAAGCACGTCTCGCTCGTCCTTGGGGGGTCGGGTGTGACGCCGGGGTACTCTCTCATTGCAAGAATATTTGCGTCGGGAGGCGACGACACGGAGGTCCGCGTGGTGGACGCAAACAAGACGGAGAAGGATATCCTGCTTCGGGAGGAACTGGACGAGTTCGCAAGGAGCAGTTGTGGGAGGCTGAAGATTACACACGTGCTAAGTCACCCGGGAGATGGTTGGGAGGGGCTGAGCGGTCACGTTGACGGGAAAATTCTGAGGGAGAATCTCTTCGCGCCGTCAGACGGCAGTGCTGTCTTCCTTTGCGGGCCGCCCACGATGATTCAGAAGGCCGTGTTGCCGGCTTTGAAAGGTTTGTTTCTCCTCTGCTGACTCTTGTTGATCGACGAAAACTGACCAATACCTGATAGAATGGGGATACGAGGAAGACAAGAACCTGTTTGGATTCTAGTTCTTGAAGTGACTCCAATCGATAACATTGCTAAGAACCATCCGAACCTATGAAAGATGTGTGTCTAGCCCTGCCACCGCCTGTAGGTGTCGAACTGCTGGTGCATCCTCTCCTCCTGTCCAGGGGTGAACTCGGTCGTGCTGTTCCCATCCGTCAGCAATCAGTTCTGATCTCTCGGCTGCCCACAAACTCACCAGGTATCATCAGAGTAATCCATAAAGTTGTGAATCGGATCCAGCCCCGGCAAATCAGGACACGAGTTCCTGCCAACGGGACATCCGGTGCTTGCGCCAGCCTGCGCGGGCGTGTCCGCGACCTGGTCGTTGATCACGTCGCAGTACCGTCCGTGGAAAGTGTGCAACAGGCCAAACCAATGCCCGACCTCGTGGATCGCGACGTGCCCCTTGTTCACGATCGTCCCGTTGCCGCTCCGCGGACCCAGTCCCGGCATGGTGTCCCCGTTGACCCAGCACCCATCGAGGTAGAACCATCGGCTGCCCTCCTCGACCACGTTGGCGAGGGGGCACTGCCCGCCGATGCCCTCGCCGAGGTCCGTGAAGAAGTAAATGTTGAGCGCGTCGTAGCCGCCGCGGCGCGTGGCGGTGCGCCAGGCGACATAGCCATCGTAGTCGGGGATGTCGATGCCGTCTTCGTCGTAGAAGCCCTTCGCGGCCACGTCGTCGACGATGCGCGAGACGTTGACGAGGGTCAGGTCGAAGCCATGGCGGAGGTAGGTCGAGTGCAGGACCTCGAACTGAAGGCGCCTCAAAGTTAATCGGATTTTTTCTGCGATCTCGGCGTGTATGGCGGGTTTACCTGAGCATCTACGATTTCGTCACTAATCCTGTCCTTGTTTGCCTCCGAGCTGGTGACATGGAAGTACACGTCCACCGGCTTGGGTCCGTCCTGTCGCTTGACGTAGACCGGAAGGTTGAGGACGGGCGTCTCCGTCGCGACGACGTCGTCGTTGATGCACTGGAGCTTCGCAAGGGACGACGTCCCGAAGGAGAGCAGCAGTGCCGCGACAGCGTGGGATCTCATCCTGCCCAAGTGGTCAGAAGTTGCTTCGGGAACTTTGCGATGCTAGCCGATCGACAAGAAAACGGAGCCGAGCGAAACAGCCATGGGGACCGGCAGTGCTGTCGCCGTTGGCTTATATAGGTGGACACAATTGCACCCCCCCGGGGAGCAGGTAATGACGGCACGCGGCCAAGATAAGACGTCGAGTACGGATATGGAGAGCCCGGTTGACCCCATCGTGAACACGAGGCCTTGGGATCTTGGCGGCCGGCTCAGAACCGCCCAAAACCCCACCGCGAGAGCGACGTTGTGTGCTTGGGACGTGCAAGGATCTCCAGTGAACTGCCGAAATGAGCAACGCTCCCGAGCGAAGGCGCATCATGGGAAGAAGCTTCTCCTCGTATTTGGTTCGTGCTGTCGGTGTGGAAGGATGCCAAGATGGCGCCAGGAACCCGACGGAGATACTCCCATTTGTGAGGCCATGGCGGGGAACTCAATGGCGAAGTTGAAATCTCTCATGGAGCCCCTCAGAACAGCCCATCGTCGTCAAGGTTGCTGTGCCACTACATGTTTTCCGACTCAGCATTCAACTTCCGCCGTCGCGGTTGATTTCTGAAAACGAGTTTTCGCGTCGTGGACCACACAAAGTCAAGAACGCTAGTCATGAACGATTCGTGTGATTCTGCGAACGTAACTGCAACAAGACCGAAAAACATCATCTCACAAAAACAAGTGGGTTGGACATTGGATCGTGGGCCGGTGCCGGTCTCCGCGTCATCCGGGGCAGGTGCCGGATTGTCACCGGCATCAACAGAAGGACACGAGCGACGATCAAAGACGTGAATTCCATACAACCGCGATGCAGCCTAAATCTTAGACTTGACTCTCTCCAACCTCTGCCCGTCCGCTTTGCCTCCGGGCTCCGAACTCCCGGTCTCGGCCTTCAGGCTGATCGGGTCCCCGAGCTGCGTCGGGTTGCCCGCTTCCATGTTCTCCTCCGCGACCTGTTTCAGCCGCTTCTTCTCACGGTCCTGCACGGGCGACCCGTCCGAGTTCTTCGCACCGGCGGCGCCGCTCTTGTTGGGTGTAGGCGACCTGTCCGAGCCGGCCCCTTGCTCCCCTTCCGTCGGCACCAGCTGCGAGACCTCCGCCTTGAGGGAGACGGGGTCGCCCAGCTGCGAAGGGTTGTTGGACGTGGCCTTTTCGGCCTTTTCGGCGACGTGTTTGAGGCGTTCGGGCTGCTTTTGCTGTGGGAGTTGTAAATGTTAGCTGGAATTCAGGTGTGGCGAGGGTATTTGTATGCCCTTGTTATTCGAAGGCGACGTAGGACGTAGGAAGATTGGACTTACAGGTGCCATTGTGAAGAATGATGCTTTACTTTCGACTTTGATCCATCCAATTGAGTAGAAGCATGTACGGAAAACGAATCCGTTTTTATCTCATTTCTTGACAGGTCCATGTCACGTCAACATTGTCGCAGAAATGANCCCCAGACGCCCCTCCAACAAGCGCGGATGGTGCCCGTCATCAAAGTCATCGACGCGGATCTGCCAATGCGGAGCAGGAAGCATGTGAAGTCGAGCGAGCTAGCTGAAACAGCGTCGATCTAGAGATAATATAGTTTTCTGGTCAAGATAAGGGACTATTACATCGGGATATACAAGTGCTCAGACGTGTTGGAGTAGAAAATGCTGGGTAAAACGAAATTGGTATATACTGCTGCGGACTAAGGTATCTGCTACGAGTTTCGCAAGACGCGCGCGCAATGCTTCCAAAAAAGGACGTCTATCCTGAACAAGTAGAACGCTGGCCTGAATCATGGCACATGCTCCAAAGGCTGAAATGCTGGATGTCTACTTCGATAATGTCGTCATGACCGCGACGCTTCAGCTTGCGCCGCGCTCGCAACCGCCTGAAGCGGCTCGAGTTCCTCCTCCATATCGCGGTCCGTCTGCTCGACGCCGGCGACCTGTGCATTAACCCTCGAGCCACCGGCGCCGTCCGTCGTCGTCTCGGACTGGGAAACCTCCTTTGGCTCGCCCATGCCAATGACGTCGACCCACTTCCAAAACTGCACCTTGCCCTCGCTGCGGTCAAAGATGGCCTTGTCGTCCATGACGCCGTCTTCGGGCCCGTTGTCGGCATCCTCGTCGCCCACGATGCCCATCTTACCGGAGCCGGTGCCGTCGACGAGGTCGCCGATCCAGGTGCGCGCGACGGGGATGTTGTTGACGCGCATGAGCTGCAGCTGGGCGCGGAGGTTCAGGCGCAGCGCGCGCTCCGGCTCCTCCGAATTGAAAATCTTCTTCGTGAGCCAGGGGAAGAGGATGCCGAAGTCGGACTGGCTCAGGTGGGCCGAGTTCGGCACGTAGAAGAAGTATGGCTCGGCGAGCCGGACGCCGCTGCGGCGGAAGATGTCGGGGGTAATCACATTGGTCGAGGGCTGCGGGGAGAGGACGCGGGCGGTGACATGGAGATGGTCGGTCCACTTAAAGAAGGCGTCTGATTCAACGGCGAGAATGGCGTTACCGGCCGGCGCCGCAGGCTTGTCGGCATAAGCTGGCAGGGGTAGGTCGAAGAGAGCCGAGGAGCCGGGCGCGAGTAGCGGGAAGCACCACATGTCGAGTAGCATAGTGACGTTCTTTTCGGTGATTTGCTTGCAGAGGGCCGAGTCCCTGCGCGGGGTGAAGAGGGGCTTCGGGACGTGGGCGAGGGCCGAGGACTCGGCGTAGTAGGTCGTCTTGAGGAACTGCACGATGGAGGCGGATCCAAAGCTGTGGCCGCCGAAGATGATGCTGCCGGGCTCGTGGACGTGGAGCTTGTTCTTGAACTGCGTCAGGCTCGGCGTCGACCTGTTCAGGTTCGTCATGGCGAGGCCCAGATCCATGTTCAGGGTGACGACGTGTATCAGGCCCAACTCCCACAAGCGGATCCTCAGCTGGTCTTCTCTCGCCTCGTAGATCTCGGGTTTCGCGTCGTGGTCGAGGCGGATGTAGGGGACAACGCGGCGGGTGTTGCGCAGGAAGTACTGGTCCTGCTTGCCGGGTATGCGCACGAAGGACGCGACGGCGCTGCCGTCACGGTGTTCGGGGCAGATGACGACGATGCCGTGGGAGGCCAGGGACCCCGCCAGGTGGGAATATGTATTTCGGTTGCCGCCGAGGCCGTGGGAGAAGATCATTGTCGGCCATCGTCGGTTCGGCGTATCGGGTTCGAGGATCTCGGCGTTCTTGTGGACGGGGATGGTGGTGTAATGCAGGTGTCTGGGGAGGAAGCTGTGCAGCTGCGGTCAGCACCCAGGTTCGTCCCGAACAAGCGGAGGAGGTGGTTGACTTACGAGACAAGGTCGGCGACCATTGGACGCACGCCAATGAACTGGGTATAGGCCGAGACATGCTGGCGTTGGGGCGAGGGCAGCCAGTTTATCCTCTTACCCTGGGATTCGGGGGTTGCGGGATAGAATACGCGACACTGGACGGTGTAGATCTCGGATGCGCTGTAGGGGGTCGGGCTGGGCGACTCAAGCTCGGAGACGGGCACTTCGATGTCGACGGTGCCGACCTTGTGCGGGCCGGTGTAGTCGGGGAAGGCCGGCACGGGGCTCAGGCGGGAGAAGAAGGACGCAACTTTTTCAGCGGCCGACACGGGCGCTTGCGCAGCGGGCGACATTATGTTGTATGGGGTGACAGTCGTGTGCCTCCTTGGTTTCAAAGTGGGCGTGAGAGGGAACGACTTGAGTTCGCTGCGTGATGCCGGTCAAGTGGCGGCGGATGGTGATGCAGCTCGAGGGGATAAATGCAAGATCAAGCCCGACGATGAGAGGAAGCCGAGAAAAAGAAGGGATCGAATCGGTTTGGTCGTCAAGTGGGGGCGACTGATGAATTCGCTCCCGGGGAGTTGGTTGCCAATGTCAAGGAATCGGCGTTGGTTTCGTTGTCCTCTTACAAGCTTTGGCGGTCAGATGTGCGGGTGTCGCGATGGTGTTTTAGACCAATGTTTCTGTCGATCCAAAGTTGGTCCCGTAGTTCAATGCGAGATCGACGTAATAGGGTAGGGGGTCGTCTGTATTACTTGTACTGGAAGTGATCGTTCTGACTCGATTAATATTAACAGAGAGGATATCGGCGGTTTCCGGAAATTTGATGGCTTTGTGCGTATCGCGTATTATTATTATATGCGCATTAAAGAATCGTCAGACAGGCAGGGCGGGATGGAGAGGAAAGATGCAACACGCCAGAGGTCGACAGTAGACACTGAAGGCGGGAGGAGAGACGAGGTGCAGAGCTCTGATGGGATTCCGAAACTCAAGCTATAATAAACTCGGGATGGGGTTCCCTGTCGACAACGCCAAAAGTCAAACACGGCGGCAGTTCGTTCCTATGCGGTCTTGTCTTGTGGTGTGTTCCTGGTAGGGATGCGAATGTGTTGGCTAAGAAGACCGGATGCCGGACGGACAGACCTTGGGTTCAGGTCGATAAAAGAGCAAAAGACGGCACGAACACCCTCCATTTCATGTCGCGTGAGAGAACTAAATGAAAAGCCAGTATTTGACATCCGTCAATGACCAATCATGAAGATCGAATGGCCAGACGAGGAAACGTCATATACGCGTATGAATCGCGGAAAGCCGTCTGCCGTCTGGAGCGTCTCCTGCGGCGGCAAAAGTTTGTTGCCTCGGTTTGGTCAAATTTGCCAAGGATGAAGCCGATGTTGTTGCATTGTCTGTCCTGTGCCTGAAGCTCTTCCTCTTACGGGCAGCCCGAGATGCACACGGGCATGGTTGGAAGAGGTGCGTGACTGCGGCTGCTTCGGGATGATGTAAGTAACAATTACACCGCAAACTCATGGCCTGCATGACGGTTTCCATCTCTGTTCATTTTTTTCGAGGCTGGATATCATGGGAGCTGGAGCTGGCAACGGCCTCCTGCGCCAAACAGGGCGCATAAAAACTCGGTCCCCGATGGAAACGAGTTTGCTCCTCTGTGCATAGACTTGCATTTTGTGAGTTGCACCACTTTGTTCGATGTCTGGTCGTTATCTCGATCAGTACGGTTGGATCCACATCCAGAGAGGACCGGTGTGAGTAAGGGTTTGCAGTGACAGACAGAGACAAGGCTACTCCTTGGAGACCGAGGTTGGTTCTAAAAATGTGCTAGAAAGAAAAGGAAAAGAGAAAAAAAGGTGACCCCAGCAGGGAAGAACCTTACGTCATTGTCGGTCTCTGGGGCCTCCGTCTTTCCGACATCCCACCTTGAAGTCTAGTCAGCTCTCATGATTGGTTCCCTCCAGGTCAAGGTGGCTTTCGCTTCTATCCGGACCCACTACACGTGCCAAAGGTTTTTTTTGGGTTTATTTTCCTTTGCTTCTCTTTGGCGCTACATGGTAATTCACACCACAAACAGAAGCAGAGAAGAGATACGCAACCCATCCACCGCGCTCGCTAATCTTAATTCTCCACTCTAAATTGATTGATATTTTCAAATTCGATCTCTCACATCATATAACATCNAGGGTGGCCGAGTTGGTTATGGC
>MPGH01000005.1:26251-60834 GCA_001937105.1 Colletotrichum chlorophyti | reverse complement strand
AGGTCAGCTTAACATCTGTTTCCTGGTGGGGCAACCCGCGCGAGTTCGAGTCTCGTCCCTTTCATTTTTTTCATTTTTGGGGTAAATGCGCTCTCGATATTCGTGCTTGCTCTCATATCAACCGCCAGTGTCGTCTTCTTGGAGCGTTGAAAGGCTTCTCATGGATCGGATATATGTCCGACAGTTGTAGTCGATCTATCTAGACAAGGGTAAACGGATGTTTCTCTATGACAACCGCATGACCCCTCTCTCCGTACTGCCCACTTCTGCCTCAACCTCAATCTCGACCAACATTTCGTCCCCAATAAGTCCAGCCACTGTCAGCGTGTTAGCCGGCCAGACCCCATGGCAGTTGAAGACCCATCCGTGTGCTTCCGACACTGCTTCAACGTCCTCCTCCCGCCGTATCATCACCCTCGTCCGAACCACGTCCCCCATGCTGCCTCCCAAACGCCTGAGAGCCCGCCCAACAATGTCTAGCACCGCAACCGCTTGTGACCTAGCAGATTTGCCCCCCATCACATCGATTTGGGTCAGTATCTCTGCCGGCGGGTTCGCCGTTGTCCCAGATACCCGGATGACGTTGCCCACTCTTACCGCACGCGAGTAGCCGCATATCGGCTCCCACTTGCTCCCCGAGTGATATTCCACCCTCTCCCCACGCGCAACAGCCTCTTCCACCTGCCGTTTCGCGTCCGTCTCCTTGATGTGATCGCTTAGATCTCCCGACGCCGTGAGGAACGGCGGCCGCCGGTACTCGTCACCGCAGTCGCCCGGGATATCCCCCAATCCCTCCTGCGCCGCCGAAATCACGGCCCGGTCGTTGTCATCCAGACAGAAGCCAAACGCCTCGAGGTTACGATCCGTGTACTTCTCGCTCTCCCCCGATAGCCTGGCGCCGACGATGACAGCCTTGACGACTGGGATATCCAAGACCCATCTCATCGCCACCGCCGCTACCGACACCTCGTGTTTTCTGGCAATCGAGGCCACGGCCCCCAGCACTCGCTGAAAGGCCGTCCAGCCTCCAGCGGCCCTGATGAAGCGCAAATACTTTCGCAGGCTCCAGTTCAGACCCTCCACATTCGTCGGCTCCTGCTCACCAATCCACCTCTCGCTGAGGAAACCCCCAAGCAACGTCCCGTACGCCAGGACCCCGACGCCATGCCTTGCGCAAACCTCCGCCATGCGTCCCTTCACCACGCGCCGGTCAACAACGGAGCACGAGACCTGGTTCGTAGCAACGACGTACCCCGAGTCTATTAGCATCTCCAAATGGGCCGCGTCGACATTCGTCAGCCCAACGTGCGCGATCTTGCCCCGCTGCTGGAGGGTCCGCAAATGCGCGAGGTTGACGAGGTACGTGTCGTCCGTGTAGTCCCAGACGTGATACTGCAAGAGCGCGATCCGCTCCCGGCTCATTCTCCGGAGGGCGCGGTCCACGGCCGCCTCTGCGGTCGCGAAGGACTTGTCGCCGCTCTCGGGGGGGCACCATTTTGTGAAAGCCGTGACGGGCCGTCCCGAGGTGCTCTTGTGGTGGCCGATGACCAGTTCGGCAGGGCCGTAGTGGTCCGCCATGTCGAAGCCGTCCAGCCCGGCATCGATCCTGATGAGCGTTAGCAGATTGCTTCTTGTCCTTCTAGGACCGGGCGTTACAGAATCTCACAGCGGGCCCATGGCTTTGGCCGCGGCAGCGACGTCGACGTTTTGATCATGGCCGCCGGCGAGCTGCCAAAGGCCGTTGAGAATGCGGGGTATCTCGATCGACCCCGCGACCGTCGTTCGCTCGACTTTGGGTGCCATAGCCAGAGTCCGGATGTCTGGTTAGTATGGCTTGGATTTTGCGTTCCTTTCCAACCGGACAAGGTATGTCTCTTGAAAGATGGAAGAATGCCCTCGCACCAATAAGTCATCGAAAATGAGGTGCTTGCTCCGAAATTGTGCTTTTCATCCGACATCTGCGAATGAGCATGGCCCTTGCCCGCCCGTTACACCTTGTTAGAAGAGCACGACTTCTGAACATAATCCCTCCCATGTTTGGTTTTATAATTATCATCGAGCGGATTAGACAGATGAAATATTTCAAATATTTGATCTGCATGCCATGTTGTCTCGTTTTTAAAATCTTTTTTTTTTTTCATTTTGATTTATGTTTTATACAAATCAAATACCAAAATTTACTATTCCGAGGATCCGTAATGTTCCAGTCCCCCGGTCACCACCTTTATCAGTGACACATTTTGCATACTCCCCCTTTGACCCTGGATAGTCCATCCATTAATAGGATATGTTGCACTTTAATCGACAAACGCCGTCGTGTGTTGCCTGGTGCTCTGCGTGGTCTCGTATCACGCCTGACGCGCCAACATATATCGTTGACAACAAAACGCAGCAACCCATTCCAGAATCGTGCGACGTGAGCTACCATCGATAGAAAGGGTGGTGGAATTTCTAGTACATGCAAGAATTGTCGCATATTCATTATTTGTTTTCACTTAATGGAGCTCTTCGCTGCATCGTCGCTTGCAAACCGGGCTACACGAAGGGTTATCTAACTATGCTCCAACGCTTCATCCATTTGTCTTTTATTGATGTTCAGATTGACCAGTACCCCCCCAGATAGGAGAGGAACAGAGACTAGCGTAACGTAAGGATATAGCACTAGATCTACAGTTTCAGACGTGATTGAATATGTCGAGCAGTCGAGCTCGACTTATTTGTTTCAGACAATATGCAGAGTACGAACAAGGTCATGAGTAACAAGAGGTGACATGCCCAGCCAGTTTCATATGAACACCCTTCAGCCGAATCAGTCCCGTGCGTTGGAGGCCTTCGGAGCTCTGACTGACTTGGCCAGCGGGGCAACAAGAACACCGCGTAATCGATGTAAGACGCATGTTCGTGACAAGACAGCCAATCATCCTAGATCGGGAATGCATACAAGATCTTCTCAGAACTCGAGTTTCTCAACAGTTCATTAGCTCAAGTTAAAAGGCGCTCCATAGTCCGCGACAAAACGGCGACGGCGCCGGCACCGGCCTCCGCCCCACCACGGCATCCCGACAGCATTCCCCACTTTCCGCTTTGCACGGACCTGTGACCCCACTTGGCAGCGGGATGACGTCGTAGCCCGCAATCGAGATCTGGACCAGGTCCAATCTCTCGACGCCAGCTCCCCTCACACACACTCTCCCGTCCCACGGCAGATTACGAAAGTCGAGGCCTTGGTCGGGATCAGACACATCCAAACAGTTAACCCCCTTGAACCCGGCCACCTCCCACCACTCAACTTCCAAGCTTAAGAGGGATGATACCCAACCACAAGAGACCCGGTCCAGTAGTAAAGAGTGGCAAGCCCCCTAGACATCCCGTGCGTGGCGTCAAGTGCAAAGTGATGTGGCTGCCAACTTCCAGGATTTTGGTCATCGCGCTGATGATGCCTGCGCAGGGGTTCGGACGGGGGTCCTCGTTGGGGCTGCCTTCCAGCTCGGCGCCCTATGGCATCCCTCCTTGAAGCACCCATCACGGACCCGTATGACGTATCCATGAGCATCATCAGCCACATACACGCACGCGTGCCGGAGGGGTGAGGGATGTGTGGGTGACGGCTCTGACGAAGCATGCGTGCTCGGCCTGGACTCTTAGGGAGGCATATATCAAGGGTGCTGGTGCTCGTCGCATTTACCGTCCGTTTGTGGTGTTCATCGCGTTGATCTCATCGAGAATTTGGTCGACTATTATCATACCATATACCATACTATAACCTCCCTCCTCCACCGTCCCCATCAACCACTATTCACCATGGCCGAGTGGGCAAAGCAAACCTACAACCAGCAGTACGAGAAGTGGGTTCCCTGGCTCGAGGACCAGTATCTCAAATGGTTCACCAAGGACAACAAGGCTAGCTACACGACCAAGGGTAAGTCACGATGCGTGCACCTCTCCTCGACTATTTACTCCTGGACTAGCGCACCGCTAGTACGTGACAGCTTGGACTAACATGGACTTTGACAGATACTTTGGGCAAGACCAAGGTCACCGGCGTCGAGCAAGTCGATACTCTCCAAGACGGCGTCAACAACCTCGTCGGTGGCCAGGTCGGCCAAGGCGGCCTTCTCCAGCCGGTCGGCGACCTCGCTTCCAAGGAGGGCATCAACCGCGCCGAGCGCGAGGGCAAGGATGATGAGGGCGGCTACGTCCCGACGGCCGTCCCCGGCTCCGGAGCCCTGAACCAGGCTGGTGCTGGCGTGGCTGACGGTAGCAAGGCCGTCGCTGGAAAGACCACCGAAGGTATCAAGGGCGCCGGTGGCTACGTCGGCGGTCTCTTTGGCGGTGCCGGCAAGAGCAACCCTTCCCAGAAGTGAAGGATGTCGTAGTGTCGACATCGCTTTGCAAAGTGCCGGTCCACATCCGCACTGGGAACTTTTTGCCATTAATTAATGGGCAGCTCTCATGCGGGTAAGATGCCGCGCATTCACGTACTAAGTTTGGATCTCTGGGCTGGCGTTGGATGAGGACTTGTCATTATCGAATTAGCAATGGCCACAATACCCACACTCGGCCATAGAATTGAACAAATTTTGCTTCATGTCCTCTCCCCTGAACCCTCGTCACCTATCGCATGTTAGCTGGTGCGTCTTGAACAAACACACGACCCAGATTCGGATGTGGCGTCTGCGGTCCGTTTGTTTGCTATTCCTTGCGAGCAATTCTGGGCGATCGACGCCGTTTGCTTGTCCCCAATTCGGGTTTGGCGGGCTGCCGATACCTTTCTTGTCGATGACTGTTTGGTGGGCCGGTACGGAGCATAGCACGACGCCTTTATTCTCCCTTTTCTTTAAAGACGTTTGGATGCCCAACATCTAGTGTTCTCCGATGGTTTTCGGGGCTGTGGTCCATTGCGTTTGCGTCCGGGTTCGTCCCCCTTTTACCGAGATGAGTGGCGAAAGTAGATCGCCGAGCCGTCTGGGCGTTCGTTCGCTGGCAAGGAAATCATTTTGGCTGGCCAGGAGGCTCAGGGGCAAGAGAGATCGTGTCCGTCATGACGGGGGCGTTTTCATGGCACCCAGCGTGTCCAAGGCACTCAGTGACGGCGAACGGCTGTTAACCCTGCCCACGGCATCACCGTATAGCGCCTCCTTCGAGAACTTCTGGAGCGGAATCACCCTGCACCGAGAGGGTGACCGACCGGCGACACATGAGCAGCTGGACGCGGGCTTCTTCGGCAAGCTCCCGGAGGAGATCCGAGAGATGATATACCAGGAGCTCTGGCGCGCGTCTGGCCTGGGTCAACACATCATCCGCACGGAAGCCGGGTATGCCCACTCGCGGTGCCTCCTTCACCAACGGGATACTACGACAGCCGATGGCGAAGACCCCTGGGAATGCAACTGGATGTCACCCGACGCGAGCGGCCCGGTGCCCTTGTGGTTCAAACGGGAGATGTCGACGTGGTGCGACCATTGGAAGTGCGAGGAGGCGACGTACGAAGGGGAGATCTTGCGGAGCGTTGCGAGGGGGCGGGCGTCCCACTGTGTTCATATCGACACGTGGTCGGCGTTCCTGCCGATGATGCTGACCTGCAAGCGAATGTAAGCCTTTAAATTCTCCTGATTCCTTCTACACAGGGCAGGACAGATCGCTTCCTCGGGCTGTGAAAGGTGCACGTAGGAAACCCATTGCTGACGCGCCTGGACGAACAGGTATATTGAATGTGCTCCTTCGATCTACAACTCCACAACCTTCACCATCACCGACATCAACCTGGCGAGAAGACTCTTCGGCGTCCGGCGCCGGGGACCCGCCGGCCACCCGCTCCGGCGCGTCAACCTTTCTTTCCGGCGAGAGATCTACCAGGGCAGCACTTTCGAACAATGGGTGGAATCGTGGAGCGTGGTACTCCGGTTGCTGGATACACCAGGGCTCCTGAGCGTGAACCTCTGGCTGGACAGCGACACTTTTTACGAACGGCACTGGTTGTCGGTGACGGCCAACGTGCTCCGCCGGGTGCCGGAGGCGCTGGCCCACAAGGTCGCCGTAAGCCTGCCGCCAGACGGACATCGGGACCGGGCTGCGGCGGTCAAGTGGCTGAGGGGATTGGACGAGCTGCCGTGGGCTGCCTCTAGGGGCGCGGCGGCGGGGGATCTAGGCGAGTTAGGGAGGCGAGATGTTTTAAAGTGAGATAGATATAGGATTTAAGTTTATAGGGTAGGTAAGTCTAAAATAATAAATTATATAGAGATAATTAAACCCTAAGTCTAAGTTTTAACCTTAGGTCTAAAGCTTACTAAGTATAATATAATTAATAGGATAATAAGCTTTAGACCTAAGGTTAAAACTTAGACTTAAGGTTTAAAATATATATATAAGATATATATTAAGAACCCCTTTATTACTTTTAGTTTCTTATGAGCCTTAATACTAAGGCTAACTTTCTTATATACCGGCTAATAATTATAAACCTAGGCCTGTAGGATCCTTATCGACTAAAGATTGCTGCGTAACTACACTGAAGCCCGAAGCAGGGATCCCGGTCTTGTCCTTGTACCTCTCTCGGTGTACAGAAAGAGCGTGTGCGAGAGAGCACTCATCTTCATGATTTTGGTTCCGTCCTTTCGCGCCGGCCAGAGGCAAAAGTTGCACGCAAAAACTCTCTGTCGCCGTCACCCCGTCCACGTCGCCTTTGCACGCGTCAGCTTGATGTTTTACAGCACAGCACCCTAGCCATTGTGGTTCTATCGCTGGCCATGGGTGTTCCGGTGCGTCTTCGGTCAATTTCCATGTCGTCCGGGCCATGGACTTTGTCACTACTTTTGCGAAGCCTAGTCTCGCAAGGTTACTCGACATGCTCAGAGTTTGCGTGAGCTGTATCTTGGCGACGAGGTTGATGGGGTCCGGTGGCTTTCGGTCGCCGGCGGAGGGGCACCGACATCCGGTCCCCCGCTGAAAAGGATCTTGAATCATTACGAAGCCCGAATCGTCGCAGCTTCCAGTCCACCTCTACAATGCCATGATCAGACGGCAGAAGCATGCGGAAGGTTGCGGTTCATCGCGGATGAGCCGTGTCGCTGGCGGATAGAGCGGAGGGGATCTCAATGGCCCCTTGTCGTGATCTCTAATCCCCCATGAACACACTTCGGGCAAGGGTAAGCAGGAGCTTTTACTCCGGCGTGGAAAGGATTCGAAGATGAAGCATCGTGAAGGTCCGGATCCAGGTTGACGAGGAACGATCCACCGAAGGAAAGGGGGTCCCGGCCGGCGGCGACTCAGTTGCAATGTCGCACTCCTTACCGAGTACTTCCGGAGCTGATTGAGCACCACAGCCCACCAGCGGGCGCCGAGCATTGGGATCCGCGGCCGAAATAGGCTTTGAAATGTCTCTTTCCATTAAAGGTTGAATGTTCGCGATGCCACCTCACCGCTGCACGTATCGTACCACTTCTTCGTCCCCGTCCCCGTCCGAGTCCCCGCTTGCTCTTGGTCCAAAGGTTCTCAACGGTTCCATGATCCCGCACTTCGCAACGCGTTGCCGGTCCCTTGTCGGAATCTCTCAAACAAAGGGAGGGCCATGGAAACCTCACTCGGATCGACAGGGCAGGTTTCGGTTCACGGCCGAGAGTGGGAAAAGGAGTGTTTGCGCAGGCATGCCAGCGTAGCGGGCCCTATCCCATTCCCCAAAGGGCGCCGGAGTGGGCACGGTAGGCTCGACTAGATCGGGATCTAGATGGTTGATCGGCGTTCTGACAGCAACTCCTCGCTGGTCTAGGAACCCGTCCAGGACTCTGGAGGCTCTGCCGGGCCCAGGTGAGAGTTTCTCGTTGCTAGCCTGCAAATAGCTTCGCAGCTAGGAGGGTGGCGCTCTTGTTCAGAACCTTGGTCTATGCCGCTGGAACTGGCCAACCCGGAGGGCCACAAATGCATGGAAGTGGGATGGTATCATGGTTCATCCCATTACTTTACGTACCATGGTGTGTCTGGTCACTGTAAAATCAAGGTTTCGGTGCTGCTGAGTAGAGAGGAATGGGTTTAGTCAGCCTGGACGGCGAGTGGTACTGCTTCGAGACTATGTGAGCTCGAGCTAGACATGCATGCACGCCGCATTCGTCTTAGCCAGGACGGGAGTTGGAAAGCAGAGTCTGGATCAAAACCAAGGTTTCTTATCCAAGAAGAAAAAGGAACGGTAAAGGAAGCTTGGCACGGTACACGGACCATCCCAATCCCGTGGTCGTGAAAGCGAAGCTATTCGCACTTTTTTTTTGGTTTCCTTTTGGATGGTGGGGGGCAAGGTCGGGCCCGCCTTGATGACAGGTTGTAATGCTGGGTATCCCACGCTAACCCTGCTCACCGAACCCATATGGACGTGGAACCGTCTGGACCGATGGCACCTCGCCATCACGCCTATCTAGAACCAGACAGCACCGCCGAGCATCGAGAGCACGTACTTGTGGCTTGAGCAAGATTCGGCCGCAATGCCATGACCCCATCCCCTCTCTGTTCAGCTAACCATCGTGACCTGAAGCTGTTCATCTACATCGCACCGTTGGCCCATGCCCACGGCCCCATCTGCGCCGTCAAGAATGCATCCCCTGTCGGCCCTAGGTTCGCACGAGCTGCCTTATCCGCGGAACGGGTGGCATTGAGAGTCGGGCGGTGATGAGAATCCGGTGGGATGTCCGTGTGATAGCTGCCGCATCCGGACAGGCCACCCACGCGGGCATGCGGGCATGCTAACAAGGTCCAGGGCCACGATGTTGGATAGGGCCCTAGAGGGGGGCTTCGTTGACGAGCCAACCCGTGTCCTATCACCAAGGTCGCTCGTGCCAGGATTCTCGACACCTCAAGATGTACATGGAGTACTGCACTACGTACATGAGTGCGCAGTCAGCACCAGCAGATGTCCCTGGAACTTGGGAATCACTCTGCCCTTCTCGTCGGAGAATTAGGCGTGATTCGGACCGGGTTGGAGCCCAGTCAGGCCATTGCAGGCCCTGCAAAACGCTAGGCACGTCAGCAAGGCTTTCACCGAGTGCTCCTCGTTCCTAGCCCTGGCACGTTGCTCGCTAAGGTTTTCAATGGCGCCAGTCAGCAATGGGACGAGAGCAAGGCATGCGCGTCCTTGAGCCTGCATCGAGCTCCTTTCTGGTCTGTTCCCTAGAGAAAAAGTACGAAAACTTCCAAATTTGGAGGTGAGGCTGGTGAAAATAGATGCGGGCCAAATGACAAGCTTGCGCCACCGCTTTGCGGTATAAGTCGAAAGCCGAGCGCTTAGCCGTCAAGTGGGAGGAGACAACACGACCGAGGGAACATGAGGGATCCGCTGGGACAGGCGAGAGGAGAGGGTCAAAGTTGCTCAGGACGCGTGCGCGGCGCCAGGTTTGCGGGGGGGCATAATGGATTACGGCCCCCAACCACTCTTCCGTCCGTGAGGGCAGGGATGTAGAGAGTCCGAGGGGATTAAGTTGCAGCGGCGGTTGCTGTCAAATTCGGAATTCTGGATCGTTGGTGCGGTGGGCTAGCATGTTTGAAGGAGAGACATAGAGACCTCCTTCTTCTGGAACGTGCGATACCTTAATTGTCTGCATGTCGAACGGGGCGGGTGGAATTTGTTGAGAATACAACTCAACTACCTGACTCGGCACGTCATCAGTACATGGGGGGGAAACCGTCTTCCGAGCTGGATTCTCATGCGACAATCGGTCAATGTACCTTTAGCTCGCCAGACGAACAAGTGCGGGGGAAGACATAATCCTTGTCAAGATAACTTAATAGTAAACGTAGATGCGACAAATGTGTTTAGTCGGTTGGCGCCGATTGGACACGATATCGTCGACGGTGCCTTGCTGTTCTGTAACTGATATTGCTGAGCCCGCCCTATAACTCGCACGAGATATGGACATGGAGATGCTGGACAACGTTTCCAAGGTCAGGCCAAGTCGGGCTCTGTAGATAGACCGGGATAGGGAGGTGGAAGTCTGCGAACGTCGACGATAACGAGGGGTCATTATAGCCCTCTTACCGATGCTATGACGTGCCACTTACCACCCAGTTTGCTCCCCTCCTCACAGAAGCCCGGGCCTCCGGTGGGCGAAGGACAAACCAGACGAACTCCTCGCTTTCCTGCTTGTGTGATGTCGATTTCTGGTGAGGAGTGTTGCATCGTGTGAATCCTGCCCGTTGCGTGTAGCATTGGGAAGCTCAGGAAAGGAACAGCGCTGCGGAAAGGCCTTTAGCATCAATGCATCCGGTTTCTATCATTCGGCGCCCATGATGACGGAGACGTGATGGATAGGTTCCCCGCCAACGTATCGCGCATTTGGAGCCCAGGGAAAGCGTGGGCGTGCTGCAACACGTCCAGCTGTAGAGTTTGAAGCTGGTGGAACACAGAGTTGCCGATTCCAAAGAGCGTATCACCGAAGCTACCGTTCGTAGAGACACTCGGCCGGGACTTCTGATCATGTACCAAGTATCTTGACTTCCGATATGTACCGCTCACCCATGAGTGGAAAATACCGCGCTTTCGAGTCGATGGTCGCTCAGCTTGGCCAGGGTGCCCGGTATGCAGGTTACTTGCAATATGTGCGCCTCTTGACGTACCATTACATCTCCCATAAACAGACTTGACGAAGGGCACCTACCGACTGGAGCTTCATGAACGGTGCCAGCGCTGCAACCAAGTCGGGAACAGGTCGGCATGAGCTAAGCTTGGGAGCCCAGATTCAAGCTTGATGGCACTCTTCTTCAGTCACTGCCATGGGCAGCAACTGGGTGTCGTCAACGATGCGACCTCTCGATGACATCGGTGAGGATCATGCCGACGGGAATAAGCTTCAGCGACTGGCCGGCCTTCAAGGTTCCGATGAGGGTGTAGAGCCAAAATCCTGAGCAAACCAGGACGAGTAATAGGATCTCTCCCACACGCTGAGACATGCGGCAACCTATTCAGCCCTCGGGAAACCCATCGTCGTGGCATCTCCCAGGAGGAAATGCAACGTTGGGGGGTTGTTGGATGCGGCGCGCTTACACCGCGACGGTGACCACCCAGCCGTGCGAATCATGCTTGCATGGTGGCGGCGCCGTAAAAAAACACGTAGCAGCCTGACCTGATCCATATCCGTCTGACCTGGCGACTATTTCGACACCATTGTGGGAAACAGCGATTCGGAGAGTTTATCTGATTCAAAGCAGATTAGGGGACCGGACAGCTGCGTCTAAGTCGACCTCGGGCGTCTAAGTGACGAGCGGCCCATACGGTAGGGACATGAATCTGGTGCTCGGCTTTTCCATGCTGGATATAAAGCGACTCGTGCCTACTCCAGCGGAGGGGGTGACGAGAATGGTCGCCTCGCTAGCGTGGGTGACCAGAATGCACGGCATAGGCGTAGCGTGGCGTCCTATTGCGCATGGCGTCCAAGTCTCACTGTATGTGCATGGGCAGAGATTCTGTTTATCCCCGGTCCGGCAGGCGCTCCGAATCTAGCTAACGCTTCCCCAACTGGAGGTATTTGGGACCTCTTGGGGCGGACTCAGTTGGGGCCAGGACCCTGGGGGAGGAATGCATGAGAAGGAGGCATCGTGGCTTTGCGTGAGTGGGAGGGAGCATGGGGCGTTGTTACAGATATTCCACAGGTTTCTGCCAGATGGTTGGTAAGAGGCTGTTCAGTCGTGTTCTCATGCCACGCCGTTGCTCTCCAACGGAGGGCCGTCACTGGAGATGGCACCAACGACACCCTCCGAACCCAAGTTCAAGCCTCACAACAGGTTGCAGGTGCAGCGTACAAGTAATCTCATCTCGCCCAGCCAGACGCGACGAAAAATGTACGGCCTTTGGTTCACTGTCAAAGCATCAAAGGCCGCATGGGTCGCCGACGCAAAGGCGGGTCTTCCGCCCGTTTCCTTCTTTCTCCAGATCCGCTTCGCATCAGTACGTTTGCAGGCCGTGCTTTTTCAGCAGAGGAACAAGTCCGAGTCTGTCCCCCGACGGCCGTGGATCAATTAAACCCAATGCACGTACTCCAGCCTTCTGCTTCGGGGTCGCAGCCGTCACGGTCTGATGCACGCTGTACTACCCCGTCTGTGAGACTTGGAATCGTGACTGGCCTGGCTCCCCCTCTCTTGCGCTGCCGTGTCACGCTACATCCTGCTCCAGGAGAGGTTCTGTGTGTGTGCCTGACCTGTCACTGCGAACCGCTTGGGGGGTTGGTGAAATGGTCGGGGTGTTACCTTGGCACCCAAATCTCAGGTGAGTGAAAGAAACCACCCGGTCCGGGCATCACGGGGGCGGCAGTTGGTACGACGGTGGTCCAGTTTGTTGGTCAAGGTGGGTTGGCACTGGCTGCCAGCATTGTGAATATGCCTAAGGCGTCTCACCTCGCTGTGCAAACGTATCGGCCTGGTCTGGCATACTGCATGACCAGAAACGAGGTACCGAGGGAGAAGGAAACCATATGTACCGTCCGGTGTTGGAAAAAGCCAGAATTCCGCCCTTGTCTTGACTTCATGTCTCTCCATTCCACGGAGATGTGGAGACGGTCAGCCCGCCATCGCGCAAGACACGTCCGAGGTACGGCGTGTCACACGCCGCGAGAACGAGATGGCGTTTCAAACCTTCCGTTCTTGCCGTCCCGTTAATGCCCTTCCGTGTTCTCCGACAATCTTGTCGTCGCTAGGGAATGGGATATGAAACCTTGACCTTCTTGGACAACAACAAGCGGGTTCCACCAGGTAAGCGTTCGAATTGGGGGGCCAAGGTAAAAAAAAAAAAAAAAACACGACGAGCCTTGGAACGGGGAACGCGCCTATTGCTGCCCGTGGCGGATGGGGAAGTTATCACATCAGGATGATATTGGCATCCAGTTCCTCGAATCACGTTCCACAATTACACCCTTAAACCATCATACGTCGCAGGGCTTCATGGTTTACCTGCTTCCATGGCCTGCGGGCTCGGGCAACAAATTTCTACAGACGGGGGAAAATAAAAAGAAGGGCCACGACGGAGATGATGATATCGGAAGGTGGCACTTTTGTGGCCGTCGGCCGTCCAAATGGCAAACGCCCGGGAAGCCAAGAGTCTTGGAGAGAGCAAGATTCCGAGCACGGCCGGATCTTGGTGCCTTGGCACTTGGACGAAAGAGGCGGCGGTCGTGGGGGCAGTAGGAAGACGGGAAACTCTTGGTCCCCGGCTGTGAGCAAGGCCATCACCTCGTTCGACTATGGACGCAGCGCTCCAAGCTTGAGATGCGCAGGGATTACCATGTCGCCTCCGTCTCCATACTGGAAAACTAAAAACCTGTGATGCTGGTCTTGTCGACGCCTTGCAGGCGCATAGTCAGTTGTAGATGGACTCTCACCGGAACAAAGGGCTCTCGCCCCCTAAACCCCACCGACATGCACATCACCCTGCGGGGCCTGGAGAAGGAAGGAAAAGAAATGGGGACTTGAACCACCAGCTTTCTCTCGAGGCAGGCAGCAGGGTTCGGAGCCGGATGTGCTCTTGTTTTTCTTGTCCTTGATTCTTGAGCCACACGTTCCCATGTTGTTGTTTTNTTATGCAGGCGAGGGGAAAAAAAAAAAAGGGCAAGACACTTGCATGTCGAGATGGGCTGAGACTTACGGCGTGGTACCACATCTTTGTCGCTGCCCCTTGACCCTTGTCGTATAAGGTCCATTGCTTACTGGGGTACGGATAGATGTCCAAAGTTGGGCTGGATAGAAATTGCGATTCTTGCCGTGTTGGATGGTAGTGTAGACAGACAGGTAAGGAGTAAGGATAGGATTCTTGTTGGAGTCGTGAATATAGTCGTGATGGATGACGGACTGTGGAAAGTGAGTCTTGACTTGCATTGCATGAAACTGCATATCCGGGTCTCGTAGCAGAGGCACGGGACCCGTTCTCTAGACGGACGTCGTGTAACCTGCGCGTTGAACAAGAAAGCTCGACCGGGAGCGATATTCAACACTTGGAACTCTTTCACTCATTTGCTCATTCCTGAAGGCCGCCATCCATCCGGGCTTCGCTTGTTCCATGCTCACACGAGTCTCCGTCACCAAACCCGAAGGGGACTCGACTGGCTTTCTCGCCAAGTCAGCCTGCGGGGACGAAAAAGGCCTTTCTCCACGCGCAGTTGGATGTCTTGGATGATCTGAGAAAACGACGTTATGTCATCTGTCACATTATTGTCATGCAATTCACCACACAACGGCTCGGCGTATCCAACATCCCCGGCGCGGGCGATTGCCGCATCTTACATCACAGTCGCAGTTGCTGTAGTCTGCTGCCCCGTTGTCATGGCCGATGGCCCACGCCCCTCTTCCGGCCGGGGTACACAACTGCAGCCGTGTCCTCCGTTGCTGGGAATTGCTACTTCTGACCGACATTAGCACCCCTTCAACCTCGAATATTAACTGAAAGGTCAGCAAACTTTGGTGACACCACAATGATTCACAAAGGGCCAACGCGGGTAACTGTCTGATCACCGATCTTATCTCATGGTCGCCCAGAAAAAAACAAGGAAACCGAAACGGACGGATGATAGTGTGTTCCTACACTAGTGATATGAGGACAGGGAATGGGTCGGCAAGACAAGGGGACGGATAGTGTGGGAAGCGAGAGGGCATGACAGGACAGGAAAATGTCCGTGGGAGACGAGGGCAGGGCGAGAGAGAACAGGACGGCCCTGGAGATCATTACACTGCATTTCGATGATCAGTGATGGGCTTTGGGCGTGTGGGAGTGTGATT
Organism: Colletotrichum chlorophyti; assembly: GCA_001937105.1. Taxonomy (NCBI): domain Eukaryota; kingdom Fungi; phylum Ascomycota; class Sordariomycetes; order Glomerellales; family Glomerellaceae; genus Colletotrichum; species Colletotrichum chlorophyti. The sequence goes on along the minus strand of MPGH01000005.1, from coordinate 46,098 downwards.
GCCATGGTCGGTAGCGTCACACAGCGGCAAGCCTAACGTAAAGACGTAGCACCGCTAGCAGGTGGTGACTTGCCCCCCCGCCCCGAAATACTGGGAACTGCCCGTAGCGAGGGCTCCTTTTCGAACGGCGGTGGGAGCTCGGGAGGCATTACATCAACAGGGCCGGTTGTGATTGGCTCGACGTCCGATGATTGTCCCGTGTCCAGGGGCCTTGAACCTGTTCCGGGCAGACACTACGGAGGACGGGTTGGACGGGGTCAGCGTACAACGGTACGGTAGCGCGTTGGTGGGATTTCTTCGGTGGAATTAGGGTAGCTCGATCGAGATTTGGGGGCTCCGACAGTGACATGAACGATGACAGGTTGAGTAGCTCGGTTGTCTTTTTACTTGCCATGGCCTGAGGAAAGGGAGAGGATAAGCGGCGTCTACAATGATGGCATATGGAGGTGTCAGATGGAGCAGAAGCTGGGGGATGTGTTCGTGCGCGCTGTATCGATATCATTGGAAACACCAACCAACGGAGTTGAAGTGTTTGCAGAGTGCCTTGTGTAATGCGCTGGAACACCGGGCTGTGCGCGCGTGTGTGATTCCATTCCCAGTGTCAGGCAAGTGGTGAGAGTGCGCCAGTCAGACGAGACGATGACAGCAGGCGGCGGCAGCACCCACCGCAGTACTGGTTACCGTCGAAGTGGGGGGGACTAGGGAAATCGTACTATGGGCAGAGGAAGCTGAGCACCCTGATAGCGAGAGATTCAGGCGTCCAATTGTATAGGCGAATGGGTGCTCGTTCGACGAGTGGGTTGAGTTGACAAGGCTAGAGGCGATGCACGAGACGACGAAGGGGGGGCCAAGGCGCGAGAGAGGCAGAGGAGGCTACGGCAGCAGCAGGCCAATGGAACAGAGGAGCGCGAGCACACGCTGGAGGAGAACGGCGAGACATTGGGTGAGCTTTACAGGGAATGAGAGACTGCAGGCCAGACTGCAAGAGGGAAACATTGGGGACACTAAGCAGCAAGAGAGCTGCCATGCAACGTTGGACCGGGACCCTTGTCTAGGACTGGCTGTCACGTCGTTCCTAGCCTGTCCATGTCCAACCGGTGCGTCCTATCCCATCCCCGTTCCCATCCCCGGTCACGGTCACGGTCACGATCACGGTCACGGTCACGGTCGCGGTGCTCGACTTGTGCCTGTCGGTGCTGGTATTTGCTAGACAACACACTCCGTCTTGCTAGCCGGTCGCCTCAGTGATTGCCCACATCGCATCCCTCTCATCCGTTGGCTTCTCTCATGTATGTACTGTATATGTGTGTATGTGTGGTATGTGTGTATGTGTGGTATGTGTGTATGTGTGGTATGTGTGTATGTGTTGTATGTGTGTATGTGTTGTATGTGTGTTTGAGTGTGCGTGAGTGTACGGGTGAGTGAGAAAAAAAGAGAGAGAGAAAATGTAGAGTACAGCACATAACTGAGTGATAATCGTGTTAGGCGGAAATGGATAGCAGGCAAGTTCGTTACATGACAGATGGCGGTAAGCACAGCTGAAATTCAGACTTGCACTGCCAGAACACCTGCAAAGAGCGTCAACAGCACAACTCTTTGTGTATTTGACCTGACCTGATGCACCTAGTTCCAACTTGTGATTGTTGCTTATCTCATGGTGTCTCAGAGCTTGGTAATGCCTTTTTCTCTTCCTGCTTCTCCCACATACCCACGCTCACACGATACATCTCATGCCATCCTACGGTGCCTCTCCGGCGGTTGCTTATTACTCTCCGTCGTAAATGTATGTAGCGCGCAAGGTGCATTGGCTCACCTTCAAAGTCCCTCACCTCACTTTCCCCCCTCCCCTACTACGAAACGTTAGCATGTATCCGTACCTCCATCCCACACCATTCAGCACCCCCCTCCCGGCGGCGGCAAATGAGCCTATCTCAATCTATTAGACCTTGTTCTCGTTGTTTATCTTACGAGGTACTCGCCTTGCCCTCCTTGCCTCAGACCTGCATGACATTGCGCCTTATCTATGGGTTGAGATGAGAATCACAACAACACGATTGACTCAAAAAATAAAAAAAGACGTGCCAACAACAAATAACAACAACACCAGGCTCCCTCTCGCCGTATTGCCGCCCTCGACTGAAAACTATCGACGGGACGCGGCTCGGGTTTTCGCTAGAGAAAGGCATTATCCTGCTCTTGCATCATCACATCGCACTACTTTGCACATCGCATCACTGGGGTCGGGTTCATTCCTACCAACACCAGCATCTAGTTGCCGAGTCTTCCATCATCGGAGGTCCACTGAGGGTCGCTCTGACCGCGACGAAAGCTACAGTGCCTTTGCGATGGTATCCGTAGTTGCACCAAGGTACCTGGGTTTGGCCATCTCCCATCAACCTTGCCGACACGAAGAAAATAGAAACACCGAGAGAGACCCATCCCGCCCTGTCGGTTATCACCGTTCCAATTTGTCCTCTTTTTTTTCCCCCTGGGCTCATCCGACTTCGTTTATCCTTCCACTCAGTTGCCCTTGTTTGACAATGTCGGACTGTTGTAGAGGGTTCATTCCTTTCACCCTTTGCTCAACTCAATTGTTTTGATTCAAATTCGTGTGTGAGATATGAAGATTGAGAAAGAAAACTATGTAAAAATAAAAATAAAAACATGCTACAGGTATCCGTATTGGAAAAGAAAAAAAAAAAGGAAAAGGAAAAGGAAAAGCAAGTGCAAAAAACAAAAAATCCCGTTCTCCCGGTTCCCTCCTCAGGCGTGGCTTGGCTTTACTTAGCTCTCTCACCCAAGGTACCTTACCTCACATTGCTAGGTTGATGAGGTAGCATGGTTGGTACCTTTCCCAGTCGGNCTCTCACTGACCCTCTGGTCCCCGTCGTGTTCGTCGCAGTCGTCGTCCGCACACCGGGCTGACGCTGGGCACCTCAGCGAGCGACAGAGCGACAACCTCCCCGCCCCCCTCAGCGCGACACAGCGCAACACAACATAGCGCCAGGCCGCCCTGGGAGCTGAGATGCCTCTCTCTCTCACTACATACCTGCCTTACCTTACCTTATTCCCGGTAGTCTCGAGCAGAGGTACCTCGACTTGGATACATTTCCCAAAGTACCCTCGTTCCGCCAGGGAACCTTTTCCACGGTACTTTACCTGATGTACCTTTTTTTTCCCATCCCCAAAGTCTCCAAAGGTTACTCCCCGAACCCGATTTGACCTAATAATCTCCCCCTCTGCCCGATCTGAGCTCGCCTTTTCAAACGAGAGCTCCTTGCCGTCTCACTTCCTTTTTATCCTCCTCCCCCTCCAAATCTCCAACACTTGATATTCTTCCCCTTCCTTCCCATTCCCACAGGCGGAACCGAAAATAATACTCGAATCCCATCGCCTGGGGAGGAAGAAGCAAAAAACCTACACAACATCAGCATTGGTGTCCCAATTACCTGTTGTCGACACCAGCAGGCCGTAGTTCTGCCTGGGTCGAGTCCGTCCACAAAAGGAAGAGGCGGGAGAAAACATCGCCATTTCCATATTTACGGCCTCGCCGTCATGTTGGATCCCTCGGCGAGCAGACGCCAGTACCCTATGGACTCGGCAGCTGTCTACTCTCACTCCCGTACCCGAACGACATCCTCCAACACCTTCCCGCTCCCAATCCAGAGCCCGACGCCGATGCATCTGGCCCAGAACCCTCAACAACACACCCGCCGCTCCCCCTCCGTCAACACCTTTAGCACGGCGTCCAGCGTGCCTCCGCCAGCCGCCTACCGTACGTCCCCTACCAACGAGATCCGCCGCTCGACATCATCACGATCCGGCGGCGGGAGCCCCCAACCTACCGGCTACGTTGCCCTCCTTCGCAAGCAGAAGGCTACCGTCTGGTGCGATAGAGCCCAGTATGAGGACCCCCGCCTGCTCGCCCAGCAGCGCGCCGCCAAGATGCGGGCCACCCTCGAGGTCATAGGCGGCCAGCGCGCCTCTTCGGGCCTCTCCGCACCATCCGGCAGGACGAGCAGCGGCATCAGTGCTACTGGCAAGGTTGCCGCCAAGATCCGCCATCACGGGAAGCCTGGCGTCGTTGGCTACGCTCCCGGCGAGCACCACGTCGGCGTCGGCGGTGTCCCCATGCGTCTCAGTGCCACCGAGGTCGAGGCCGAGAGCAGCGACGACGATGACCCTCGTCTTCACCACCGACGCACCGGCAGCAGCGGCCGCAGCAGCACGGCGAGCCGGCGCGGTCCGGGCTACAGGTCTTCCGGCGGCCTGGGCAGCCAGAGCGGTCGACGCTGGAGTCCCGGTGACACCCCCGAGAGGAGCGGCAGCCTCGTCGAGGACAAGACGGCCGAGGATGCGACGCTTGGGGATAACGCTAGCGGCAAGGCCATGACGACTGGGTCAGGAAGCAGTGGCGAGCGGGCCGACAACGTGGGCGAGCTGGGCAACGCCGCGCGACTGGCCAGCAATTCGCTGATGCACTCGACCATCACCCGGGAGAAGAGCGTCAAGGGCGCCGACGACCTCCGTAGGAGGGGAAGTGTCGACGAGCGTACCACAACGCTTACCGGAGGCCGTCTCTACATCGCCAACCCCGATTAAAAGAAGTGCGACCCTCACGAGCGACTCGGAAGCACGATAAAAGAAATCACCCACGATAACCAACCTCACTTACATCCTCCCGCTCTTCTGTTTCCTTACCATCATCATCATTGTACGAACACCTCTATTTGAGGCATACACACGGTCGTTAAGGCGGGCAGCGCTTTTCTTCTTCTTTTTTTTTTTTTCCTTTACTGTTCAACAACCTTTTTGCATCATCAGGCGTTTACTATGGAGCTTTGTTTGGGTGGGATGATACCATACAGAAGGCCATCCCGGGACTACACATCACGGGTTTCCGGAGGTGCCGTGGGTTTGGGTTCATAACAAGATTTTCCACATTGTTCTCACTACGATCGCTACCTATGTGGCTCTTTCTTTTTGCGCTATTCCTTTTGCTGTTTCTTCCCACGCCTATTTCCTGTCGTGCGATTTTTCTTCCTCTTGCCGCTTTGCGGTACCAGTCATATGATGACCGTTTTGGCATCGTTCTTAATCACGGGGCAAAGACAAAATGTGGGGAGGCGGAGGGAATGAGAGACAGACGGGGAGGAAGCCGACGCATTTGGAAGGGCGAGGAAGACAAAACAAACGCTTGGTCGGAAAGGGAGGATGATACCACTGTAGAGAGAGTTTGAGAGAGAAAGACCCCTACGAAGGGCAGGGAACGGGACAAAGCAGGGGGAGGCTAGTCGGTGATGGGCAAGGAGCTTTGAGCCAAAAAATGCTCGAACATGAAAAGCCATTCCTAGGCATCGCGATTTCCACAACTTTTCCCAGTCCCAAGCATGCCCATTTCCGAGTGACAAGTTTCTTGGTCTCCGAGAAGCTTTTGAGCCAAGCCCGATTCGATAGGAGACATGTATGGATGTTACTCGACTCGAGTCTCTCTCAGACACAAGGGACCAATACGAGGCAACGGGAGTGAGATTTACATGGTGCTCTTCCTCAGCCGCAGGCCGTTTCCGACGGAACATGTTCATCTTGGGGGACAACCCCTAAAAAACAAAAACTGAGTTATGTGCTAGCCTATTTCGCGTGTCTCGGCCTTGAATGAATCTAATTCTTTCCCCAACTTTTTGAGGGGACTCTGGGGTTCACGACTCGGGGGCGGGCATGTGGTGAGCCGCTTGCAGTGGTACTAGCAGGTGCTACTAGTTTGACAAGTTTTCTATTTCAGTTCCATGTCAGGCGTTCCAAAGATAGCACGCCTCTAGCGGTTCTACACGCCGTCTACCGCGGAGACGGGAGGCCGTCAGTTAACCATCGGGTCACTTGCCCCCCAAAAGCTAGATCGATCATCAAATAGCGATTGTAACGTTGGGCTCTGCCCATCTCACCCGTGTTGACACATGTAACCTTTCGTGTCTCTCCGTCCGGCGACCGACCCGACTTGTCCCGTGTCATGTCATGCCGATACATTCCCCGGGTTAGATCCCCGTACTCACGCACGATTCTGTTTCTTTCGAGGGTAAGGTGTTTCGAGTGGGCATGTTTAGGTGATTTTTGTCTCTGGGAGCGGACGGCAGCACCATGGAGCGATCTGCCTTGATGACGAGATACGAGCATGCTCGGGTTTTAAGGTTTGTGACTATTGAACCGTGGTCATTTTTTCTCGTCTTCACAGGCTCCGGTAGGCAGTAGATTGTACTGTCGTCAAGATCGAGACTGACATGCCTACGGGGAAAAGGCTCGTCGTTCGGCAAGCTGCCAACTTAGGGAAATGAGCGACTCCGGGGTCGTCGCCGTGCCGGGCATCTGCAAAACGAGTCGCTCCCTTCTGCATTGACTTCTCGGTCGGGTAGCCCATGCACACGCGGCAAGCATTGTTTTGCTCGCTCGCCAATGCGGGATTCTTTGCCGGGACCTTTTCTTATTGACATGCATGCAGGTATGATGTATGTAAACACGGGTGATCTTCTCTGCTGTCGTTCACATCGTACAACTACCATGTACGTATGTACCGACAGGGATGGTTTGGTTGGCTCACATTTTCCCGGTTGGGTTTATTTCCTCGGTCGATCCCCCTTCGTGTTCCCACCGAAAAACCCGTCCCAAGACCCCTATTCTATTTTTCTTGCTGGCGTCGTTTGGCTCCCGGATGGGCTGTCGGGTGGACAGGGGAATGGCATCATGATGCAACGTTCTGACTTGGGCCAAGACGACGGAGGGTCATCAGAATTGCGGGGCCCGGGTCGCTAGCTGTTCTTCATCCGCGTTCGTTCGCTGCAAGTCCAGTCCTGCTTCGCTTGTGAATCCAACCGGCTTGTGGGCAGTGTCCGTTGTCGGTGTCAGCTCACCGGCGATTAGAGTGAGTGTGACGGGTCCGAGGGGTGTGTCGGGTGAGGCAGCCGACAAGCCCCCACCCACGTTCTGCTGAGCCACATAAGCCCTCGCTCACCAGCCCCCAAATTTCCTCATCATCAGCCACAAGGGGAAACGTTCCTTATCTTATCAGGGACCTTCTAGTCCTGGAATTGGCGCATACGTTGGTGGGGTCTGGTCAGGAACAAAGTTATCTGTTAGTGCACAACTTACCGTACCCGAACAGAGAAGACGAATCTCATTCTCACAATGGATGAATCTCTTTGCGAGGCCAGTACTCGAACAGTCCAGTTGGAATCCTCTTCCATTCGATGTGAATTTTTGTTTTCTTTGTGCCTCGGACTATGTTTCTGCCTTCATTTTTCTGACACTTCTTCATGTAACCTTTCTTCAATGAGCCATCCAATCTCATTTCGCGAAGACCCTGGCCAACCTCAAATAGCGGTCACCCACCAGAGTTCCTGCCTAAGACTGCAGCCTCAAATCTCCCGGTACCTCGCCTTCCCACTTTCCCCATCTCCTTTTCGGTCGCCCCTGCAAAAACAGGCTACCACAGCCACCCACCCCTGAGACCTTGCGGCGGCCCGGGAACACGGCTCCAGGTCTCGCACGACTAAAACGCCAAATTTACGCGTCGGTCGCGTCTCGTCCCCCCAACCTTTCAACCCTTCAACCTCGTCCTGTCCACTAACGGCCATTTCCACTTTATCCATCCCAATTCGCTTTTCCGAGCTCACCACCTACCTCTCGGCCCCGGCAATTAATCTTTGCGATCCGTCCTAGTGCCCATGTCCTGAATCTCTACACGACCGACAGCCATTCATTCACCCACCGGCAAATCCGAACCTGCCATCTGCCTTCGTTGTGACTGTTCGAACGGAGTCCACACTACTTCCACTCCATTCACCTGCCGTATCGACCTGCCCACACCGTCGCGATAGCTGCGGCGCCGCCTGCCGCCCGATGCCTTTGTTCAAGATGCCGAGCCATACACAACGCGAGACAGAAACGGAATCCAGCGGCTTGAAGCGGACTCACGATGAGTTCTCCGGCGACGAGGTCTCCGTCGACGACCGTGGCCTGGAGACGGGCGTCAAGCAGCAGGCCTCCGACACTGTCGTCAAATCTAGCAAAGGTAAGAACATGACACAGTTTGTCTAGCCCCGTCTACTCTGGCTTCATTTCTGACAGTCATCTCAGCCGTCTCTCCCCCTCCTCAGATGGCCACTCGTGATACAACCCCGTTCCAAAGCAGCCCGGGTTCTCTGACCGACGCCGCCACCAACACACCTCCGCGTGACACGCCTTCCCCGAGCCCCACGCCGACCAAGAACACATCGCCCTCGAAGCAAGCCGGCCCATCCGCCTCGGCCTCAACAGCATCAACATCCCAGCCCCCAGCCAAGCGAAAGCGTCGGACTGCCGCCGAAAAGGAGGCCGAGGAAAAGGAAAAGGCCCAAAAGAAGAAGGAGCGTGACGAGAAGAGGGAGGCCAAGCAGGCTGAAAAGGCAAAAGCAGATGCTGAGAAGCAGGCGAAGCAAGACGAGAAACGCCGCAAGAAGGAGGAGGAAGAGCGCAAGGCCCAGGAGGAGAAGGAGAGGAAGGAACGCGCACAGCCGAAACTCATGTCGTTCTTCTCCAAGGCGCCTGCTACGCCGAAAAAGGTGCAGCCAGTCCCCGACGTCAAGACCGAGAGCCCTTCCAAAACCCCCGCTACGATTTCCGACTCAGCAGACAAGACAGTTGCGCCCGGGCCTACCGAGTATGAGAAGCGCTTCAAGCCCTTTTACGTCCACACCACAGTCACAATGGCGAAGAATCCATTTGAAATGGATGAAGAGACCCGCGCGGTCAAGTCGAGAATCCTCGACGAATACCTTAACGGCAAAAGAGAGCCCGTCTCGACGGCAGAATTCGACCCCGTCGACCTATTTTACCTTCCGAGTCGCCCCGCCCCACGTGGCAGAATTTACCCACCAGTTCGCTTCACTATGGAGAAGATGAAGAAACTCGCGCAAATAGCTGAAGGCAGTAGCGAGGAAGATAGGAAGGCTGCAACGAAGGAAGCCGCGGATGCGCTGAGAAAGATCCCCATCAAGTCCATCAAATTCTATCAGGACGTCCGTCCTCCCTACCGAGGCACCGTCACACTCAGACCCTACCAAGCAGGTAAAGACGGCATGCGACGGCTTGCACGAAACCCTACCCTGCGTGGCTTGATGCCGGTTGACTATGACCACGACTCTGAGGCCGAGTGGGAGAGTGAAGGCGAGGACGTTGATATTGATGATGAAGACGAGGAGGATCTCGACGGCGACGACGACATGGACGAATTTCTAGACGATTCGGACGACGCCGGCCCTGCTCGCTTCGTGAGCGCCAACGGCCTCGAACCCGAAAGTACCGGACTCTGCTGGGAGAATCGCAAGCGTATGGGCCCGAATCGCACCATGTACGAACACAGGATGGAATTCATTCTGGGTAAGCTTTATCCAATCTCTCGCTCATACAGCCGCGTTAACACATGCTTCAAAGAAACTCTAGAGCACCACTCAGGCATCGACCCCTTCTCGACGAAATACTGGGAACCCGAGAGGCCCAAGGCCCAAGGCCGGGCCAACAAAGACAAGGCCGCCGTAGATTCGACAACGCCTTGCAACGCTTTCAAGGCTCTCGGCGGTGGCTCAAAGAACGGCGTGCAGGCGTTGCCGAAGAAGATCTTGGAGAACAACCATCTTCAGGAACTCAAGAGGGTCATCCAGGCGAACCCAAAGATCGCCAAGGGTGGTCTGATCGACCTGTCTCACGTGGCGCTTGCTCACGCCAAGGTCTCACGCAACGACATCAAGGAAGCCATCTCGACGATCGCCGAACGCGTCGGCAAAGGCCACGCGGGCTCGTGGGTCATCAAGTCTGACTTTTGACGTTTGAGAGATGGATGTTGTGATTTGTGGATTTCTGGCGTATGAAAGGCGTATTCTTTTTCTTCTGCTTCCATGAGGATACCAGGGCGGGTATAATTCATTTTGATACATTACCCGCCTTTTTTCGAGTGTTTGGGAATGCATGGTATCATTTTTGGAAGCCCCCGGGAGCAAGGAAGGGCGAGAGGGGCATGGACGGATGGCGGGCTTTCGCTCTTTCTTCACGGGCTGTCCATGAGGATAGTGTGATTTGTTTGATCGCAGCCATCCAGAGTATGGCAGTCCTGACACGATGGCATGAGGGCGGCGTAACATGGGTTATTGATGTATTTGGCGTTGCACAGATGCAAGATGTTAGCTATCTTGATCATCGATGGCACCAGCATTGACAGGCTTGATAGATTCCTACGAAAAGGCTTCATGTTAATGCTCTGGCGTATTATAGTTTGTCGAAGTGGCTTTCATGTTCTATCCCTGTAATAACAAATCCCTCATCAGTGTTCTGATAGGGGGATGATACATAATGAATAAGCTCCTATGGAAAAGCGTAACATGCGAACGATGCTCTTTCTGGACTGGTATTTCTTGTGCTCATGGGGAGACGGAAGCTAGCGATTATCCCGCCCGATGAATAAAAGCAAACACAGTGGTCAGAAGGGGGTGGACGAACTAGAGGGATATCAAGTCCACCGGTGGGGGCGCATCTGTGCTACTACTGCCGGTGCTGCTGATGGCGACAAGAGGAAACGCGTGGTCGGGGATGTTAATGAGATCTTATCAAACGGGTCGGAACACGTCGGACACACTTTACCACAATCCTCGACACATAAACAGCGTGAATCCCCTCCCCAAGACGTTTCCGTAAGCCCACGGGCACCGGAGTCGACCGGTATCGAGGCTTAGCAAGGATTCGGGAACGGCAGTTTTTCGGGGTTCGGGTCTCGGGTCACGAGGCCCCGGTTGTCAAGCTTGTTCCGAAGACAAGGGGTTTTTTTGTTCGGGACTTGCTACGACGGCGGCGGAGTCGAAGGGGCGGCGTTTTGGGACGCCTCNAAGGAGAGGGTGTTTTGGTAACCGCGTTTGCGGGACGGAGGCTGCAACAGAATTATAGGAACGATTTCGACTTGGGAACTCTGGGCTGGGGGGTTGTTTTAAAGACGGAGATGACGGGGGAGTAGAGCATGCTGAGGCTAAGGGGAGGCACAGAGTCCGTGAGCTCTATCACATGTTGAATTCCTTGCTAGTCAGCGGGGGTTCGCGGTGCCGGAGAAAGAGCTCCGATGTAGATGGAGGGAGAAGGCTTGGTGAGATATCGCTCGGCCAACGAGGAGGCAAACTTACACGGTCTCCCGCGGACTTGAGGTTGTAAAGAAAACGGTTGTATTCTGGCAGGGCTATAGGATTGTGACGATGAGGGATGTGATTGCTCGAGAGGAGTGTGGCCGAAGGCTGTGAGCACGAGGCCTTAGTTTTCGGAGAAGATTCCGGGACTTCCGACATGGAGCACCGGGGTCCCTTTTCAAGCACCGGCGCAAGATGCGGTCCGATACCGTACTGCGAAGGTGTATAGGGGAAAGAGGTTTCCGCTTCTAGTAAGGGCTCCAGGGTAACAGGTCACAATGCGATTAGCTCATTAAAACGACGTGGGTAGCAGATAAACTCCGCAAGTGCTAGTTCGTTAGATGATCTTCAGTTCGTCTAGCCAGCTCGCTAGATCCGGGGGGGGGTTTGACGTGGAGACGTCAAATCTCTTGGTACCGGGTCTGCTGGTTCAGGAGTTGAGTGCGGTTTCTAAGACGCCGATGAAGCGTCGTCGATGTGGCGCAGAGGAGGCGGGGCGACGAACTTGCGTAGTTTGTGCCTTTTCTTTTTCAAACAGAGAGCCTGTTTGTCTCGGGAGCATAACTTTCGAGGAGGGGCGGGCTACTTGTTTAGACAGCCAGGGCGAGATCCGGGACAGGTTCAAGGAGGCGACAGACGCGCCTGGCCAGAGTGAATTCCAATTACGGAGCCGGCCTAAACATTGACATTTGCCGTTATTCGTTCGGATCAAACATTGTCCGCAATGACCAGCTTGCGAAGGGGATAGCCGACGGATNATGACCAAGATTTTCTCTGATTCTAGGAATTTTCTGCCCGTGATATGCACCCGCCAATGAAGATGCCGGGCGGTGTCTGGACTAAGGTTGAACGGAAGCGGACGGCCGCCCTCGGGGAGTGGAGCACCGGTCCGGAGGTCTCGAGCGTCCCTCCTTGTGCCTGGGCCGGGAGGAAGGTGCACGGCCTCGAACGCCCGCCCTGCGCAAACCCCATCCTGGAACCAATGTGGTGAGGTTGGCTCTGATATCCCTTGGGTTCATCGTCACTCGGGTCGTACTTTGGGACAGGCCATCGTTTGGGTTAGCCTGACCATCCATGGCTGAGTCAAGCAGGGTTTACCATACGAACCTTCTTTCGATAGGGGAACAATAGCGTAGACGCACACGATCCCTTTGGTGCGTCAAACGAGGCCATCAGAAAACTGACCTCCGCGTGGAATGGAAAAGTCAACCCTTGGCACCACCTCCTGCAATCTCGGCGCATCGAACGACCCCTGGCTTCACGCCTTTCTGCAAGTTTATACTCAACCACCGGTACTATCGATCTTTGCCAAGATGATTGTGTCTTAAGAGCCGGTCGCACGTACTGGAGCTCTTAACGTTCAAGACTACGATGTATCGCGAGCCCAAAGGTTGAGCTTCCCCGATCTGCCCCTTGAAACGTTTCGCAGACTGGCTTCAGTCGAACAGGTGGTCCTCGACGTGGCCGAGTAAGCCCCCCCCCCCGCGATGACATGATGGTTGTCGAAAAACTGACTTCCCCGTACGCAAAATCGTTGGCGGACGAGACGCTCTGCCCTACCGTTGTTCCGCGGATCCGCCTGGCGTCATACAAGGACGCAAGGGATACGCGCCCAATCGCGCAAAGGCGGCTGGGTCCGAGACTTTACCGCTCAGCCGCCCCCTCCCAAAGCCACCTCGCACGGCTGGAATGACGGAGCAACTCTTTCCAAGGTTGAGCTTGTTCAGACTGTAAGTCAGAGTTTTGTGTCACCGCCGCCACGTGCGCTACGCAACGGCTGTTTATGGATATCGATAGTCAACTACTGAGGGAGACTTACGGTCAAGACACGGGATATCCAGGGTATGCGATCCGGATAGTGAGCAGCCCATTGCTTCATCATACTAGAAAAAACCCTTCCGGCTTGTCCTTCCTGAGACTGAGATGTTTCGGACACGATTAGAGACAAGTGAGCTCAGCTGCCGGCATGGCATGCTGTGATAAACCCTTGATGGAGATGTCCAGTCTCAAATAAACAGTCTTTTTGCCAACAGCGAACTGGAGAGCTTCAGAGGAACAAGAAGTATTTAAACACGGAGATATCCTCTCCTGGCCTCTGGTTCTTCACATCCAGCTTCGCAGACCAAACATCCACAGAGGAACAATCCACATCCTATTCTTCGCGCCCCATTCCCGACATCAGAATGAGAACCTCTTCTGCTGTTGCTGTCGTCCTCGGACTCCCCTGGCTGGCATCCGCCGCCTGTGGCAACAACTGCGGTCGACAAGTCGCCGGCACGGCGAGGCAGAACCCCCCTTATTCTGTCAGGCTTTCCCAGTGCGTGGACTTCGTGTCCAAGACTATCACCGTCACACCGGCGTAAGTACACTGCAGGCCGCCCATCAATCTTTCTAGATGCCCGACGCCGCACCATGACCACTCGCTTACACATGCTCCAAGGACCGAAACCGTTACCGTAAACCCCATCGCCCGAAGGAACGTCCACGGACCTCGGCAAGCCGGGCCCGGTCCCGTGATCACCGGCGCTGTCCCTGCGTACGCGAGCTCCTGCCCCGACGTCACGGCGTACTGGTCCGCGTGTCAGTGCTTTTCCGGTATCGTGGCCACCACGGTCACCGTGACGGCCGCAACCCCCGTTGTTACTGTCACCGGCGGCGTCACCAGCACGTCAGTCTCAAGCTCTGTTTCCTCATCAGCGGGAAGTTCTTCGGATACGACTTCCACAGTGTTTTCTACCCCATCCGTCACATCTTCCCCGGAAACTTCGACGACAAAGTCCTCCACCGTCGAGACATCGGCGTCTGAGACGTCATCATCCGAGTCTTCAACGGCGGAGTCAACCACGGAATCGAGCACAGAGGTCACAACAACGGCCGAGTCTTCGACGACGGAATCCACGGCGGAACCCACAACGGAGTCGAGTACCGAGGCCACGACAACAACGGCGGAGTCAACGGCGGAGTCAACCACAGAATCAAGTGCAGAGGCCACAACAACAACGGTCTCAACGACCGAAACTTCTTCTACTGAGTCGTTCACGCCTAATACCACCTCCTCATCAGAGTCCTCAGTTACGGAGACCTCGACCACAGAAAGCTCCGCAACGGAGACTTCATCGTCCGAAACCTCGACCACAGATGCTTCGACCACGAGCTCCACGAGTTCTACCGTCAACACCTGCATCCCGACCCAATCGCTTCCCGAACCCACCCCGATCCTCCAGTCTGGCGACGATGTGGAGGCGGCCGTCGTTCTTCCCTTCCCAGTCGGAGTTTTCGAGACCGTAGACACGACCGTCCACGTAAGCAGCAACGGCGTGCTGTCCCTCTTTTCGGGCACCACCGAGTACAACAACTCCCCGCTCCCCAACACAGGGATCCCGGACACGTCTGTGCTCATTTACCATGACGATCTCGTGATCATCCCGGGCACGACGCAGGTCGTTGGATACCAGATCCTCGGATCCGACCCAGGCAACCGCACCGTAACGTTCGAGTGGATCGTCTCCAAGTTCCTCTTCCCCAACCAGCTGTTCCACTTCACGGCCACTTTCGACGAGGCCCAGCCCGGCATCGTCGAGTTCAGGTACTTTTCCACGGCGGACCAGGGGAGCAGCGCCACCGTCGGCGTTCAGACTGTCGTCAACGGCACGCGGCGCACTGTCCAGTACTCGTTCGACACGCCTTTTATCCAGGATAAGCTGACTTTGCGGCTGAACAACACCGGAGACGGCTTCTTCAATGTCGGCAGTTTCGAATCGTCAGACTGTTAAACAAAGGCTGGGGCCAGCAACGACCCTTGCCGCATGCACATCTTTGGTCTGTCTATATTTGGTGGCGGTGGGATGAGGATGCGGTTCGTGACTCTGTAACCATGAATCAAAAATATTGCTCGTATCTCAGCGCTTCGCCATTGCATTGTCTTTCAGAGTGATATCTCAAAGATGTCGACATTTGGAGTCTTGTTGCTGTGTTTTACCCACCACGATCATCGAACAACACGAATTCCGCTCTCTGCTGGTGTTGACTATCTTTCAGTAAGCATGCTTCTGGCGTAAGATCTAAATATAGCAGTGCCAAGATATGGTGCAAATTCGCGACTCGAGAAAAATATGATGGCGGCATCGCTTGTTTTTACGTTGATAATGCCGTTTAGTACCCAAATGTAAAGCAGTCCATGCTGCCTCCAGTAATTCAACTGACGATGATAACGTTGACCGGAGCAACCCACGAGATCGCCCAAGTGTATTAAATCTTTTTCGAATCACAAGCCACTAGTGAGACTATATATTTTTGCTACGTACGGCAACTGTGGAAGTCATTGGCACGAAACCGGGAATCTGTACATGGGAGACATCTAGACTATTCCCTCCAAGCAAAGGTTGTTCTGTCATCGGCAAAGCCCGAACAGCCAAATCAGAGTAGCATCCCTGATTTTCTGCCTTGAGCTAACCCCGAACAGTTCGAAGCCAGTGACCGTCCAAGGGTGAGAATTTAGCTCGAGATGTCCACGTCGCGAGGCCCTCGGTCGTCTCAAACCCATGCCAGCCGGAGAAAAGAGCCTATATCAGCTAACCAATACCATCACTCGAATTATCATAATAGGCGTCTTGCAATTTAGAAGTGTGGTACTCAGTGGGGACGGTATGCAATCCTCGTCTAGGTGCGGGCCAGGGGGTTAAGTCAACACTGACTATAAAATACAGGGGTTCACATTTTCTGTATACGATTACGAATGTCAGCAAGTGGTCTCCGCCAGCTTCGCTTCCAAGATAAAGCCTAGCTGGGTCTCTTCGTTGCCACTAGTGTCTTTGAAAACATTTGTATTTGATCATATAACTTCAAAGATGGAGCTCGCCGCTCTCGTCGGCACGATCCTCGCCGTTGTCGTCTTCGGCCCATACCTGCTCGAAACTTTCTTCTTCCTGTCGAAAGACTCGCGGGAGCCCGAGTTCATCCGGCCCCGTGTGCCGCTCATCGGTCACCTCCTCGGACTCAACAAGCTTGGGGCCGGTAACTACTTTACCCAGATTGGGTGAGTTTCCCGTTTACTCTGCACATTCGTTCGTCGCCTCTAACGCGCTGTCATTAGGGCCCAAAACAAAAGTGGATTGTTCTCTGCGCCGATCTTCTCCTTTAGGTTCTACGTCATCACGGAGCGCAAGTTTATTGCCACAGTCCAGCGCAATGCCAAGACCCTCTCGTTCGCGCCTTTCGCGGCCAAGGCCTCGCACATGTTGAGTGGCCTCAGCAAGGAGGCCACCGCCATTCAGGATCATGTCGAGGGCGGTCCTGGAGCCAAGGAGCTTGACAGAGTCCAGCGTACGATGCTGGCTGCCGGTCCCGAGCTCGACGAGATGAGCCTGGTCGCGAACAAGGTTAAGCTGGACTTGATTCAGGACCTGGCCATTGAGGCTGCGAAGGACTCTGGCTCCGGCACGGAGATAGACTTGTTCAAGTGGGTGAAGCGCGCAGTCGACTTATCTGCGTCAGAGGGGATGTACGGGCCGATGAACCCGTTCAAGAACCCGGAGCACGAGACGGACTTTTGGTGCGTGAACCCGCTGGCTGAGATGATGATGATGGTCTCTTCTGTTCAAGGACACGGCGCTGATTTTTGATAGGACGTTTGCTGACAGCGCCCACTTGATCGTTTCTGGAGGCCTCATCTCGAACATCTTTGCCAAAGCAGCAATACAAGCCCGCGACCGTAACGGACAACGATACGAGGAATACGTCCGCCTCGGCGGTCTCGACGGAGCTTCTGGCCTGGTCAAGGGTCGTTCCCGCGTCATGGCCGAGAACGACATCTCCCAACGCGACATCGCTCGTGTCAATGTCGGTTTCGACATCGCCATGCTCGCCAACTACGTGCCGACGACGTGGTGGTCGGTTTACGAGATCTTCTCCCGTCCGTGGTTGGTGGAAGAGATCCGCGTCGAGGCCCGGAAGGCTGTCAGGACAGAAGAAAATGGGGACTTCGTGCTGGACCTATCCGTCCTCAAATCCTCGAGCCCGCTTCTCCTGTCTTCAATCCAGGAGGCGCAGCGCCTGCACACCGTACATGCGCACATTCGCGAGGTCATCCGCGACACAACCATCACCGTCGACGACACAGCTAAGCTGCTGAAGAAGGGGAACTATGTCCAGATCAACGGGATTCCTGTGCTTCGCGACGAGAAGACATGGGGCATCGACGCCGCCTCCTTCGACGCGTACCGCTTCATCAAAATGAAGAAAAAGAACGATACCACGGGTGTCGCAGCGCCCGGTGATCTGGCACCCCACTCGTTCCCTATATGGGGCCTGGCACCGCATGTCTGTCCTGCTCGTTGGTTTGCTACGGGTGGTGCGATGGCGCTTATCGCTATAATGACTCTAAGGCTCGAGTTGGAGGCCACGCCTGAGTTGAAGGGCGAGGGCCCCACGGGACGGGAATGGAGAATGCCCGAGGTTGAAGGCCTCTTTGTGGCGCTTCACTCACCTGCCGAATCGATACCAGTGACAGTTCGGCCGAGAAAAGAGTTCGAAGGGAAATGGCAGGTCGTGACTGGAACAACAAATACCAGACTTCAGTTGTCTGTTGGCTGAGGGGGATCATCCTCCACAAAACAGCAGAGGGCTTATCATGACTAGAACGGAGTGAAATCATAACACTCCGAAGCATGGGCCGTCAATGTCTGTGAAAAATGTGACTTCGTAATAAAACTACTCAGTTATCGACTTGTTGCAACCGGCGCAGTGCTGCGTAGCTGTTTACAATACTATGCTATGACTCTGGCCTCACTCTAATAGTAAGCGGAAAATCCTACGAAAATTAAAGTTCACCTAGTATTTTAAATATAATGAAGTAAGTATTTTAACTAAATAACTTATTAAAAGTATATTTATAGAAATAAAGAGGCTAAACTTTTGATATTTTATATACTTAATTATTATTCTTTTGTATACCTTAAAGCCTATAAGATTACTAATAAATTGAACTACTAAGGTATTATACGATTCTTAATTGGGCTATTTTATAGTACTAGGGCACTAGCTGTAGTGTTCCCTTTTAAGTCCTATTAGGTACCCTTAGTATATAGCTACCTTGTTGTTGCAGCTAGACTTCTAATAGTAAGGATTCTATTAATAGAAGCTGAGGCTTAATACTAATTGAATCTTACTAGTTCATTATTACGGCTAGCATTTGAATAGTAAGGGGTCTACTAATAGAAGCTAAGGTTTAACGCTAACTAAGTCTAACTAATATACTATATTAGACTTATTAGTATAATTAATAGGTTTAGGCTTATATAGTAATTAGTTAGATAAGTTAATAAGGTAGGTTAATATAAGGGTAACTAATTTATAAGGGNGTTAGCTAAAAGATATCTTANAGATAAATTATAAAGCTTACTATAAAGTACTAAAAGGAATGTTATAAAGTTAATTACTAAAGAGCTATAAAAGTATAAGCTTTAATAAGGTTAAGCTTATTTTATATATAAGTTCTAATCCTATAGCCCTTCCTTATTAGTTCCTATAGACTATTATTACTCTATTAGTCCTTAGGGAGGACCGCCCTTAGTATTATTAGTCCTAACTAAGGACTACTTATTAAACGTTAGTCCTCTTCTTATTATTATTATATAACTTATCTATAGTTCTTCCGTTCTAAATAAGACCTTACTATTCCTATACCTTATATATATATATACTATATTTTTAGCTATTAGGTACCTATAAGGCGTCCTTAGTCTTATTATATCTTATAGGTTATAATATTAGGTCTCTTTTTAAAAGGTTTAGTCCTTTAAACTAATATAAGTATATAGTATACCCTTAGGTTAAAGGGTTATTAAACTTACTTTTTTATTCATTATAATATTAATACTATATTAAGTTATATTTAAAAGTCTAAATCTTAATATACTTTAGTTAAGAATTATAAATATTAATACCTTTTATTATATCTTAATTCTTATAGTATAGATACTAATATACCTTATACTTACTATTTTTATATAAAAATAGTATATTAATTTAATAAGAGTTCGTTTTAATACTAAGTATATATAGTAGTAAAGAAATAATATAATAGTATTTTAGTTACATCTACTTATAGGTCTTTTCCCTACTAACGTTTTTTATATTATATATTAATTTATTTAATTAAGTGTTTTAATACTTAAGAGTAAAAGTAAGATAAAAAGGAAGAGAAAGTTAATAAGGAGCTTCTTAAGATTTATAATAAGCTTATAAAGCTTTAGTTTTAGTTAATAACTATAATTAGTTATTTATTATAAATTTATAAGATTAAGAAGATAGTAAAAGATTATTAAAAAGAAACGTTTTTTAATAAAATATAAAAATTAAATAATAAAGATAGAGTAGTAAAGGCTTTAAATACTTATAAAAAGTAAGTAATAAGTAATCTTTAATTAATAAGGGTAGCTAATAAAGTAAATTAAAGTACTTTTAGCTTTAGTAATAAGTTTATTAATTTAAGGCCTTTAGTTCTTAATATTATTAGCTTAAGTATACTTAGAGTAGTTATTAATAGTACTAAAGGTTTATAATTAGTTTCTATATATTATTTTTATATTTATTTCCTTTTTATTTAATAAAATACTTTATTTTTTATTAGAATTCTTAAGTAATTCTAACTATTTC
>MPGH01000048.1:769374-830029 GCA_001937105.1 Colletotrichum chlorophyti | reverse complement strand
TCTGTACTTCACTTGCAAATTGGAAAAAGAAAAAGATAAAATCAATCTGCGGCCCGCACTGAGCGTGATACCCGCCCGAGTCGATTATGACTACTCAACCTACTCAGCTGAACCCGTTGGCGAAGAAGCGCCACGAGCAACTAACGCTGGTTGCCAAGGTGGTTGTACGAACTTTGAAACAGCCCGGTCGGAAACCTAGCTCAACTTCGACGCTCGGTCGACAAGGGCTTCCCTGCGCGCCGGCCGCCAGGCTGCTGACAATCTATGCGCCGGCGACTGCGCCGCATGCCTTTCAACGTCAAGCACTAGTCAACATCGAACACCCCTCTTTCTTGGTTCAGGAGGAGCTTTTGGGCCGCTAGATTGGTCTTTTCTGGAATATCATGAAAAAAAAAAAAACCTTCCTTTGAAACTTTCCCCAACGTTTATGGCGACACCGGTCGATCTAGCGTACAGAATCCTCAAATACATCAACCCGAACATTGACATCCATGACGGAAACCAACGCGGAGAAGTAATCTATAGGTCATCATCGTCATGAGTTGGAGGCATCTGGTACATATGCGAGTCTGAATCTATTAGTACAGATGGTCCGCACATCATTCCCTCCGTCTGGCAGGTGTATTGTTTATGACCTCTCGCCAAGTGTCGTTTAGTGGTGGTGGTGTCCGAACTGCGTGAGAAGGGGCAAGAGCATGCCAGCCACTGTAGCAAAGGTATCGCGCATCTGCGGTCGGTGTTGCGCTCTTTGAGCGCCCCCATCGGAGTACCCATTCATCCCGCTGTGCTCATGTTTCGGAGAGCTGTTGTCCTCTTGCATAGCATGCATCGCAACGAAGCTTTTTGTACCGTCAGTCTGGGGATACGGCGGATCTTGTAGATAACCGTCCAACTTACAGGAAAGTGCCTGCCGAGAAAAGCAGGAGCATGCCGGTCCACCACTGGCCAGATTCACCATCGAGATTGCCGCCGCCTAAGATCTGAACAACTGCCCAGGTACTAAGAGCCCCAAGTGGTGCAGCCAGACTGAAGACGATCAGATGGCCACGCGCCGTCCGCTTGCTCAGCCCTTGCTTGAGAAGCACCGATGTCAGACCGAACGCTGCCGGGGCCTTATGGACCATGATCGCTACGAAAATAATCAAGCCCAGCTTGGTGTTGGAGGTTGAGGTCGATGCGCCCATGGCAATTCCGTCGGCCGCGGAGTGAATGACCAATCCGATGGTGGTCGCAAGACTCCGCGATTGCTTCGGCGGGGGCGCCAACGTGCCGAGAAACCCTTCCGTTTCTTCGTCGCCGGCTGCGGGCGATCCTCCGAGATTATCCAAGCTGACATGACGCATCTGCGGTTCGGATTGGAGGCGATCGGTCGCATGTCGGGGCAGTCTGTCGATCAGGAACATGAGCACGAAGCCTAGAATCATGGAGAGACCAATATAGAAGGTCGGAACTTCGGCGTGCTTCTCGTCGTCGTGATGCGGCTCCGTATCGGGAGCGGCCGCTGGGGGCTGCTCAGGGGTGTGCCCATGTTCATCCGGCTCGTCTCGGGCGCGTAATCCCAGATCATCACGTTTGAAAGACGGAAGCTCGTCGTCTACTCGTGCAGAATTGGCAGCGGTTGCCAGTTGGGGCACATCCTCTCCGGTCGCCCACCGGACGTCGAGCCTCCCTTGCTTACTCGCCGCATGTTCCAACCCTCTCTTATCGTGGTGATGTCCGCCGGATGTCGAGACCGCTTCAATGCCTTCGGGTATAATTACAATCATGGACGTGCCGACCAGAATGCCCACGCCGAAGCTAGAGATTAGTCGGAGTTGCGACTGTGTCAAGGTTATGGCGAGTGGTAGTGAGCCGGCGAAGAAGGACCTGGTCGTAATTCATCGTCAGCACAAATTGTTTGGGATAATCGGCAGGTGATTAATTCTGTCATTGAAGGACTTGGCTTCCAACAAGCGAGCACGTACGCCAAGGCCATTACTAGCTGTTTTATTGCATGAGATCGTTAGTTTTCGACTGCGCATAGGGACTTGATCATCCGGCCAGAGCTCTGGGAGCTAGGGAAGATATGAGAATACTCACGCTCAGCAAGAGCAGCAACAGTAGGCCGCCCATCGTTTATGATGTACCTTGAAGAGATCGTGACGGGGCGTACAAAGGGACGGAAGAGAGGTTATCGAGACCGTATGGTTACGCCAGCATGTCTAGGACTGTGATTTTTCAAAGATCGACGGCGTCCCGGCGTGGTAACGGACGGGATGGAAAAAAATATGGGCACTTGTCCTTTTCTCCCTCCTCCAATCTTTCAGCCTTTTGGTGCACAGGGAGAATCGTCGAGGCTGGTGTGAAAGCTGAGCTGGCTAACAAGGTGCGCTGAGAGCTGGGAAGGCCAATCATTGGCCAACTCCCAATCGCAATCCCCTGTGGTCTGGTTCCTCCCGTTGTCACCCACGGCATGTCGTAATGCTAGTGGGTCCCATGCCGGGGCTGCCCTTTCCAGATTCTACAAAGCCCTCTTAAGTGCATGAACCACTTTAATCGCGTCGTCGCGAAAGCCGCCCGGGCGCGTCACTAAAGGGTAGTGCCAAAAAGAAGCTGTGGTCAACTTGCAGCCTCGACAGCCCAACAAGAACAGTCGCCGTTCCGCACTCGGAATCCTCAAGAGAGGAACCGTTTTCAATCCTACTTACGTCTTTATAACGATTTAGAGTCTGTTGCTCGTCGTCATCGCGTTCTCGCGCTACCTTACACAAGCCTTGAGTTCTGGATAAAGCTAAAGACACCCATCGACACCATGGCCGAAACTGATGAGTGTGCGTTCTCAAACATCTTCTCCTGCTACTTGTCGCGGATCAAACTGACTTGAACTCCAGGGTCGGCGAATGCCACCGAATCTTTGAACATTAGTTTGATTGCACCCTCCGACGGTGCTACAAAGCAGATTGCTTCCTTTAACCCCAAGTTCACCTACTCCATCTTTGGCGACGACGAGCGAATCTTCGGATATAAGGACCTCAGAATCAATCTGCGCTACCGCGCCTTTGACATGCGGCCCCATGTCCAGGTTTCCTGGGGCAAGAAGTTTCAGTCCGTCGGCGAAACCGAAGCTGCGGACGTCGAAGCCACACTGAAGGAGCATCTTCCGCTGGGTGAGTGCCGCTGCTGCCTTAACGATGCGACCCTTGGCTGACATTTCCCGCCAATGCCAGTCGCTTTTCAGCCCGCCCGTGATTTTGACACTGGCGCTAAGAGTCAGCCTGATGACTGGAGTCCTCCCGGTGCCCTTCATTCCAGTTTCGAGGACAAAGATGGCACATACGAGGTCTGGAAGGTCAGCCTTACAGACCCCGCCGCCCGCCAAATTGTCAATCGCGTCGAGGTTCTGGTCCCTCTATTCATTGAAGGAGGCTCATACATCGCTCGCGAAGCGGATAATGAGGAGGACCCTTGGAAGGTTCCCGAGGACGCCAATCGCTGGACCATCTTCTTCCTCTATCGGAAGCAAGCTTCGGCGGAGACCAGCGGCAAGGCGTTGTACACTTTCGTCGGCTACTCTACCGTCTACCGATTTTTCTGCTTCCGACCGCCTACTCCGCCATCGACCGAGTGGGATCTTCCCAAAGAAGAGTTCAACCTCTTAGAGGAGCTGCCCTGCCGGTCTCGTCTGTCCCAGTTCTTGATCCTGCCACCATTCCAAGGCAAGGGTATTGGCGCCCGTCTTTACAAGATTATCTTTGAGCACTATCTGAAGAGCCCTCAGACCTTGGAGCTTACGGTTGAGGACCCCAATGAAGCGTTTGACGACATGCGAGACTTGGCCGATTTGACGTTTTTGCGCACTCTGCCGGAGTTTAGCAAGGTCAAGATCAACACCAGCATCACTCTTCCCAATCCCCCAAGCGGAACCGTGCCGAAAGACTTGGTGGATCAGGAGCTTCTCAAAGGTCTTCGCCAGAGCACCAAGATTGTGGAGAGACAGTTCAAGAGGTTGATCGAGATGCACACCATGTCGCAGCTGCCGAATTCGGTCAGAGTTGGCTTCAGCGAGGAGAAGAAGCCAAAGCCGACAAAAGAGGAGAAGCATCACTATCACTTGTGGCAGCTCTACGTCAAGCAGCGCATCTATCGCCAAAATGCCGACGTTCTCGGCCAGCTGGATCTAACTGAGCGCTCCGAGAAGCTCAACGAGGCCTTGAGCAGCGTCGAACTCGAGTACGCCAGGCTTCTTGACTGGCATGCGCGCTGGCAGAAGCACGCGGCCCCCATAACGACCGTCGCTGATTCGGAGGACGCAAGTGGCAGCAAGCGCAAGTCGGTGGACGATGCCGAGGCGCAAGGCACGGTCAAGAAGGCCAGGGTAGAGAACGCCTAACGCGTAGATCCCATTGCGCGAGGAGTGAGCAATGGATGGATTGTGACAAAGTATTAGGACAAGGAGTTCATGAGGGGTTTGACATTTGAGTCCGTTCTGTAGTTCTATGCACCTTGGGCTACGGCCCGGTTGATACCATGTTTCCTTTTTCGTAAATCACACAGGTAGGCTAGAATACCTACAAATCATGTTGAGGGAAATCGAGTAATTAAAGGGGAAAAAAAATGCATTGCCAACTCATCTACAAATTGACTTTTGAACGCCTTCTATAAAACAGTAACAACCTCCCCCCCTCCCTCCACCAAAAAAAAAAAAAAAAAAAAAGCTCTCCTAACTCATGCTCTTTCTCGTCCTCCCCTTGAGATTGGAATGAAACCACTCAAGGCATGATTACTTTTGGTCTTGATTTTCTTTTTGTCCCTATCTCCCTGATCAGGAGTTGACCTCTGCAAACCAGGTCCTCAGCAACCCCGCCAACGCGCCCGGCAGGTCCTCCAAGTTATGGACAATGAGGTAGTACTGGAAGGGGAACGTGTCGAGGTAGCGCTCGATGACGACGCGGCTGGCGCCCGTCTCGTCCTTGACGAACTTGGCCTCCTTGAGATCCAGCACGCTGTCGCCCTTCTTGTTGCTCGTGTCGTCCATGACGATGAAGACGACCATGATGCGCTCCTCCATGGCCTCGCGCAGCAGGCGGCGGATGCCGTCGTGCTGTGACGAGGGGGTCAGGCCGTCTGACAAGATCAGGGCCAGCTGCCACAGGTCCTCGGCGCCGCGGGCCGGGTTGCGCATGCGCGCCTCGCGGAAGTGGTCGATGGTGCGGCGGACGAGCAGCTGGATGTCGGTGCGGTCCTGCTGGAAGCCGAAGCGCTGCAGGACCTTTGCGCCGGCGTCGTGCGACGCGAAGGGCTCCGCCAGGTCGTGCGCGACAAAGGTGTCGGCGCCGAACCCGAGGACGCCGACCTGTCCGACCTCGAGCATCGTCAAGGCACGGGAGACCATGACAAGGGACTCGAGGGCGAGGACGCCGGAGCTGGACTCGCCCATGCTGCGTGAGTCGTCGACGCAGAGGAGGATCTGGTAGGACCGCTTGGTGGGCACGGCGCGGCGCATCCAGATCTTGTCGCGCTTGTAGCTGGAGGCGATGTAGGGGATGATCTTCTTGATGTTGAGGCGCTTACCGGTGCGGTAGGAGCCCGAGAGCTTGGTGGACTGGGACGGGGTGAGGATCAGGCGGAGCTGCGAGGTGAGGGAGAGAGAGAGCGGGTGCGTCTTCGACTGGAAGGCGGTCCAGGCCTGGAGGGATTCGGAGAAGTCGCGGAGGGTGACGCCTTGGTCGTCGCTGATGTGTGTTGTCTGGAGCTGCTCGGACGTCTCCTCAATTACTTGCTCTTCTTCCGCGTCGTCTTCGGCTCGCTCGATGTCGTCCTCAGAGGGCGAATCTTCGCGGTCGAAAGCGCCCTGTCGCGTCTTGACGCCGGACCGGCCGTCTTCCTTATCGGCGCCTCCCGCATCCTTGTCTTGGGCCTCGGGAGCTTCGGCCGTTTCTGTCTTGTTGGGGTCCTGCTCCTCCATGTCCACGTCTTCCGTCTCCGGCATAACACGGCTGGTGGGGTCTTCCTCCTCCTCGTCGATGGCCATGGCTTCGTCGATGGGCTGCACCTGGTCCTCAGACGCGGTGCCGAGGGCCTGGGTGTCGGCGGCCGTCTCGTCGTCCTGGAGGTGCTGAAACTCGCGGGCGCCAAGATCGGCGCCGTTGTCCTGTGACTGCTTCTGCTCGCCCTCATCCTGCTGCTTCTCGGGGTCCTTGATGTCGCTCTGCTGGCGATGCCAGCGCTCCAGGGCATCGCCGAGCTTTTTGAAGGGATCTTGGCGGGTGCTATCGGGCGCGTCGTCCTGATCTTGGTCGGTGGGTTGCGCTTGCTGGTCGGACCGGGAGAGCTGTCCCTTCTTGCCGGCGCTGGTCTGCTGCTCCGCGGAGCCGTCGCCGGCGTCACCTTCGTCTCTTTGGGCGGCGTTGTTGCTAAAGTCGTTCTCGACATCCATCTTGTCGGCGTCTTGGTCCTGGCCACCGCCCCTGACGTCGCTCGGTGCCGCATTGTTGGTATCGGCGTTGGTGTCATCACGGGGTGCGTCCGCATGCGACTCGGGCTCCTCGGGCTCCTCTGGCTGGTCTGCTTCCTCTTCCTCCTCTTCCTCCTCTGCCTTAGGTTCCATGTCGATTTCCGGTTCGCCAGCAATATCTTCTTCGGGCACCTCTTCATCCTGCTCGTCCTCCTTTTCTTCCTCGTTGGGGTCCTTGTCCCCTCGTTGCGCTTCCTCCTCTCCGTCCTCGACATCGGGCTCGTGCTGGTCTTTGACCTCCTCCTCAATGTCGGATAATTTGTCTAGCTCATCATCCTCCGAGCCCGTTTCTTCTCCTTCTTCGTCAAAGTTGAAGTCCATCTCCTCGGGCATATCAAGATTGTCATTCTCCTGCACATTCTCGTCCTGCTTGACTTGGTCATCCTCAAACCTGGCATCTTCTTGCTCGGGGCCTGGCTCTTCCTCTTCCGCCTCCTCGTCGTCGCCCTCGTCAACCTGTTGTTCATCGTCCTCAACTTTGTTGTCGTCGTCGTCGGCGTCGGCATTAGCGTCGGCATCGGCAGCCATCTGCTGGTCGTCTTTCTTTTGACCCTTAGCCTTGTCGCCTTGCTGGTCCTTCTCTGCCTCCTCATCATCACCATCCCACATCTTCTCATCAACGGCAGTAGGGTCAAAGTCGTCAACGTCACCAAGCTCCTCGTCCATTTCGTTCTCTTCACCATCCTCGTCTCCATCGTCCGACTTCTTCTCATCTTCGTCATCGCCACCAACGCTAGCCGTGTCTCCCTCAAGTTCCTCGTCTGCCATATCAACGGCGTCCTTTTCATCTTCAATCTCGCCACTCTGGTCTTTGTTCGGCTGTTGCGCGAGCTCCGTCAGGTCCTCATCCGGCTGGATGTCCTTACTGATGTCGTCGGCTCCTTCGCCATCGCCGAGACCAGTTCCAGATTCGAGTTTTCCAGATTCGCCAGTCTCTTCCGACTTCTCTTGCGGCGAACAGAAGCCCTTGGCGGCGAGCTGGGTGAAGGTCTGGGCTAGTTGATATGTCATGTGGCCGGTCGCAGCGTGGAGCCTGTGCAGTTGGGCGATGCTCTGGTGGCACGTGAGGGCATATTGCTGGAGGATCGGTAGGACGATGGAGAAAAGAGCCGAAGCAGCGGGGCGCAAGCTGCCATGGTTCAGGTCGACTGTTGCTAATTGAGTAAAGCAGTCCTCAACCTTGCTCACAATGGCTGTGACGTGCAGGGCGTTCAAAGCAGAGCAACGAACATCGGAAGCCTTCGCCAGCCAGCCGGCGTCGTCTGATGATGTCGGCAAATCGGCCATTGCCTTCTTGTATCCTTGCATGGCAACAAGAACGGCGTCACACAGCTTAGATATCGAGTCCTTGAATTTCTGAGCAGTTTTGTCCGTGCCTAGGAAATCCTTGTCGAGTGGGGGCGAAACATAGTCGAGCCAGTTTGTAATCTGCTGCAAAACGAAGTTGAGATCCGGGCGCTGTTGGGAGTATGCCTCTATGTCTTGGGTGAGGCCTTCCGCTGTCCCTGAGAATCGCCCTATGAAGGACAATGTCTGCTCCGTCGCAAAGTTACCGGGGATCGAGGCGAGAGCGGACCACTCCTTTGAGAGTCCCTCCATTTCCGTCAGAGTTTGCCGTAGGTTTCGCAGTACGTCTTCATTGTCGGTAGCAGCAAGCTTCCCGTATATCTCTACAACCTTGATACCAAAACTCAAGATGGGTACCGCCCATTTCATGTAGAATCTGCGGCTGTCCGACCTGAAGTCCATTCCGATGTGAGTACCACACAGGCTTTTAAGTGAAGCGATGGTGCGGTCAAGTGAGTAGATGGACTTGCGCGCGGCAGCGAGAGCAGCGCGCTGGCTCAGAACAACAGCTGTCATGCCCTCCATGAATCCAGTGCTTCGGGCCACCTCAGCGCCAGTAAGCTCGCCAGAGTGGTCATGGGAGGCAACTCTGACTCTGGGCGCAATATCGACGATTTTGTGAAAGTAGTACTCCGCAGCGTCGTCTTTTTCGTTCTCTTGTAGGTGGGAAGCAGGTGCGCTTGCGAGAACAATGGCAATCGAGTCCTGTTTGGCCAAGTCCTCTGTTCCGAGGTTGTATCGGAAACCCATCTGTCTCAACATCTTCAGAACGTCCGCGAAGAGGTTGCGCTTGCGCGTCTTGAGGTGCTTGACCATATCCTTGTTCTCATCGGTCAAGGTTGCCGGGGTTTCCTTCCGTAGTTCCGCAATGGAAGCGTTGAGACTTTCGACGTAGGAGGTAACCTCCTGGCTGGCGTCCAGCGGGGCTTGGTTAGCTTGAGTAGCAATGCCGGCCATGATTGAGAGCGTCTTTGAGGCGTTGGAGAGGCGTTTGTGCTTGGCCAACCACCCAGGCAGGCCCTTATTGCATTCTGAAACGGCCTGCGGGTTAACTTGGATGTGAACGTTGCCAGCCTCATTGGAGGTTTGGTTGCTGGAGACCGCTTCATCCGGAAGGCCTTGGTCCAGGATTGGCTGCATTGGTTGACCAAGGACTCCGCGGAACTTGCGAACAAGGCGGAAAAGCTTCTGGTGAGACCTGCGGGCACTCTCGCGTAGGGCGTTGATGTTAGTGTCCTTCCAGCTGGCCAGCTTGACAATCTCCATCATCTTCTTGTCGATAGGGGCCCTGCCCTTAGCAATCATCTCATTGACGGCCTTTTCAAAACGAGAGTAAAAGTCGATGAAGTTGAGGGCCGCGTCCGCAATAACGGACAAAGACGGATAGTCGGTCGTGAGCAATTCCAGATGCTTCTGCAGTTGTCTCAATAGCCGGAGGCGAGCGGAGAACTGACCAAGGATAGCACTGGAGAAGTACGTTTCAAGCTCCCTCACCAAGTTGATGGCATAGTCCTTCAGCTCCGGAGAATCGACAAGGGCGAGAGGCACCGCAATGAGAACTTGGTAAGCGACGAAGAACCACGAGTCGGCGTCTTCTGAGCATTTCTTGGCTTCCATGTCGAAAAGCTTAGCCCAGGTCGAAAGTTCCAGGCGGCGCCAGTTAATGATGGTATCCGTCAGAGATATGTACAGTTCGGGTGCTCCGTAGACACTGGGCGCGAAGCCTCCGTGTTGCCACTCGTAGACGATGCTGTGCAACTGCTCGACCTTGGGCAGGATCTTGGCCAACGGTTCCGTATGAACGAGCTCAAGCAGCTTCTCGCAAGCAAGTAGCACATCCGCCAATGGCTGCATGTGGCCGATCTCGTCAACCAGCTGCAATCCACGGAATCGAGCCTCCACCTTATCAATGAGCGCAACTAGGCCACGGACTTCGGGGAGGTTTGAGTCAGTGTAGAAGTTGTAGTCGGCGCCGACGGTGCCAGTCTTAAGCGCTGTGATCTGCTCATCAAGTGTCCAAAGGGCCACGGAGAGTACGTGGGAATTAGTTCCCGGGCAAACCGCGGACAGTTGGTTGGCTTCGAGTGCGGCTCCTAGGCCAACCTTTTTGCAAACGTCCTGGAGCGCCTCTGAAGGCGTCGACGGCTCTAAGAAGACCTTGCGATGGGACTCCGCCAACTTGACAGACACATCGCGAACCTTCTTGCGTGCAAGGGCGGGCTTCTCTTTCTCCTCATCATCGTAGGTGGGGAAGAGCTCGTTGAACTCTTCTTCATTCATCTCCTCCTCATCTTCGAAACTTCCCTTGAATCGGTAAAGACTCGTGTTAGCTTCTTCGGCCTTGCGATCATCCTCGAGCTTCTTGGTCCACTCCTGGAAGAATCTGTGCACGCACTCGAAGAGCGCTTCTCTGAGAGGGGCATTCAGATCACGTAGCCCTTCGACCGATACGATGAGTCCAACATAGTCGAGGAACTCCAAAGTCTTGTTGGGAAGCTCCTCAGGCTCATGAGGAAGCATATGGTGCACAGCTATGCCACCGACGAAGGGCGTGAGAGTCATTAGGCTGTTACTTTTAGAGTTATTGAGCAAGGATTCAAGCCCTTCGGTTAGAGACAGACCAAGCTGAAAGCAACCAAGCATGTTGACTAGAGGTCGTGTCATGTCCTGGTAGGCACTGTAGCGGTTTGCCAGACGGTCAATCATCAGGGCCATGTTCTGCTTGACGAGGTTGATGTTCTGCATGATCTCTGAGGCCTTCGAAGACCCTCGCATGCCGTCGAGATAACCCTTGGTGGTATAAGCGAGATGGTTTTCGGAGAGGTCCCCGTCGACGATTGTCTTCAAGACATTGTTGAAATCTGTCTGTACCTGGCCCAGTTCTGACCGAGCAGGTCGGTAAAGTAGCTGTGTGGGCGCCGGTGCGGGGCCTAGTGCCTCGATTTCGTCTTGCGCAAGTTGGATACGGAGAGAGGTGTCTTGACCCGTGAACCTAGTTTCAAAATCCAGAAGCGAAGCAATTTTATGTACGAGTCCCTTTGTCAACTCGTCGTGTACATCCTTCTCGAACTGAGGCCGCATTTGCGGATCGAAAGACTTATCAGGTACATAAAGCTTGATGACGCCGATGGCGAACTGAACCCAGGCGGCTGCAGAGAGAGCAACACTGTCGCAAGCAGTCTGACAAGAAAGTTGGGGGATATCGTCTTCTACGGTAGCCGCTATGTTGGACAATGAGAGAGCACGCAGAGCGCCTTGGAAATGCCCCTCGAAAATCTCGGCAACATGGTGTGGCCAATCGCCAGACTTTGGACGTTTCTGAAGCACCCTTGACGAACGTTGCTGGTTTGACGACAGTAAGTCGATGTTGCTGAAGCCGTTGAAGGTTTCTTTGGCGTCAGTGCAAATGGTTAGGGCGTATTCAACCTTATCACTGCCGTAGAGACTCATAACGTCTACAATCACGGACTTCAGAACCTCGTTGAGCACTTTGATCTGGTTCTTCTGAAGAGAGGGAACCAGTGCAGCAACAGAGCGTCCCATCGCAGGAAGTTCGGTCTCGAGAAGTCCAAGGGAGCGTAGACTCGTCGACTGGAGAGCATCAAGCTTTGACAAAAGTGACAAGCCAAACTTGCCGTTCCAGATATGAGTGGCGTGGTCCTGGGGAAACAGCAAACCAACGGTTAAAGATCGTGCTTCTTGGCTGAAGCTTTCGTGGCGTATTTGATCAATGGTCTGCCGGTTTGATAGAACCGTAATCTCTGCATGATTTGACTTGGACAGCGGCGTAGTTGCAAGCGTGGAAGCTTGCCTCAACACCTCGAACTCAGACGCAAAGAATGGCTTGACCTCGCTGCATTCTGGGCTAACCTTGGACTCCAATACCTCGATTTCCTTCGTGAGATCATTTATGAGGTCACTGACGTCCGAATCGCTCGTTCGTACGATATGATCCGCCGTAACGAGGGTATTCATGGCTTGGGCAAGATCAGTGATGGATGTCTTGACTCTCCACTTGAGCTGGTCCAGTCGGATGCCGAGTCGCTCAATTTCTTGGCTCTTTTTCAGGGTTTCTTCGCTCATTATGGGGAGTGGCTTGAAGCGTTTCCACATAGTTTCCATACTCAAACCGGTCATCAATTGGAAACCTGTCGAGAAGTCCTCCTCGATGTTGTCCTGATAGGAGTGAGCGAGATACCTATCGATATCTGCCGTGGTTGGTAGAAGCAGCTTGTGCACAGAATAAAATCCATGCGAAATGTGCTCCTGGAAGCGTGCTTCTTCGAAGACATGACCGGTGGTAAGCGTGAGAGTACGCCAACAGAAGTCGAGTATCTTTCTGAGAAATTGAGCCCGCTCTTTCCAGCCCTCCGCGGCATTCAAGTTGACGAGAATGAAGTTCCTCATAGTTCGAAGCATCTTCGTGAGGAACGTTGACACCTTGACTGTTGAGTCCTTGGCGACAGCTGCGACACGGCCTGACACAATGGATCGTTGAAGACGATTCAAGGAGGCTAGCTTTGCCGACTTCGCCTTGTTGACTTGGATGGAGATCGAATCTTGGCAGCGCTGGATATCTAAGAGGAGCTCATAGCAAACCGATAGCCAAAAAGGCAAACCGCCGTTGTCACGGTTCAGTATGCGGACCATGGGAGCGTTGTGAATAGGATTCAGAGGCTGCGAAACCAGTATTAGTTTAAGATCATCTCCTAAATGGAAGCGTCGTCTTACCTGAGCATCTGCCAGACTCGAGGTCATGTTCGGCAGGCTGGCATATAGTTGTGAAATTGCTTGACGAAGACTGGCTGTTTCCGATGCCGCCAAATATGCGAGTTGCTCGTCCATGCTTACTCGATATTTTTCTAGTCCGGCAGAGTTGAGATCGGCCAGGCCGCCGTTGAATGAACGCAAGAATCTCTCCATCAGGACCGTGTCTCTGAGAGAGAGGTTTTCGATTGTGGCGTTGCCAACGTCTGAGGCGGCATTATCGCTGAGGACTGCTGTGGAAATCTCTCTGGAAGAGGAGAATCTTTGCAAGCTGCTCTCAATGTGCACATGGTAGCTGTGGCCAGTGAGGCTCTGTGTCGCTCGTTCGCTGAGATGAATCTCAGCAGCTCTGTTCCTCATGGCTCGCGACAGCTCACCATATCGCGGGTCAACCGTCAAGAAGATTCGGAAGT
The DNA here is from genome assembly GCA_001937105.1 of Colletotrichum chlorophyti. NCBI lineage: Eukaryota > Fungi > Ascomycota > Sordariomycetes > Glomerellales > Glomerellaceae > Colletotrichum > Colletotrichum chlorophyti. The sequence continues at coordinate 817,009 of MPGH01000048.1, read as the reverse complement.
CGGCATGCGGCTTGATAATGCGAGGTTCGCCATTAGGCCCGCAATGTTCATTGATGCTCAGAAATCCGTTGGGCTCCAAAAGAGAGTTAAGCCTGTCCAGGACAGAGGCATTACACAAGTTTGCATTGTCCAGCACCAACCATTGGCCGGTTTGCAGGGCCTTGACAATGACTCCATCAAGCCATTCAAAGCGGGGATTGCTGACGACCAGAGGCTTTTGCAGGACAGTGCGAACTTGGAAGAGAAGCGCGCCTATATAAGACATTCCTGATACTTCAGACAGAACCAGGTCAACCGCAGATTCAATTGCGGTCAGGGCGCTCGTATCCCCACGGTAAGATTCCAGGAGGTAAAGCAAGGCTAGAGCTGCTGGTGGGACTTGGCTTGGCACTCTGGTGAGAATCGTGGTTCGCAGACCGTCGTGCAGTTCTCGCAGCGCAGCGTTGACTTCCCGGAGAGGATCAGACTGCTCGAAACCACCGACAAGGTCCATCGTGTCGATATCAGCGTTCAAAGGGAACACAACGAGAGGTTTGCCAGCGAGGGCGGCAACGTGCTCTAGTAGGACAGACTTTCCGCTACCAGAGGGGCCGCTCAGAATGCAAGGGATGTCCTGCTTGATGCAGACCATGAGGGACTCGATTTCTGGGAGTCGGGGTACGATGTCGATACCAAGCAGGGGCAACGGCTGCGAAATCTGGTTCCTGGGGAGCAGTGCATTGCCGACTTGAGAAAAAGAGGCGTTGGTGTCGTGGTACAGGCTGTGACTTTCTGGATTTCTGGAGAAAACTTGAGTGAAGAGCTTGTTTACTTCGTCGCGATCAGACGTAGAGCGGAAGCGTTGTCGGATGATGAGGTCCAGAAAGTCGTCAGGTTTGCCGGTAGCTAACAAAGGATCCGACGTGGAGAGAAGATGCAGCCATCTGAGGATATCTCGCAGATTAAATTCCCAAGGACTTCCGTGAGAGCCGAAAGCTTTCTCAATCGCAACTTGATGATCCAGACGGGAGATGAACTGGATCACTCCACTGACAACATCGGTGGGTATAGTGGGAAAGTTGTGCTGCGCAATGAGGAGAAGGTCCTCCGGTGTAAAAACGTCGGCGTAAACGACAATGAATCTGTTAACAAAAGAACTAGGGAGACCTTTTCGACCACCTCCCTGATGATGGGGGTTTTGCGCAGCAAATAGTCTGAAGTCGGGATGTCTCTTGAAGACCTGGTCCAGCTCGGAGATATAAACCTCGCCACGGTGGTCCAGACAGGCGTTGAGACCTTCTAGGACGGATTGAGAAGCCAAGTTCATCTCATCGAGCAGCACCCATTCACCGTTCTGCATGGCTTGGAGGAAGGGAGCATCGCGCCAAGCGAAGTTGCCAGCCTCAGCACCCTCAACCGGCATGTCCGTACCGAATAGGTCCATCAAATCGGTTTGATCTGACAAGTTGATTCGAGTCAGAGGGCGACCACACACCCGAGCTAAAGCAGCAACAAGTGTTGTCTTTCCGACACCAGGGCTACCCTCCAGAAGAATGGGCTTTCGCATTTGCAGAGAACGGAGCACTCGCATAGCGTTCAGTCTAGTAGTCGGGGCATTGAAGGCAAAACGAGGGTCTGACTTCCGGCCTGCTTCCCTAGGCAGACCAAAATCACCGATGGACAACCGCTCATCAGTCAACACTACTTCGGGTTGTGCACGATAGATGGATGTGGTATCGAATCCGAGCAGTTCGCTCAGCTTGTCGAGACACTTTTGCCTCTGGAAATCGAGCGCTTTGGGGTCCATGGCCAGTAAAGCAGACGGATTCGCACCCAAACTATCGATGAACACAGTAGCAGCACCGTGAACAACAGCAAACTGAGGTGCAGCGGGTCCGCAGAGATTGATGAAGTCGATCCAGATGAGAATATCACGAATCGAGAAGGCCGTAGAGGAGGACGATCTGAATGTCTGTCCGAACCAGTGGGCAAACTGCACTACCGGGCTTCCGAGATACGTGAGGGCTGGGTCAAGCTTGGAAAGGACAATGTCCAGCATGTCATCGGTCTCGGACATGGCTGGGACCCAGATTTCGGTGAAACGGTTCCTCAACGCTGGCGACAATTCTTTCTTGCCAAAGTCGCCTCCAGGGTTCATGGTAGCGAAGAACTGGAAACCATCTGCTCCGATGACGAATGAGTTGTCAATGCCCTTTTCTGCCAAAAGAAGAGATCGCTGTGGTTCAAGGACTGAGTTGAGACGCTCCAAAACGGAATCATCAGCGAGGGAGATTTCGTCCAGAAGGAAGAATTGGCCGGTTTTCATGGCGTGGACCAGACTTCCATCAGACCACTCGAACAATGCTTTACCCTTGGCCTCCAAAGCCGCAATCTTCTCTTGGATTGCGGCGTCGACTTTGTTCAGAGAATCCGTGGGAAGACTGCGATACCTCTGCAGCAACTCGTCCAGCGTACCTGTCGAGTCCTGGCCAAGCTTTCCAAGAACAGAACTCAACTCGCTCTTCAACGAGTCTGCAATTGTTCCTCTGTTTCTCACTGGTCTTTGTGAGCCAATGAGATCGCCAGTCTCGGTGTTCTGGTGGGCGTTGACAATGTGCAATTCTTTTCCAAGCACGTCCGCCAGGATCTGACAGACGGTGGTTTTGCCACATCCTGTCTCGCCCACAAGCAAAACAGGCTCATTGTTGCGAATGGAAGTATGCACCAAAACATACAGACGGCGCATCGCGCGAGTCCATACAACACCGTGGTTGTTAGGCATGGCCTGGATCTTGCTCAAGATTGGTGATTCCCTATAGAGCGCGTCCGCATCGATCTTGACTTTGAAGACGCCTTCAATAACGTGTCTGACGGCATCCCGTTCCTCCTCGACCCGAACTCGCTCGGCAAGAAGCATGAAGCCATTGATAGCTATTTGCTCGCGGTTGTCAGCATATCGCATGGCCCATCTGAAGAGATCTCGAAGTGTGGCGAAACTGTCCTTCTGCTCGAACAGTCGGCTTGTTTGACGGAGGCGTGACAGTTCCTTGTACACGGCAACGATGCGCTTGCAGTCTGAGGGGGCGGTGTTCGCGCTTCTTCTCTGCAGGATATCCTCCAGTTCGTCCTCCGGGATATCGTCATAGTGCAATTCCAGGAAGCGGTTGCGGAATGCTCGCGACAGCACCTTTCGGCCACCATACAAACCCGGAGGGTTTTGGGTAGCGAACAACATGAAGTTCTCATGCGGTTTCACAACCTCTTGCGTCTCGGGGATCAACAATTCTCGGTTGTCGTCCAGCAGTCTGTTCAGTGCCTCAAGAACATCAGTCGGAGCCAGGTTCAGTTCGTCCAGGACGATCCAGTGACCTTGTCGCATGGCTTGTACAAGCAGACCTTCTTGGAAACGGAGTCTCCCAGTTGAGTCCGACACATAAGTTCCCAGGTATTCCTGCAGGTCAGTGTGCTCATGGTTGTTGATGCGGACGAACTTGTTGCCGGTGAAATTCGCCAGGTACTCGATCATACTCGTCTTTCCTGCTGAAGTAGGACCCTGGATGAGAATGGGGAATCGTCGAGTAGAGGTTGCTCGGACTAGGTTGAGGAGGTTCCGCTCAACGTAGGGCGTGATTATGTAGTCGGTTCGCTCCTGAGGTGTCTCTTCTCCCCGCGCCAGCCAGTAGTGACGATCCTTTGCCTTGTTCTGGAAACGCACGTACTGCTTGCCGTCGTCTGGCTGTTTCGGTGGTTGAGAAAGTAGTGACTGAGGATTGGAGACTCGGCCGAAGAGTCGATGGTCTATCAGCGGCAGTAGCAATTTTTCTGACTCTCTGTCAAGAAGAGTGAGAAATCCCATGGAGAAACCTTCGTACAAGGCTCGACGAAGGCCGTAGAAAGGAGAAATGTGGTTTACATAAGTCAAGACGCGAGTTAGGGTGCGCAGACTGAAGTGCGGTACCTCATTGGCTCCATCGACTAGGCTCTTCTGCTCGGCGCGAAGTTTGGTGTCAAGATACAGACGCGAGATGTCGTCTGCTGCCTGGTCGTCCCTGGTGCTGGAGCTCTTCAAGTACGTTTTGACGATGGTAAGCAGGTCCTTGACGTCCTTATCAGGGCTGTCAACATAAAGCTCGGTGAAGCGGGACCGGATTCCGATGGGGAGATCGCGCTTGCCCACATCAGTCGCCGGGTTCATTGCTCCAAAGATACGGAAATTTGGGTGTGCTCTGATTCTCTCGATCTCTCCCGTCTCAGATAGAAGAATGGAAGGCGTCTCAACAGGTCCGGTCAAGAGATCCGCAATGCTTTCTAAGGTGTCTGGCGACGCAAGGTTGATCTCGTCAAGGAGAACCCAGTCACCGTTCCGGGCGGCCTTGACAATGTTGCCCTCAACGAAAGAGAATGCGAAGGCGGTCGAGCCTCCCGACAGTTGGACTTCGAATTGGTCGAGGTTGCGTGAGAACTGGTCCCACCGAGGGCTAAGTTCAAGGAGTGATTGAAGTTTTGACTCCTTCTTGCGGCGCTTCATCGGCTGAGTTTCCTCATTGCGAGATTGGCTCTGCTCCTTCTCCCGCCGTGTCAATTCCTCTACAATCTTCTTGAACATCTTGGGGGCTTCACGCCATAGCTTGGCAACCTTAGCCCACTGCCCCTTAGCAAAGCACTTCCCAAGCTGCTCAAGATAGCGCTGGTTCTTCGATGCTGAGATACCAGTTGCGGAAAAGAGGTCTTCGAATTCTTCCTTCAAAGGCACTGCCAGAGTCCTCACATTGACAGGCTTGAAACCTCCGAGGAGGTCGCCGGCCTCGCTTTGCTGGGACAAGTTGATCGCAACCAGCTTGTGGCCCAACGTATCAGCCAACTGTTGAATTACTGTCGTTTTTCCGATACCCGTCTCACCGACAAGTAGAATCGGTTCACCAAGATTTACGGCTACGGCGGCTTGTTCCAGCAACTTCTTCGCATGTGTAGTGCTGGCAAAGGGCCTCTTGGAGAGAGCGGCCTTGTTGACGCGGTCCTTGCGCTTCCGCAGCGTTGTTCGACCGATCTTGAACTGGCTGTCGTTCTGCTCCAGCTGGGGGATGTAGGCCTCCAAGAAATGGTCGACGCGCTCCTTGGCCATGTGCATCTCCTCCGCAATGCCAAATATCAGGGTTCGCTTGGTCTGGATGTCGGGGATCCCAGCCACAAAACAGTCGATGGCTTCCATGAACATCCAGTCTCGAGTTGTCTCGCTGATGGGTTCCTCGCCGGTGGTACAACCCGCCGCAGTGAGTGTGGCCGTGAGGCGTCTGCACCATCGCAGGAGATCTCGCAAGCTGACTTGGCGGTCAGCCATACCACGGCTGGACGGAAAGGGCATGTTTCCAGAGATAGGCTTTGAGAGACGTCGGTAGACCGAAAGAATGCCGGGCGCGAACTTATGCAGAATCGGGTGAGAGCCCATGATGATGTCCTGCAGCTCCGCCTCGGTGGGAGTCTGTACGGGCAGAAGCTGCCAGAAGCGTAGGCCGAGGAGATTGGGAAGTGTCTCTCGGCCATGCATGCCCCGCGAAGACCTGACAGTGCCGAAGAGACGGAATCCATTAGCAGCTTGGATTCGCTCACCTCTACTTGGAATGAGAAGCTCGCCTCGCTCGATCAGGGGCAGCAGTGTACTGATGACTTCGTTGGGGGCTCTGTCCAGGTCTTCAATGAGGACCCAACGGCCTTCTCTGACCGCGGTCGTCAAGACACCGGGCCTCCATGAGAAGGTTCCCGGTTTTGAATCCGTGGAATAGAGACCTATGAGCATTTTCGCGTCGGTCTGCTCGTTAATGTGGAGGGTCACCATCTCTGAATGCTTTCCAAACTCCTTGGCAACTTCATGGATAAGCGAGGTCTTTCCAGAGCCAGGTAGGCCATGCAGCAGAATAGGAGTTGTGTTTTTTAAGAGACCGGCCAGGGTCTCCAGGTTCTTGGTAGTTGTGGAGGTCAGCACAAGGGATGAATTCTTCTCGACCGGCCCGGACGGCCGCGGCAGTATTGTGTTGCCATAGCACGCAACAAAGGGAGTCAAAGTTTGCGGTGGTACAGGATGGATTTGATTGCACTGAGAAGCATCGCGAAGCTCACGGCGCAGCGCCTCAACCTTCTTCACCCGCGCATCCTCAAATAGACTCAAGAATCCGTAGTCTATCTCGCACCCGTCAAAGTCGGCGAGAATGGCCTCTTTCGTTCCGACATGCTCGCTGATGAGAGCTTCCAATTTCGAGTCGGCTGCGCGAAGAAGCTGACTGAAAATGCGAATTGCCAGGTACCGTACAGCGCGACTCTTATGTGTGAAAAGAGTTTGCATATGAGTTGGTGAGACCAGGATGCCGTAAGTTCTCTGGTCGAAACAGACGAGCCGCCATGCTGCCAGCAACAGCGGTAAAATTTCGAGGTGCTGGTCGGGGGTGAAGATTGAGAGATCGGGGAATCGAAGGGTGAGTTTTTGAGGTCCTTGGGGCGGCGTCTTCTGCAGGTCCTCACTCATGACATGCTGAAGAAGTTCTGACAAATACGGTGCGAACGGCAGTATTCTTGTGAGAGAAGCAAGAACGCGTCTGTTGTCGGCTTGATTCCTGGGGTTGAGAAACCATCGAGCGCAGATGTCCGGGAAGACATTCTCGAAATGGATGAAAATTCGATCTGTAAGTTGGGGGATGAGAGCCGCGTCTGCAACAGCGTCAAGGAAGTTTGAGGCTGTATGATTTCTGATAACCTCAAGAATTTCGGTAGGTAAATGCTCTAAAACGACCGAGTCGTTCAGAAGAGCGCTCCTCTGCGACGACACATCTATCGTGGCCATAACTGTGGCTCAAATCCGAGATATGTTGTCGTCGGTGATGTTCATGAACGGGCTTGTATTGTATGCATCTCTTCACTCAATATTTTTTTTTTCCTTTAGAGGACCCTTTCGCCCCAGCCAGCCAGCCATTGGTACTTTCTTTTTTTTTTTTTTTTCTCCCCTTTGCCTGCGTCGGGACGGTGAAAGACGACAGGGGTCCCTGTAGGAAACGTACTACGGGCGGAATGCGGCGGTACAAAGCCCCCGAGCCAATCAAGTGGGGACTACGGAGACGTCCCAATCCAATTCACGCGACTGGACATTCGAGCTCGAAAAACTTCAAGCCAGAGAGGATATCCCGAGCTAACGAACCTCCCTGCTGCTGCGAGGCCGAATCGAACGACAAACCCGACTCTCTCCTCCCCCTCCGCCCTCAGCAAACCCCAATTGGTCACTCTCCTCCCAACGGTCTATACACATATCAAAATGGCGCTCTCTTGCAGATACGCAGCCCAGAGCTGCGCTCGTCAGCTCCGTGCCAGCGGCTCGCTGCGTGCTTCCACAACCCTTTTCCAGACCCGTACTCCTGCGACCGCACGAAGGCACAACTCGACCGAGGCCGCCGCTGCCCCCACGAACCCCAAGATCGCCGCCATCGTCGACCAGATCAGCACCCTCACCCTCCTCGAGACCGCAGACCTCGTTTCAAGCTTGAAGGTTAGTCGATCAACGGCGCCTAGGCAACCTGATGCGCGCCCCTCTTCGAAGATGGCTCAACAAGTGGATCGCCATCCGAAGGGCCAATTCCTAAGCTAGTGCTGACGTTCCGTCCCTACCTACAGTCTAAGCTCAACATCCCCGACTTGCCCGTTGGTGGCTTCGCCGCTGCGCCTGCAGCAGCCCCCGCTGCTGCTGCTGAAGAGGCTGAGGAGGCCGCGCCCGCGGCCGCCGAAAAGAGCGTCTTCAACATCAAGCTCCAGGCATTCGATGCCGGCTCGAAGCCCAAGGTCATCAAGGAGATCAAGAACCTGCTCGGCCTCAGCTTGGTGGACAGCAAGAAGTTTGTCGAGAGCGCACCGAAGCTGATGAAGGAGAACGTGGCCAAGGACGAGGCCGAGAAGATTATCGCCGCCATGAAGGAGCTTGGCGCCACTGTTACCATGGAGTAAAATTGTCGACCTTGGTTGACTGGCTGTTCTGGTTGAGTGAGACGAGGGCGCCCCTTTCTCGGGATGAGATGTACAACTCGGGGGAGCAATTGTTTGTTGTCGGACATCTGGATTGGATCGGCCTAGACGGACGTGTATGAGTGTATAAACACCCATGTAACAATATTATCAAAAGACATACACCACATTTTGATTGCCAATCGTATTCTAATGCGTCTGGGTTTTTATCAACCGTCTGTATATGTTAAACCGGCAACTCTACCCAAGCTAATGCTAATGAGAACCCCCAAACCACACCACACTGCCATGGGTATATAGACCCAGTCGCCAGGCAAAAATCCCTCCCAAAACGCCAATTTTTGAACCACCCCTGAACGCCAGGACCCAATCGCAGGAACCACATCAGCTTTCAATGTTTCTTTCCATTCGTAACACGAGAACTCGCAGGGCCAGCAGGAGGCCGAGGCGCGCACTTATGTTCCATGGCCTGGCTGAACTCTGCGAACTCCTCCTCGCCGAGAATGTGATCGTCGTCCCCAAGGTCGCTCGTCTCCTCCCAGATCTTATCAATCTCGGCGTTGGGCTGCGACGGAATGGCCCATATGCTCTCGCGCAGCCGCTTGTGACGCTCGCGGTCCTCCTCTATACGCTGCTCGATCTGGCGCTTCTCCAGCCGCGGTACCGCCCGAGCGTTAGTCGAAATTGAATGGCTGGGTGGCGCGTCGCCCATGTCAACATCACCGTTGACGGGCGACGAGAGGCCGGCGTCGTGGGCGCTAGTCTCGCGCTCCTTGAGAACCTCTTCGATCTCGGTGACGGTCCGGGCCTCGAGGAAATTTCTGTTCTGGAGGCCGTGAAGAACCTATCTCACATGTCAGCTGATTGTCCAGCGGTGTAGGAATTTGCACGCTGCAACACTCACTTTTCTGACGACTTTGACGTTGGCGGCGCCGGATCCATCGTCGGGAGCGACTGCATCGACGACGCGGATGATGTCGCGCTGCATCATGCGGACGTAGTCGATGTGGTTGTCCTTTTCGGCCATTTCGAGAAAATGCTCGATGAAGTACATGATGTTGGCCCGGGTGTTCATGTTATTCTTGGGTTTAAGGTCAGCTTCAATTTTAAGAGTTTGGTGTTCTCATCGAGGCAGACTCACTCGCTCTAATTGCTCGAGGATGCACGAGTGTAAGTCCTCATCCATGTCTCTGTACTTGAGCGCATACTGAGCGGCCTTCTGAGCAGATGTGACGGATGCGTTGAGATGCTGCAGCTGGGCCGTGAATCGCATTCGAACCTCGAAAGGGTCCGCCATTCCTGCTGATTCCGGATCTTCTTCTCGAGTCGCGGTCGCCGAATGACCAGAAAATAATGCCTGGTAAGATTTATGGAGATGATGTTGAGAGCTTTGGGATACGTCGGGATTAAAGAGCTTGATGAGACTATCCTAACGTTGCTGTGACTGAGTGAAATCCAAGTCTGATGAGAGAGCTGCCCTCCACTATTGGAACAGCAATCGTCTTTCCCACAGGGAGTCCCTGTGTGTATGCCTTCAGTTGGCATTCTCTTAGTGTGATCAGCACGGTGCAAATGCTAAATGGCTGGAACTAGTCAATATTGGGCTAGCTCAGTACGAACTGGGGCTAGCGGTCATCAAACTGGTCGCTTAGTGGGCAAGAGCGGACGATGTCGGAACACTCTCAGTGGAGTCGAAGAAGGAGTCTTGACTCTTGTTTTTGTAAAAGCCATCCCAGTGGATAAGAGTTTGTTTTGTTCACCGATTGTTCTGTTTTCTTCAATCCTGATATTCTTAATTTGACGAACTCAGAGGAACGCTACCAAGTGCAGTTTTCCAAATATTCTGGGTTGAATTGGCCATTTCTACGTGAGAATTCTCCCGGCTTTCGCACTCACAGGTATCCTTAACAACCTGTACTGTGAAAATCATCACTTACACGCTCCCGTCACGTCTCACACACTCTCTCTCACCATGTCTGTAATGGGAGACAGCTCTCCGGAGCTCACCATGACCGTCCTTGGTTGTGGTAAGTCGCCATGTTCAAACCCTACAAGTCACAATGAAGTCGTTTTCTAATCTTCAATTAGGGACCATGGGCATCGCCATACTGAACGGAATCCTGACCTCCCTCCAAGAGATGCAGGGGCCCAAGCCACTACAAAGACCCCCTTCGGCATCAGGAACCTCGACCCCTCTGTATGATGAGGTTCCTGCGCGTCTTCCTTCCCGTTTCATTGCCTGCGTCCGTCGTCCCGAAAGCGCCAAGAAGGTCAAGAAGGCCCTCTGGGAGCACTCATCCTTCCTCAAGGTCGTTCAGAATGACAACGTCCACTCAGTCCAGCAGGCCGAGGTCATCATCCTCGCCTGCAAGCCTCATATGGCCAGGGATCTCCTCAGCGAGCCTGGCATGGCTCGCGCCCTCCACGGCAAACTTCTGATCAGCATCTGCGCCGGCCTCACCGAGACCGACCTGGAGGGGATCCTGCATGGGGCCGTCCCCACGAAGAGTCCCGAGGAGGACGGCCGCTGCCGCGTCGTCCGCGCCATGCCCAACACCGCCTCCCTCATCCGCGAGAGCATGACCGTCATCGGTACCTCGACCTACCCCCTCCCGCTCGAGACGTCGAGCCTTGTCACTTGGATTTTCAAGCGCATCGGCGACGTCGTCTATCTCCCGCCCAACAACATGGACGCCAGCACCGCCCTCTGCGGATCCGGCCCCGCCTTTTTCGCCCTCGTGCTTGAGGCTGCCATCGATGGTGCCGTCGCCATGGGTCTGCCCCGCGCCGAGGCCCAGAAGATGGCCGCACAGACGATGAGGGGCGCCGCGGGCCTGGTCCTGAACGGTGATCATCCCGCCCTGCTCCGCGACAAGGTCACCAGCCCTGGTGGTTGTACGATCGGCGGCCTCATGGTGCTCGAGGAGGGTCGCGTGAGAGGCACCGTTTCGCGCGCGGTGCGTGAGGCGACCGTCGTCGCCAGCCAGCTCGGTCAGGGTGTCCAGGGTGTTAACGGCACTCGCTTTCTGACCCAATCGGGCTTTAACTACTAGTTGACAAAGCGTTGCGTTACTTCGGAAGTATAGACTCCATTAGAGCGATCGATAAGCATTATGACAACCGCGCGCGCTTAAAAAGCTGCCGCGGACCCTGATACCAATACATTTTCTGAGCGACATTCTTCGCGCTTACGGTCCTATCCACTGTTTCCCCTGTGATTCCGCCTCATTATGTCAGTGCTTCAACGGGTCTGCGCACACAGCCTCCTGGCCATAAATCACTGTAGTTCCAATCATGAACTGGGCTGTCCATTAACCGTTCGGACGAGGGTATAAGCCCTGGTCCTAGACATATCAAAGAAACCACACTGTCTTCTTGTCTGTGCCTCCGAAGAGACCGAACTCTCAGCGTAGCCAACTACTGCTCCACGCTCTGTAGACAGCGAGGGGGAAGACACTGAATGCTTTGAGCGAAGAGCAAAGCTCCCAAAGCAGCAGATGGAGCCTTTTCAGCTATGCTCGAAGGATCACTTACATCAGATGTAGCATATTATCAATGTCTTTTTTTGCCTGGGCCTATCCAGTGTATGCCCAAGCAGCAGGTGCTCCAAGGTACTTGCGCATCTCAGATGTCCATCGGCTCCTCTGCTTTCAATTGTGACATTGTTCGGATCATTGTACAACTTTTGTATGATCTATATTGAGCGGATGGCTCTTTTCTATACTACAAATTGTGGTCGTCACGTCATGGCGTCGTCTGCCTCTGTCTAAAGTCTAAGTATCGCTAGCAAGGCAGGATAAAAATACACACTGACCCATCTCAGTTAAGCCGCAAGTCCCACCACCGTAAACGAACGACAGCATGTCTCCTGCAAGATTGCAAAGGGAAAGCCCCCATTCCTCACAAAGGCGATGTCTAGAATCGGGAGATGTCTCGTCCAAACAGCCACGTGATGAACCAGTAGAACGGCACCAGAATCTTGTTCCTGATGCTCATGGATCTCGTGATATAAGCTGTTCTCCAGAGAATCCAAGCTGTGAAGAAGAAAGAACGTTAGCAAACAATGTTTCTGCCTCGGAAAGGGGCTTGCTCCTCCGTACCTGCTCGCCCTTTGAGCTGATCCGCCGAGCTCTGATGAATGGCGTTCCAGGAGCCCAGGTAACTCAGCTATAACACCCAGTCAGCACTACTTTCCCGTCTCGGTCTGTCGGACGCTGGCCAGACTTACCGTGCCGAAGTTGCGGAATCTGAACGGCTTATCCTGCTTCTCCTCTGCGGGCTCTACGCGACCGAGAGCCGCGGCCCGGTTGAGCGTCTTTGCCAGGTACGCGGCCTGCTGGCTCGCGACCTGCGCCGTGGCCGGAAACGACTCGCCCTCGACGACAGAGCAGTCGCCCATGGCGTACACGTCCGATAACAGCGCCCTTTCCTCCTTCGCGTCGTCAAGTCGCACCCTCAACCGCGAGTCCACGACGATGCCGCCACTCCTTTTGTCCTTTTTGATTTTCAGCGCCTCCCCGTCGCCGTCCACGCCCCGAAGCTCCTTTGCCAAGAGACCCTGGATTAGCGGGTTCTGCATCAACCCCGTGCTCCAAACCACGATTCCCGCGCCCACCTCCTCGTCGCCGTACTCCTTGATCTTGAGCTTCAAGATGCCGTGTCGGTCGCTGTCGTCGGGCCGGATGCGCTGCAGGTGGTGCTCCGTGCGGATCTTGATGCCCTGGCGGTCGAACGTCTCGACCGCGTAATCGGACAGCGTCTTCTCAAACATGGGCAGCACCTTGGGCGCGATGTCATACACCGTTACGGCGACGAATTCCATCAGGTGCGGGTACATCTTGGCCAGATCGTCGTGGATCAGATCGTGCAATTCAGCCGCGAACTCGATACCCGTGGGCCCGCCGCCGACGACGGCGAAGTGCAGGAGCTTGCGGCGCTGCTCATCCGTCGTCGTAGGCCAGTCGGCGCGCTCGAAACACTGCAGCACCCGCAGACGGATGCTCCGCGCGTCTCCAATGTCACGGAGGAAGTTGGCGTACTCCTTGACGCCCTCGATGCCAAAGGTCTGCGAGTAGGCGCCGACGGCGAGGACAAGCTTGTCGTAGGATACGTCGATGGTCTCGCCCTTGGGCTGGTTCTGCATCTTGGCAGGCAGAGTGCGTGAGGTGGCGTCCTCGGAAGTGACTTTCTCGATGCGGATGCGCTTTTGAGCGAAGTCTACGTCATCTGCCCATGCTTGATGGAAACCGTCGAGGCCGAGACGACGGACGGGCTCGAGGATAGAGCGGAATTCGAGGGTGCCGACCGAGGTTGAGGCTAGCAAAGGGGTGAAGACGAAATAGGAGCGCGGTGAAATGAGGATGCGCTCATACCTATGTTGAAGCCATTAGTGTCCAGTCCGTGTCTCAATGACTCGGGGCCATTGTCTTTACTTGGCCGTACTTTTTAGGATCGAGTTCGCGGGCAAATGCGTAGCCTGCCCATCCTGAACCCAATATGACCACTCTTTCGCGTTTGTTTTCTGAGTCACGTACGTTAGTACCGAAACCTCCTATTTATTCCAGAACTCTCTTGTTGACGGAGCTGACCTGTCGTGGAACTTGAGCTCAAGCTCGACCCGTTCCGGTACTTTACAATACTAGTCTCGTTTGAAGTTGACGTGCCGTCAATCTGCAAGGGTAGCGCTCTGAGCCCACGGGTTCGGGGCCGGCCGAGGCTCTTCCAGTATTGTTGGGCGATTTTTGATGAGGCCATTTTGGTGTTGATATCATGCCACCCGGATCCAGATGTGCACAGCAACTCAGATGTATATATATATGAAAAGATAGGGATCTTCCCAATTGGGTTTCTTGAGGTGGGTCAAACCCGTCTTACAGAGTTCCGAAGGTGGGCACGATAATAGCTCGGAGGAGGAGGGGGTTCTGGGTTGGTGTCGGTATCGGAGACTTGTCAAAGAGCGCGAGATTAATACGGAACCGGACGGGACGTATTTGCGCTACGTAGGACGGGGGCGGTAAGCACTGAAACTCCGGCTGAAAGACGGAACGGGAAGAGTGAAATGTAAAATAAGAGAAAAGGGTCCATGCACACCAAGTCGTCGAGACGGCAAGACAGCCTCTAAATAATGCAATTCTTTTGTTCAGCTGTAAAACAGCAAATAACTTTTCAGCAATTACGCAGACACAACCCGCTTTCCCTCAGCTCTGCGTCACCCCTCCTTCCGGACTGGAAAGCTTGGGACGTTTGAAAACTTGCCCACCGGGCGGCAACCGCAGTCCGCGAACAACACTACCAAGGGGTGACGTCCTCTGCCCCCACTTTCCTCCGTCCACGTCCGGCCCGTCCGGCATTGGCGTCCCGCTTTTTGATGCTCAAATGACGTCTCAAGATTTCACGTTCTTCTTATCCTTGCAAAAATTACATAGGCGTTTTTAACAACACAGAACTCCGTCCAATCGGCGATATTCTTTCGGCGATATCCGAGATCTACGTTTTCCATCGTCAAGTTTTCTCCTTCTTACTGCAACATGGAGTCCAAACTCTCGCCAAGAACTCCCTCAATCTTGACGATCCACCTGTGCGTCTCGCGCTCAACCACTTCATCGTCGTCGTCCTGGAGCTCGCTGATGTAGGGCAACATCTCAGGCAATGCTGACAGCCACTCCTCGCCAAGCTTGGCTGTGAGCTCCTGCTGGCACTTAACGGCCGCAAGACGAACCGCAGCCTGCTCGGAGCGCAGATGACGGAGAATGGTGCTGTTAAGCTCCTTCTGATGCTCCTGCGAGTCTGCTGCGGCAGCCAGCTCCACAACCGCGGGAATAAGCTCGCCTGTCAGATCAACGGAGGGAGCGTGAAGGAACTGCGCGGCCAGAACCGGTGCAACCTTGTTGAAGTGTGCCGGCGCCTGCCAGAAGTCGTCCTGGTCATGCTCGAAGCACTTGGTCAAGGTTGATAGCACGCGTTGCCACAGCGCTTTCTGATCCGATACCTTGAGATCGCTGGCGTTGATAATGTCGACAGCGTCGTCAACAATATATGTCGCGTAGTTGGTGACAATTGACTTCAGGCTCTCAAAGAAGAGCTGCAGGAACCCGTAGACGCTGAACCGGCGCGCAGTTCGTCCCGCAACGTCTTGCTTGGTCAGCTGCGTCGACCACTCAATGATCTGAGAGAAGATGGGTCTGAAGGCCGCATCGTTCAGCTTGTAAATGATCTTCAATGCCACGTCGTTGATGGATGCCTCGATCTGGGCCACGCGCTGCGACGCCGCGCCCGTCAGTTTGCCCGATGCCTGCTCACGTCTGCGAAGGTCCAGAACGTTGAGCAAAATGGTAGACAGGCTATTGACGTTCTTGGTGACAATTGACTTCGTGTGGCTCTCAACCACAACACCAAAGATGTCGACCCACTCACTGGTTGCCTGCATATTTGTTAGTTTGGGTTTAGTTTCGCCGCACTCATGGTAACTCACGTCGTAGCCAGCTTCGGTAGCCGGGATCCAGTTCTTTTCAAGATTAGCCAGCATAGCCTTGGCATCAACCTTTCTCGCGAGGAATCTGAGGCAATTCAGGCGCTCATCATTCGACTCGTCGTCAAGGGCGGCCTCGGCGGATTCGTTGGACGCCAACAAGATGCTTTCCAGGTACTTTCCGGATATCATGTACGGCAGGTGTTGGGCCAAGGCTGTAATGAATGCATAACCGGCATTGTGCAGTTCGCTCGCTGCCTCGTCTGCCTCTACACTCTGCTGGATGTAAAGAATGGCCTGAGGAACGGCGACGGATAGAACAGGCAGGATGCCATCTTGCAGAACATCAACAAGGGAAGCAAGGCAGAGCAGTGCCATGACGCGAAGACGGAGATCGGGCTGGCCGAGGCAGTGAGGCCCGGCGATGGTTGAGGCGGCAGCGGCCACGGCCTCGATATCCTTCTTGCCGTACTTCTCTGCAATCTTATCGATGCAAGCAACAGCGGTGTGCTTGTACTTGATATCGTCCGTGTCGCGGATTGCGGCGGTGAGTTGCGGCAGGAAAGCAAGGAGTGCAGTCCTAGAAGCGACATTCGCCACGCCTTCCTGGTCCACGCGGACCTCAAGAGCTCGGAGAACCTTGCGGCGGAGGTCGATTTCTGTGCGATCCAGAAGGTTCTCAACCGATTTGATAAATTCGCCAATGGCGAGAAGGTTGAGAAGGTTGGCCAGGGCGTTACCGCAGCACTCGTGGAGGGCCTTCTTCAGTTTGACCGTCTCGGCAAGGGCCAAAATGTCGCGAAGGAGAATGGCGTACAACTCGTGAATTTTGGAGGCATCCATGTCATCCCGCTCTGTCAAGATACCAATCTCCTTACGCAGCTTCCTGCTTGAGAGGAGAGAGGGGAACACGGTCAACTGCTGCAGAGCAATGTTATCGGGACTCTTCTCCGCCAAGTCTTCACCAATTCCGAGCAAGGTGGCGGACAACCCGGGCTTTGGCTTGAAGATGTCGCCGATCAAATCCAGAAGCTTGGCCAAAGTTTGGAGCTGCACCTCAGCACTGTAAACGCCCAGCAACTCGGAGGAAAACGCCATCAAGTCGTCGTTGGGGCCGTATCTGTCGACCAGCATAGCCAAAAGAGCATAAAGAAACTCATCAGGGCCAAGTGTGTTAACGAGAGCAATGAACAGGCCCTGCTTGCGATGGGACGGGATATGCTCGTAGGCAGTAACGAAGCTTGCGAGCAACTCAGTCGCACCGGCAACAGGATTTCGCTTGCCCTTCTTGAGCGACTGCATCAAAGGCGGAACGACCTCCTTAATTGTCTGGTTAACCACATGAGCGGAGTAATCGTCGTTTTGGCGGAGGACAGAGGCGCCCATGAAAGTGAAGATGGGCATCACACTATGAAGTACAAGATCAGGGGCAGCAGTGGCCAGGCTGGCGATGAGAAGCAAAGCCGAGTTCTGGACGATGGGGCTGGAGGATTTCTGAATGCAATTAACAAGCAGGTCCCCATGGCCTCCCGAGGCGTCGATCTTGAGGTTCTTGTTGTCTCTGTAGGCGGGCACCATGGCAATCAGGCTCGTGAGCACCAAGTTTTGCAGGTAGCCAAGCTCGGAGCCAATGACGGTTCGGAAATGTTGCAGTTCCGAGAGGGTGCCGAAAAGACTATCCAAGAGCTCTGGGTGAGACGCAGGGTTTGAGCCATCAACAAGCTGGAGCACGAAAGTGACGGATCTCAGCGTCGCGCTGAGCTCGGCGCTGGCTTGGGCGCTGACACCCCTGTTGACCTCGGAGGAGCTTGTCCTGCGACGCTTGTTCGGGGGAGGCTCGGTGATCAACTTTGTGCCGGTCTGAATCGACTCGAGGAAGTAAGACAGAATCTCTGTGGTAAGCTCGACATTCCTCAGGAAATCGGCAGCCTCATCGGCAATGATGTCCTCCTCGTCTTGAGGTGCCTGCCGCGTTTGTGAGAGCTCCAGCATGGTCTGGGCCACATCGAACTTGGTGTCGGCTTTCATCGAATTCCAGATGGCACGGATGCGCGCGGAAATCGACCTGACCAGTTCCGGACGCTTCGCGGACTGGTGGTCCTTCATGATCGAAAGAAGACAATCTAGGCCTTCGCTGTCGTTCGGCACAACAATCTCGGCGAACCTAGTGTGAAGCAGTGACTGATCGACTTCTTCAGCCTCAGCAAGACGGTTTGTCTCGTCGGCAGACAGCGATGCCCACCATTGAAATGCAGGTAGCAACACCTTCGTTCTCGAAGTCGTCGAAACTCCTCTAACACGGTTGAGTATCGACAAAAGATTAGACTTGACGCGGAGTAATGGCGTAGCGACAACATGGCTGGCAAGGAACGAGAGAATTGCCGTTCTGTTAGACTGGCTGAGAACTTTTTTCTTGTCGCTTCCCTCGCTCGTCGCCTTTGCGCTGCTATCGAGACTCGAGTGGAGGATTGCGCGAATGTGGTCCTCATGCATGATGCATTCCTCCAAAGCGGGCAGAATAACATTATGAAGAAGGCGGGAAACCACCTCGGCATCCAGCCATTGCAACTTGTCGCTGTCCTCATACAACTTCTTGCCACCCCAGACAGACTGCTTCGCCGCCTTGGATTGAGGAGGGAAGAAGTGACCGATCTGAATCAAGAGCTCCGCCGCAGCCCGGCGTACCTTCTTGGAAGAATCGACGAGGGCCACAAAGCAGTAGGGAATCAGTGCCTGGAAGTCGAGGTCGTTGCCATCACCATCGCTCAGACGCCTTCTCACAGCATCAACAGCAGCCGCACGCGCCAGAGTCGGGTACGGGCCTGACCAAATGCGAACAAAGAAGGTGATGTATGTGTGGTCGCTGACTGCTGTTTGGCGACTCAAAGATGGGAGCTGGTCGAAATCGGCAAGCAGTGTCGGATCTTCGGATTGCTGAGAGACAACTCGGAGGAAGAGACGGCTGAATTCATCGTAGATCTCACCAGTGCTGGTAGAGAGGCATGAGGGAAGCACGCGTTGCTGACCCGAGAGCTCCTGGATAGTCTCTCGCAAATCTTCTTTGGAGGGAACAGCAGGCTTGACCTCACCCATATCGGCGTCCTCCTGGGATTCCGGCAGAGCTTTCCTCTGGCGAATCGACACGTCGAGTTTCATCTCCAGTTCCTCCACATCGAAGTCGACCTCCTCCAAGACCGCCCGGATGATTTCACTAGTCTCTCCCGAGAAGCGCGAGAGATCGATCAAAGTCGACCCTAACTCCTTGCGAATTTCACCGTCCTTATCGACCTCGTCGTCGAGCCGGTGGGCCGCGAGGACCAGAGACTTGAAGATGACAGTGATCTGCTTTTCCTTCAGAATCTTGCTCATGAGGATAACCCGAATGATTGGCAGCCCTCGGGCGTCGCCCTTTTTGCACAACCTTTCAATGAAGGCAATACAGAGACCGTTGGTGAGCTTGTCAACCCTTCTCTCCTGGCCAAGTTCTACAAGGATCTCGCCAAGGTTCGCGACCTTGAGCAAGGCCTTGGTGACCTTCGCAGAAAGCTGCTTGGCAGATCGGTACTGTGCCAGAATGCACAAGCAGACAAGTCCAGGCCTCACGGTTTCGCTGGTCCAACCGTGAACGATCTGTTCCATGAACGCTGACAGTGTGGCGTCGTCGAAGCTGCCCTTCGCTGCAACGATGGTGACGGCCATGTACGAGGCGATCTGCATATTGGGAACCTTCTTCATCGACATTGCCTCCCCAAGGATACGGCCGACTCGGTGCAAGAAAGTCTCGTTGTTATCCTGCTGTATGGCTGATCGACCGGACCGCATGTTCTCAAGCAGTCCATTCACAGCTTCCGTCATGATGCCACCCCAGAAAGAGATCAAGGTCGGGTATTGTTGTTGGTTTCTGCATGCCGCGAGGGTATATTCGGAGAGAGTGTCGAGGAAAGCAGCTTGCTTAATCGACTCGTGGACCAGGACAGATCGTGGAGGGCAAGTCAGGGACTTGATATAGGGATTCAAGAATCTGTACTCGTAAGGGATCTTGGATGGTAGAATCGAGAGCAAGGTAACAAAGGCGGGGATCGAGTGGTAGGGGAGGAAGGTCGTAATAAGGGATCGAGTGTTGTACTCGTGAATTCTGTCACTCAGTTAGAAATACCGCAAGTTCCAATACTGTAGACGAGACATACCGGAATCTCCGTACCAGCCACTCGAGGGCTCTGATTGCAGGCATGAGGCGCAATCGGCTACCGACAAGACGCAGAAAGGACTCGACTTTGTTGTCGAGCTCGGCATTTTCAGCAGCTGTCATCTGTGTGCGGTCTTCGCTCTGACTTTGCTCACTGAAGAGCGTGTTGGAGAAAGGCCTGAACCGGGCATCGAGTTCGCAAAGCTCTTCAAAGCCTTCCGAACATGTCGTGTAAAGAGCCTGGTAGCTCTGGTTTGCCGCAACCTTGGGTTCATAAATCAAGGACTTGGAATGGGCAGCCTTTTGCGCCTTGACATCTAAAGAGGCCCTGGAGCTGGCGGCAATCTGCGCGAGCTGCGCAGCAAGAGAGGTCGCCATTGCTCAAACACTTTGCGGCATTCCGTGATGTTTCAATGTTTGATGGCGGGGGGACAACAATGTGTAATTTTTTTTTCTATTTCCCTGTACAGAGTCTCTCAACTAACCTGGGAGTCCAGGATTTTTTTTTTAGGCGGGAATTAGTTCCGCCGAGGATTTTCTATCTGATAAGCCACTTGACGAGTAAAACAAATCAGATAAGGATTGTGGGGTCGGTTCATTGAACCCCCCACCTTTTACTAGGTAGCTCATGAGAATTTGGACGGTTTTAAGGTATAATGCCTATTTTTGGCGCGCGTACTGAGTTTCAAGCTCTTTGATTGCAATTAATTGCACTCTTGAATGCTAGATAATGACCTATCTAACTGCGAGCAGCCATTATCATAGCGATCAGTATCAATATCTATCAAAGGTTTATTCTGAGACTACGTGTTGCGGCACCTTGCAATGTTTCTCCACACGACCACCGGACCGGCGCATGTCAAGAATCAATTCGTTAAGGAATGGTCAACGGTCTCTTGTCTACGCATGTCGCTAATGATGTTCCGTGTGGAACCCCAAACAGATTTTCTCGTGGATCGGTGCGACTGGCGCGGTCTTTTCGTCTGATTGATAGGCCGACAACCGCAACTAGTCATCCTGCCGGAGCCTGGCGAGTGACAAATGTCTTTTGTTCCGTGTATGCGGACTTCCCTGCCGCTCAAAGTGGCCCCGTGGTGATTGTAGACTGTCGAGAACCCCTTCAGGCTCCCTGCAGAAGCAAGTAGACGGTGCCGGTGCCACTGAACGGATATAAGACCAAGGTAACCGACCTCAACACCAACGAGGGTTGGGCCCGCGCTTCTTCTCGTTCAGCAACTTTCCTCGGCCTGAATAAAAACAGACGGGCTTTTGCTGATATCTTTTGCACCCTGTTGAAAAACCCAACAATTCAAACTTTGGACAATCTCAATTTGCCCGACAAGATGGCTGTAAGTGTCGGTCTAGACACTTGACCTCAGGCGCCTGTTTGACTGGCGGTGGGAGTAAAAGGAACTCGCTCACCAGTGCATGGAACGCGCAGACACCGTACCCACAGATTGTCCTCTTTGGAGACTCCCTCTTCCAGGGATCCGCCGTAGTCGCCAATGAGTTCTCGTTCCAAGCCGAGCTCCAATGCCGTGAGTCTGCCTGAGCCTAACCAACCGCGCGTTTGAGCACTAGGGCTTACCGGCTCGATTCCAGGCGTGATGCGCCGCTACGACGTTGTGAATCGCGGCTTTTCAGGCTGGAACACCGCGAACGCGGTCAAGTACCTTCCCCAAATCATCGTCCCGCCTTCGGAGTCAGGCCCCCAACTCAAATATTTTGTGAGGCATCATTCGTCGTCATCCTGAGTTCGTAAGCCAGGCACTAACAAAACGCATACCAGCTCGTACTCCTCGGCGCCAATGATGCTGTCCGGCCCATGGACACCACGACGCAACACGTGCCCTTGAAGGAGTACAAGGAGAACCTGATCAAGATCGTCACGCACCCCAATGTCACGGCTCATCAGGCCAAGATTCTCCTTGTTACGCCGCCGCCCATTGATGAGATCCGCATCACCAAGCTCGACCTTGCTTGGGGTCACCCTCAGGCAACGAGAACATCCAAGATCAGCGCGGAGTATACGCAGGCGGCCCGGGACGTCGCGGCCGAGGTGCCGGGAGTGACGTTGATCGACCTGTGGCAGGCGCTGATGGACCATGCGGTATCCAACACGCCCGGCTTCAAGGTCGGCGGGCCGTTGCTTGGCACCCCGGAGCTCGGCGAGCAAGGTGGGTTGGCGGACCTTCTGCCGGACGGCCTGCACATGAGCGGAGAAGCGTACAAGGTGTTTTACCAGGCAGTTTGGCCTCACATCGGGCAGGAATGGGCGAACCTGGCAGAGGATGATCGGTCCGGATACGTTTTCCCGGACTGGCGGGATCTCAATCCTCCGGCATAGGAGGAGCTACGGGGGGCCGACTTAGTTGGGTCATCATTCAACTTGGTTCAAAGAGGAAGTTGGACTAGAGACCCATGCGAGGCGGTTTTGTGACATGTGGTTGCATTTCAAATCATACCTTATCTTGGGGATAGAGAATGACCGAAAGTTTCAGATGTGAACCTGCAGGATGCCATGCCTTTTCTTATGTAGGTTGTCATACGGTTGACATGTGATGCGCGCGCCCAGCTGAACTATCCGCTGTGCCCGTAAAGGAAGTGTTTCCTTCCAGTGAGCTTACCAAGCCACCGCGAGGAATGGGAATCGAAGTGAGGCGAGACAAATTGAATGTTAAGCTCAAATACCTAACTGAACAGTCCTGGCATGCGTGCGTGTTTACACAAGCCTCGGCAGGTTTAGAGTTTGGGCAGCTGCAAGAAAACGGACCTGGACGTAGTAAACTTCACGTCAGTCATTGGGCTACGACAATAGTGCTGGAAGTCTTCAGCACGTTCCCTTGCGCTGAAGTTGGAACTTCTCCCGCCCCAATCAGCCCCTCCTGCTGCGTCACACTAGCAAGGCACGGCAAACGACTGGTTGGTCCACTGTCTGGTGCATTTGCAGTGCCAGTTCCGAGGGTCATTACTTGGCTTTGCTGCCCGGCACTGCAAATCACACATGCGGAGACTTGGTACGTAATTGGGCTACTTACACCACGTACAGCCCAAGTACTGGAGGCGTGGGTGCAGTCTGGGCTTGTAGCAGATGAGATACCCGCTAGTGCCTCGTTTCTCACTAAAGGCGTCTTCCAAGCCCGCCCGGGCCCTACTCGTTCGCAAATTTAGTGTTGTGCAGCATCCACTTCCACCAAGTCGCTGACGGGGCCGAAAGCAAGGGACATTAAGGGTACTCGACCTCCAGGAGCAACAAGGTTGAGGTACATTGACGCTGTCCAATCCAACCCCCTCCCCTTCGCTGCCCCGTTCACCTCACCACCTTGGAGCCTGCCCGTCCTTGAAGGCTCCGTTTTGCCGTCCGCATCTACCTACACAACCCAACTGCCTGTGCTGTAACGTCAGGGACTTAATCTCTGCTACCTGACTTGTCATCTCGCTCACCACCCCCTCTTCCTTCTTGGAACCTGTAACTGAATCATTCGACGAGTTTGCTTTGAACAACGGACACGGTCGTGACTCACAAAATCCCACTTCTTCAACGACATAGCCTCGAGATCCCATCCTGTCCCGTTCGACCAGGCCTCCAACGAATCAACCTGTCTTAGGGCATCCCACAGACCGCTCCCGCTAGGTCCTGGCACCCTCCGTGACGATAACAGATACTCTGACGCTGGTTAACAATTGAGTGGAACATATCCGCACCGTTGCTACTTGTCCTCGACAGGACCATCAACGATACAAACGATTCTGGGAACGAACCAACCCTTGCTTTAACTGTCCCAGTCCTGAGCATCCAATCCCGGCATCAATCCTAACAATCTACACAAAGCAAACCATACTCGGGGCAGCCCCGAACGCCTCCGCCGATACTGTACACGAACTGCAGGGTGCCGCCTAAACTCACTGCCGCCGCAGTCGCCCATCCCGACTGGACTGTAGAGCCAGACAACCACTGCAAAGTCGATCAAAAAGCTCAATCCGCCCTTGCGATTGCCGTACGCTGACGAAGACGACGACGACGACGACGACCCATTCGGTCTCACCGTGCGATGTGGCGGGGGAGGAGGACCTCGTGAACTGATACTGTAGGGATCGAGGTCGGAAGAGCCCAAAGCCTTCCTCGACCCGTCACTCGAACGTGCCTGCAGTCGGCAGTTGATCTATGGGCGTATTTCTTTCCTCGGACGATCTCCAATATTCCTAGCTGTGCCGAAAGACCTCCCGCGCTTCCCTTCGTCCACTTAGGCCCTACATACCACGCTCGTTGCTGTCTTCCTTCGTTTCCTTCGGTGCGCTCTCGATACCTTGTGTACCGTTGAATCTGACCCACCGATCCCAAACACTCTGCTCAGTAAATCGGAATCACTATCGGGCATGGATCCTCGTTTCGTTCTACGAGAAGACCTCATCCTTATGGAGTTGAAACAAATCCAGTTGGTACAAACTGCACAGGGCGAAAGATTAGCGAGGCTTGAAAGGCGACAGGAACAAGATGCCAGCCTCAAGTCGGTGTGGCACCAAAATCCCTTTCCCAGCGTTCTGGCCGGAACCCCTCAGCAAGGTGATTCAACCTCGTGCCTCCACGACGGCGCATATTTGGCTAATGCTGCGTTTACAGGGCCGACCCATATAGCACCCAACGACATGTTCGACGACTTTGACGATCAAGGCCAGCATCTGTTGAGCTCCCTTCACTTAGGTCCGGCCGAGGAAGAACCCGCCCGCCGAGGGGCAGCGTCTCGAGCAAACAGCGTTCGCTTTGACGAAAGTGCCTTGCGGGGAGCAGACTGGGCCAGCCAAAGCAACCGCCATTCTGGCGAGTTTGGACCTCCTCGTCCAGGTAGCGGATTGATGATGGAGCGGACATTATCCCACAAGTCGGACGGGCGGCACAGTTCAGCCGGTCATTCAGTTCACTCATTTCACTCCGTCGCTTCTGGCCGTGCCAGTAGCCTAGGTTTGGATACCAATTTCATGGTCAGCAGCCATGAAGACGATTCTCCGCTTGACATGCCGGAGCCCCCTCCGGGCCTCTTCATACTCGGATCCGTTCCGACCATCATCCGATGCTGGTTGACGACGAACTTTGCCCACAATACTATTCTGTACGCCGATCTGTGCACGGGTTCTCAAAGGTCCACGTTAGACTACTCCCTTATCAGGGACCTTGACTTGTTGGATGATCTCCATCGCGACGTGGATGGTACGTACAAGATCCGTCTTGCAGTGTACTTGGTCGAAGCCACTGTTTCCGAGCGAAGCAGCCGATCGTCAAGCCCTGGTCACCAGATTCCAAGTATGCTGGCGACTTTTGAGGTGGCCGGCGTGGATCAGTCTGAAAGTGCAGAAACGAGAAAGGGCATCCAGATCTTCATCGGCAGTGACACGCTGAGGGCCCATCAAGCCGATATTCTTTTGTCGCAGAACCGCATGTGTCTGTACGGCAGCGAACGCGAGAAGCTGTCCGTTCCCTTTGTAAGACCCGAAGACGAGTCTGTTTTCAAGCACATCAGCACAACCAACGCTATTCCAGAAAAGCCCAGGCTTAACGCCAACGCTGCACCGTTCGTGTCTGGAGAACCCCGAAGCCAAGCTGCCTCGATTCACGACACCCTAGACCACAGTGTCTCTAGCGTGCAGCCTGAGGATACCGAGTCGCAGGGGGCCTTTTCTTCCTTGGACCATCACTCTATACCCAACAAGTCGATTGGAGCAAGCAACCTGTCTGAAAGTGGCGGGGAGAGTGAAAAACTAGGCAAGGACACCACCAGCGAATCCGAGTCTGGGGTGAAGGATGCCCTATCTTTTGGTAATAGCTCGGCCAACACAGACAGCAGCCGGCGCGACTCTGCCGGTGGCATTTGGGGCTCGTGGCGCCATGGTACTTCTGCAAACGGTGCCGAGAACAGCCAAAGAGACGCCAATGGGCCACTCAGCGGCTATCAGCCTGCAGGTCGAGGCAGTCGGAACATGAAGGTGTTGAAGCCCCTGAAATCGGGCTCATCAACCTCGGCTCGAACCGGAGCTGCCTACGAACCGCCACCAGCCCCGAGGACCAGCGGGGAGAATCGACGGAAAAGTCAGACCAGTGTAGTGGCGGAGAGCAACCCCCCCGCCCCGGTTCGATGGGAGCCGAAGAGGACGGTTAGCAGCGCGGCGGAACCCAAGGTCCAGCGTGAATTCAAGAATGCGGGACCGCCCTTGCCGCGGTCAGTGAACCCGATCGGCGGCGCATCGGCTTTCTCGTGGATGAATCCGGCCACCAAGGCGAAGCCTACGGCGACGGCTGAGTAGTTCTAAGACGGCAGGCAGAAAAAAGCTGCGGTGGCAGCGGAGGGGAAAGGAGCCGCAGCGTGAACTTTCTTCCCGTTCAAATGACTCCTTGATTTCTCAAACCGCAGAAGCAGGGTGCGAGACGTGCCAGTTGGTAGCCGCGATAATGTAAGAGAGTCGGAGCAAGACACTCAGGGGAATCCGCTCTTCGAAAATATAATCACAAAATTCCGCAATATCATGATTTCGCGATTTCATTACTTCATACTTTGAGACGTCACAGCTCGATCGGCAGTACCCGGTGGCGCTTATAGGCTCTTATATTCTGACTATCTGTTCGTCCATATTAGTGGGCCGAGATGCTGATTCAAAATCCGCCGTAACCCAACACATTTGCGACATTCAATGTGTAGCCTGCCCAAAGTTCAAGTACCTCAAAATACTTCTCTGTAAGTCCAGGACACAGCCGGGGGTTGGCCAGGAGTTACCCCACTTAAGTGATCCCCGTCCCCACGACCCATAGCGTTTCCCCGCAGTGCTCCAACAAGGGACGCGCAGTATTAAGACGTCACAACCAACAGACTGAACTTCATCTCTGGTGAATTGGGCGGGTTGAAAACGAAAGGCTTGATCCAACTACCTCAAACCCTTTATCCTCGTATGGGACATGCGAATTGCGCGCACTATTCGAATCCCCTCCCCGTTGATCCAATTGACACCACCCCGGCCGCGCCAGCTCTCGCTCGGACCCCGCTTTTTCACGAGGGCAATCATGGCCGATACCGCAGCCCCACGACGCCGCTTGCAGAGGCCCGTCATCTTGTGCGTTTAGATGCCATTGCAATCGACTGATCTGAAGGCTAGATTGCAACGCTTCAGGGCGCGCTCGGCTAACCAGATGGCGCGGCAGCGTCTGCGATCTCCAAGATAAGTTCCGCAACGCCATCTTCGAGTTCGACAAGGTGGTCAAGACAACGAGCAAGCTGCTCCGCGCCGCCGAAATCCTCCAGATCCCCGTCTACACGACGACCCAGAACCGCGCGCGCCTCGGCGACACGGTTTCGGAGCTGGCGCCCTTCCTCAAGGAGTCGGACCTCATCCGGCCGCCCGTCGACAAGACCAAATTCAGCATGTGGGTGCCCGAGATCGCGCGCCAGTTCGACGGCAAGCCGCCCGCCGAAGTGCTGATCGTGGGCATCGAGTCGCACATTTGCGTGACGCAGACGGCGCTGGACCTGCTGGCCTCGGGCCACAGGGTCTACGTCCTCGCCGACGGCGTCAGCAGCTGCAACCGCGAGGAGGTGCCGATCGCGTTGGCGAGGCTAAGGCACGAGGGCGTCACGGTCACGACGAGCGAGAGCGTCATGTACGAGCTGATGGGGGATGCCGCGCTCCCCGAGTTCAAGGGCATCGTGGGGCTGGTGAAGGATACGAGCAAGGACACCAAGGAGGTGCTGCAGGCGCTGGCACCCAAGATTTAGAGCACGGATACCCGGTGTGGGATGCTTGGCCAGATCTAGGTCATGGGGTAATTCCTATTCTTCATCAATTCCTATCAGCAGAGGGTTTTGTCTATCCACATCTTTGTAGTTCAAAAAAAGAAAAAAAAAAAAAAAAGTACGCTGGCCGGCTGTACAAACGTGATCCATCACTTCACTCAACATCCACGGCCGTCACCTTCGCCCCCGACAGCCACTCCAGGTTCCCCTCGACAGTCAGTCTCCGTATTCTTGCAAGCTCGTCGATGAATGCGGGCACAAAGGTCCCGGGGCCCTGCACATCCTGTCTGACGGCAGCCTTCTCAGCGGCAATCTCGAAATGCAGCAGCGCCGCCACGACGGCCAGCAGCTTGTCATCCCCCCACGCCGCCAACATGGCCGACACAGTCGTCCCCAACACGCAACCGGTCCCCGTCACCTGTCCCAACAACTCGTGGCCGTTCTCCACGGCGAACGTCCGCACACCGTCCGAGACGTAATCGGCCTTGCCCGTCATGAGCACCACATTCCTCTCTCTCGCGGCCAGGTCCCTAACCAACCTGGCCTTCTCCGCGTGCGACAGGTCCGAAGACGAGTCGACGCCCCTCTGCTGCTTCTCCACGGCCTGTCCGTAGACGGTCGCGATCTCGCCCTCGTTGCCCTTGATGACGTCCAGGTAGCCGCCCGCCAGGAGCGTCTTGACGGCGGCGCGGCGAACGGAAGTCGCGCCCGCGCCGACGGGGTCCAGGACGATGGGGCGCGCCGCGGCGTTGTAGGCGGCCAGGGCTTTGAGGTAGTTCTGGATGCCCTCAGGGGTGACAGTGCCCATGTTGACGACGAGGCTGCCGCCCAGGCGGGCGAGGTCTGGGGCCTCGTCGCCAAAGTTCGCCATGATCGGCGAGGCACCAACGGCGAGTGCGACGTTCGCGGCGAAGTTTTGCACGACGAGGTTTGTCATGTTATGCGAGAGCGGGGAGCCGGATGCGACGGCACGGATTACATCTGGCACGCGGGCGAGAACGTCACTTACCGACGAAGTGCCGAACGGAGGGGTTTTCTGGTACGTTGCGCTGGAAGTGACGAGGTCGCGAAGACGGCGGGATTCGGCGCCCGGGTCGGGGGCGGCGATGATTGCGCTCACGAGGGCCACACCGTCTAGGGAAGGGCCCGAGGCCGGTTTGGACTGGTAGAGGACGCGTTGAATGTTGGAGGCGTTAAGGCCGCCGATGCAGACCGTTTTCACGGCGGGGGAGTGGCCTGCCGAGTAGATGGATGACAGTATCTCGCGGAGGCCGTGGGTCCCGATGATGTGCTTCGTGTTTTCTTTGCTTTTGTGTTGCGGTCGGTGTAAGTGAGTGAGGTCAATAGATGAGATGAAGTTGGGGAGGATGATGACTTGCGGCGTCTGGATCGGGCGAATGAAGAATTGGTGGGGGGACTTACGTCGAAGTCGCGAATACTGTACCAATTCCTAGGTAATCGGCGCCTCCTTCGCATGCCTTTAGGGCCTCGTCGACAGTGCTGACCGTGACGCCGATGATGGCGTCCGGGCCGAGAATCTTTCGTGCGGCGACGAGCTCTGCATGTGAATGGATCAGTTTAGTGACGACCCTCCTCCTCACAATGGCATGAGATTATTCCAACGTCACGCACTGAAGCGAGACCTCGGGACATCTGCTGCGGAATCTGTGTGAAAAAGAAGGGGAGGAAAGGGGATTTTGTGAGGACTCACCCATATCATCCTGGCCAATGTGCACACCCTCGCAGCCGACGGCCAGGGCGACGTCGACGCGGTCGTTGATGAGCAGCGGGACATTGTGGGCCCGGGTGATGTCGTGCAGCAGCCTGGCGGTCTTGACCAGCTCGCCCGTGTCGCTCTTCTTGTCGCGGTACTGCACGACGGAGACGCCCCCGCGGACGGCGTCGGCGACGATGGCGGCGAGGTCGCGGGAGCCGAGGATGGCGGGGGTGGAGTCGGTGACGAGGTAGAGTGAGTAATCTACCTTGTGCTTGTCGGCCATTTTTGTGCGGTTTCTCTTGGTCCTCTACAAAAGGAGGTTGAAGGGGTGTTTCTTCGTCCGGAAAAACGTGAGATGAGTAATATGAGTGAGGCTCACGGACCGAGAAAGCAAGACACCAAAATTTTATTGATGCAGTTTCCTGTGGTTAGTACCTGGTATATACACCAAGACAGAGAGAGAGAGAGGATGAGAGGGGGACGACCGGAATAACCTGGAAGGGGGAGGTACGAAGGTACATCCGTAGCGTATCTTTAGTCGGGTGAGGTTGAAATGCGGCGCCCGGAAATGCGGCGCCCGGCGCCGCTTTTTCTTTTTGTGGTCTGTTGGATTCTCTGGGATATTCGCGGGGGATGACGGAGCCGGGGGTGCGGGTGTAGGCGGCAATGAAACCTGCCACCTTGACGACCGCCTTCGAACGCTGGATAGTGGCGTTTTCTCTCTTCTTTTTTTGATTTGAAAAATATGCGCATGAATACGTACCTATACACTTATGCTAGTACGCATCGTCTTTCTTCATGTATTGCAGCGTTCAATCCACGGAATATGGTAACAGGGTTTCCTGTGTCTGGATAAAGAGAATTGGTGATGGAAGCCTGAAAAGAGAAAAGAGAATAGGAAGAGCAGGGCAATGGACAGGGGAAGCAAGTTGTGAGGTTATTTTACTTTACCTGCCCAAGCTAGCACTGATTTTTGAAGAGATCCGGTGTGCTTTCAAAGGCTTCATCCCCGGATGAAATGCCGCCCAGTGGTTGTATTCGTACCCAGTCTTTTGTTCCCGTTTTGTTCCACCATAATACCCAACCCATCCGGTCCCGTTGACAGCGTTGCCGCCCATAGAAATGTAGTATACAGAGTACCCAAATTACAAAGACAGCGACCATGTTCCCCGCCATCCAGCTAAAACCTTGCAGAAAGAGCCTATCCCAGAACGCCATCTTCCGTTACGACCATAGAACATCTACCTTTACGTAGCCGTCCAGTCCATGGTAGGAAACATCGACCCAACATCCCAAGCTTCGGCATCCTCCCCCCAAGCCTGCGACCAAAAAGTCGCGTCCAAATCCCGAAGCATAGCGTGCGTGCCGTCGGACAGGTTAGCCGGCAACTGAATCGGCTCCTGGATGACAGGCTGCGTCCGCAATCCGCTCAGCTCCCCCTGGACCAACTCTTTAAAGTAACTCAACATCTCCGTCAACCTCTTGAAAGGGTCCGTGACCCTCGGGCCTTCGTCACCGGCCGTCTGCTTCATGTTCCTGCGCGCGATGAACAACTCCAAATGCGCCACCTGGCTCTCCACTACGCCTCCCAGGTCGAGGTGCTTCTGTATCAAGGGCAGATCCCAGCCCGCCACCTCGAGCGTCATGAGCTTCAGGCAGACGATGAACACGTACAAGAAGTCCGAGGAGCTGAGGCACGTGAAGCGCGGCTGGACACTACGGTTGTTGCGCGGGAAGCGTAGGTCGAGGAAGGTCTTGGCGGCGCTACAACAGCCCCAGAGGAGCTCGAGGCGTTCCGTATGCGACATGTAGGACTGGCGCTCGGGGATGCCGATTTCGTAAAGGAGGACCTCGGCGATGCTTACGTGGGTGAGGAGGCCGACTAATAAACCCCCGAGTCTCAGCGATGGATTTCCAACACCAGGTACAGGTGAAAGGTGGATGGGCGGGCCTTACCGTTCTTTTTGAGATGCTCTGGTAGCGAACTCTTGAAAATGTCGAGCTGTTGCTGGAACGACTGGACCACCATGGTCAAAGGCAATTGCAGCGATTGGAAACTGGTGCTCTCCGCCCCCAGGGTCAGAGATATCGTCTGAGCGAGCTGCTGGATCTTGAAGAGCTGCACGAGGAGCTCGTCGGAGGGATACTCCGCCGCCTCCTGGATCTGTCCGCAGCAGGACTCGAGGTACGTCGTATTCATGAAGGCGTCCGGTCGTTTGTTTGTCGTGAATACGCTATTGTCTTCTGTTACTCCCGAAGCAAGGCAGATAAGTTTTCCATTCCAGAATTTGCCCACTTACATGGTATTGAGGTAGTAGCACCCGGCAAACGCCCTCATCAGCTCCAGCTGGTGCGACGTCTGCTCCGGTGTCTTTGGTGTGGCGGCTTGGTTTTGCAGGTCGATGCAGATGCCCTTGTCCTTCCCCTTGACGACAATAGGGTTGTTCTTGAATCCCAGGCTAATGCACATGGACCTCGCGAGGAATAGGAGGTTGGTCAGCTGGTAGCTGTTGATGTTGTAATGGTACCTATAAAGTGTACGTTCATCTCAAAGTCAGTTGATCATGTGTAGCAATATCGAGCACAAACAGGTTGCCGGCGGAGGCGTACCAGGCAATTAAAAGTTGGAGTCCCTGGAGGACATCCAGACTCTTCTTGGGCCTCGTAAAAGCCGCCTGCACGATATCCTGCAACAGCTCGTTTCCCAGAGTCACTTGCCGCGTGGCGTCCAGATGGCACGCCGTCATCATGACTCCCTTCCACAGGTACGGTCGCTCGGCCATGAGCTGCGTGGGGCCCATGTGAGGAGGCACAATGACAAAGGGATACAACGGCTGGAGGTCATTCACAAATGTCTGCAGAAGGAGGCTATGCTCGTTGTTCAGGGGCCACGGGGACTCCTCCGATACGCTGCCCGCATCCGGTTGGCTCTGGCTAGTGGTGGTGTGGTGATCGTCTGTCGTCGATGAGCTCGGCGCCGGCGATGTGTCCGACCCGGCGTCTCCTGACGGCCCTACTGGTGCCATAGTCGGGCGAAATAGATGGTCGCAATTGATGGGGATCTTAGCCGAGGTTGGCTTGTTGCTGCTGCCGGTGCTAGTGCTGCTACAGACAGGTAGCGAAGAGATACCGCCGTGGGTGCCGACGGCGGCGGCGGCGGCTATCCCGGCAGTACTACTGCCGCTCTGCGTCCCATTCAACTGCGTCGTCAACTCATTGAGCCTCTTCTCCAATTCCGAGACTTTCGTCGGCTTGGGTTCCTTCTTTGCCCTCGGCGGCGCCGGGATCTGAGACGCGCACGACTTCCGGAGCCGATGGCATCTGGTTCGGTCGTCAATACCTGCCCGAGAAGAACGAAACGGAGTTTGATAGAGTAAATTCTGCCCACCTTTCACATTTGTTGCTCCCTTCCGGCCCTGGTATACATCTTGACTTGGCCCTGGCACACGTAATACAAGCCCGAGGCCCCTTATTTCTCGACTCGAGGTCCATTTTTCATCCTTGCAGAATCGCAACGTACACCATGGAGTTACGGTGATGGAATGGGAAAAGAGCAGAAGAAGGAACCTAAAAAGGGGGCCTTTTCAGGGCTGGTTCGCGTTGCAAGCCTCTGAAGGTTCATGGCTTCATAATGGCTCTCATGGAATCGTGTAAGTCACGGGCTAGACAGTCCTGACCAATGGGATGCCGCGTTTATAATGTCAGGAACGGAGATGGAGATTCAGAGTTTGTCCGTCCTTCCGTCGGAGTTGATGACTAAGTCGTCACGGATGTCCCCTCGTTAGTCCGTCTTCCTTTATGCGGTCGCGTGGCAACTTTGCTGTTGACGGGTTCATCACGGACTGCGCCCTGGTCGCCGTATTCGCATGCGATAATTCTACGTTTCTGAACCTTGGGTTCACCGGGTACCCCGGAGATGATACTTCAGACGACCTTTTTTTTTATCGCAAGTATGTCACACGAAAAAGCATGAAACTCCAAGTAGTGAATGTGTCAAAAGGTAATATTCATTTATGTAAATAATGGTGTTGCGACCAACACTGAGATCAAGTACCAACAAGGCACAGAATCTCAAATCGAAAGGGAACAGCTACGGGACATGGTAAAAATCAAATCGGTCATCGCTCCAATGAACGTGGTCTAGGTTCGCTGAGCCCCCCTCCAAGATGTCAACGTCAAGTGTGCTAGGTCAAATAACCAGCCAGAGAACGTAATCAGATGGCAGGGCCCGCGGTCTGGCTAGCCGTCTTGGCCTCACGTTCCAGCAGAGCCTCAACGAAGCCGTTGCTGATGTTTCCCGCAGCCTTGATCTCCTTCGCAGCCTGCTCAATACCAAGCTGATTGTCGGTCCACAGAGGCTCCTCTGGAGCCGCGTTAGCCTCCCCGACGCCGATGAAGCCGCCCTCGGCAGCCCACTCAGAGGTCCGCTTGATGCCAAGCTTGGTCCAGATCTCATCAATGGCCTGGACCAGGTGGTCGCGGTACTCCTTCTTGTGGCCGGGGGTGGGCGTGACACGCAGCCTCTCCTGTCCAACGGGAACGGTGGGATAATTGATAGACTGCACATAGATCTGGTAATCCTGAAGGAGCATATCAGACGCTTGCTTGGCAAGCTCGGCGTTGCCAACCAGAATAGGAATGATGTGGGAGGGGTTGGGGATGACGGGAATATCGCGGTCGTTCAAGGCTTCCTTCACTGCGCGAGTGTGAAGCTGCTGAAGACGACGGTCACCATCATAGCCCATCTGATACTCAATGGCAGTCTTTGCGCCAGCCATGGTGGCGGGCGGCAGAGATGTGGTGAAGATGAAGCCGGGGGCAAGGGAACGGATCATATCAACGAGCTTGGCGCTGCCAGCAATGTATCCGCCCACACACCCGTAGGCCTTTCCAAGAGTACCGGTGATAATGTCAATGCGATCCATGATGCTGCCCTTGGGGCGGCCCTGCTGATGCGCCTCAAAGTCCAGGTGCTCCGCAACACCGGCACCGTGTGGGCCGTACATGCCAACGGCGTGGACTTCGTCGAGGAAAGTAATAGCGCCGTACTTATCCGCCAGATCACAAATAGCCTCGATGGGGCCAATGGAGCCGCACATGCTGTAGACCGACTCAAACGCAATGATTTTGGGGACATGTAGAGGGAGCGATGCCAGCTTAGCCTCGAGGTCCGCGACATCGTTGTGCTTGAAGACGATCTTCTTCGTTCCGGAGTGACGAATACCCTGGATCATGGAGGCATGGTTCAGGCTGTCGGACAGAATTACACACTCAGGCATTTTGCTGCCTAGAGTCGCCAGAGTCGCATCGTTGGCTACGTAGCAAGAGCTGAACACGAGTGCGGCGTCCTTGGCGTGAAGTTTGGCAATGGTCGCTTCCAACTCAACAGCGTGTTTGTTGTGCCCGGAAATGTTTCTCGTGCCACCAGCGCCGGCGCCATACTCGTCCAGAGTCTCGTGCATCGATTTGAGGACCTGGGGGTTACGACCCATTCCGAGGTAATCGTTGGCGCACCAAACGGTAACTCGCTCCTCCTTGTCGGCCATGTGGGCGCGGGGGAACTCCTTGGCCAAGCGGTTGATGTTGTTGAAATAGCGGTACGACCGGTCCTTGTGCTTCTTCTCCAGCTCCGAGCTGTAGTAGGCCTCGTAGTTGAACTTGGCCTTGGACGAATCCGCGTTGCCCATGCCTACGTTAACAGCGGCTTTCTGATGAGCAGTCGCCATGCTAGGGGGAAGCTGGACTAAAATTTCAAAGGTCAGCGTCGACTGTCGACTTCATAAAACAGGATCTCAAACCTTTGTCGCGGCCGCCGACGAAGGGAGTGTCAACAGCGCGGGCATCGTTGCTGCGGCTGGTGTGGATGCCGGCGCGGCCGGTCTTGGAGTTGGTGCTCAGGGCGCGAATACCGGCGACAGACGAGTTCGCAGCCTTGGTCGAGCGGTTGTACTGGGCCGACTGGACGGTCAAAGCCTGGCCCATGACGGGACAGCGATGGGCGAGCAGCTGCAACTTGGACATAGTTCCGCCACAAGGAGAAACGGCCGTCTGGGGCGCCTGGATGGCGTGAGGACGAGCCGAGGTCGAAAGCGCGCGAAGCTTCGCAGGCGAGGCCTTCTTCAAGAAGGGGCACATGGCCTTGGATTGACGCAAAGCAGCCTCCATGGTGACGAAGGGCAGGTTTCGCACGGGAATTTGCGTTCGAGTTGTTCAGAACAGGTGAGGCGACTCGAGTTTTGTGGATGCTTTTTTTCGGTGTGGCGATGGAGCGCAACGTGGATGTGAGGTCAGCGTTGTCAAAGAACAGTGTCAAGCACAGCAGTCAGACACAAGCCAATTGGCAAGAACTGAGGGGTCGACTTCGAGTGACAAAAGCGAGGAATTCGTAGGCAAGAGGGAAAAGAGGAAGAGGGAGAGATTTAGTGGATGAGGAGAAGCGAGACGAGAACAAAAGAGAGCAGATTCTTGGACTGTCCTCTATTAGTGTCCCCGGTGAAGAGTAGTACCATGACACAGACGAAGGTGCAGGGTACCCTGCCCACGCCCCAAAGTAGTGAGGTACCTGCAGTCCGCAAGGTAGTACTATGGTCAGTATTACATCCCTCACATTACCTAAGGTAGTCACTTGAGGTAGCGTACTTTTTTTTGCCAGGGGCTGAACTTCTGGAGCCATTCAACGGCGGGATGACTGGCGTGTCTTGGTACGTTCTGGGCGGTCCGACCTGCACGTTCAGCGAGAGGGGAGGACGGGTCCTGGGGTCCCGTAATACAGGTCCGTCTCCCGTTGAACTCGAATTTCGGAATTCGGTTTCTGAGGTGAGCATGGTTTTCTAACGAGAGGTACTTCGCCTGCCGACTAGTGCTGCGCGTATCCCCACTCGTCGCTGACTTTCTACCCAATCATCAATCACCTCAAGCCAATCTCTAGAGAAACGCCGACGCTTTCATTGGGTTAGAAACGCAGGGACAGGGTCCGCACTAGTGTCGGTGTTAGTCTCTACGTACCGCCTCACCTCACCACCATCGTTTCCCCCCTTCTCTTCCGGTGTTTGCTGTCTTTTTTTCCCCCCCTAGCCTTTGGGTTGTCTGCACACGAAAGTGGTATACGTCCAATTGTCTACTCCCGAACAAACATCCCACTTTGCTCTTGCCTCCGGTCCAGAATCAATCGCCGTTGGAGTGGATACGAGGAATCAGCGCACGAACACCGACGCCGGTTGCGGCGCTGCCCCCAGTTGGTGGCCTGTGGACTAGTGTAAAGGTGCCAAGCATGACTAAGAGAGAGAGAGTGTGTGTGTGTGTGAGAAAATACCCAGAGACTCTCTCAGGAGTAGGTGGCTCTCGTCAGCCTCCTTTTTATTCCTCGTCTTTTAAACAACTGGGAAACCATCAAAGTACAATTGCGCAAGATTCAAGTGACAGGAAGGTACTGACGCAAGCTTGTGAGTGAGAAAAAGTGAGCAACTTTCCGGCGCCGACGACATGCCGTTGCCCCTCTGTAAATGGGGCCAAGAGGAGTCATTGTGACGCTGTAACAACTTCTAGTGTTAGTGCGGCTGGCCTGGCCACTCCCCGGTTATGATTCTAGGACCGTCAATATAGACAATGATGGCAGAAAGAAACACCAGCAGAGCCCGTCGTTTGCATCTTACACGACTTTCAGAAAAGGGCCAAGTCCTTGTTTTTGATTCAATTCGTCACCGCCGCCTATTAACCCTCTGTAGCAACATCTCAAGTCGGATTCATGAAACTACCTTACTATAGCCTAACGCCGATGCTAATGCAGCCATCAGACCACCTTCAATGAAGTGCCCAGGGAAGGGGGAAAAACTCGGTCTTGTGTCTACCTGTGCCCGCAAGAAAAGGGTATCATAAGGTAACCATACCGATGCCATCAACTCCGACTATTTCCTGAGGCAAGGCCGCAAAATCGCCTTGTAAAACTCAAACGCATCAAACGCAAAATCAAATCTTGAAGTGCTTGGTGCAGCGAGCTCTTCGCTAGTGCTGCGGCTCCCTTGCCGATGATGACCGGCCTACCGTCCGCCTTCCTCCACGGCCTTCGTCGCCCACGTAGGAAGTCTAGGAGCACGATTCTTTCTTCGTTCTGCAATCTCCCTCATCAAGTCGATGTCCTCGTCTGCCGGTGAACTCTGTGCTCGCAGAACTATATGCTGGGATATCCGCTCCGCATTCGATCGACCGACTTCGTTGTGAAGGTGCTGTTGATCGAGTGATTAGTCTCCGCTGACTGCTGATAAAATGGACAACAAATGAGAGAGTTAAGTTGCAAAGCGAAGGAGAAAACCAAGGATTGTCGGGATCATACGCTATTATACTTGACGGCGCTTCGCCCTAGCTTGAGTCGATGCCGGAATTCCTGTTCGTCAAGCTGCCTTAAGTCGGTTGCGGTATTGGCGACACCATCCTGTGCAAGCTGTGCTGGAGATAAAATTCCCGTGACGACTGCAGCAGCAAATCTGGGATTCTCTAGTGAGCCGCAGAGCTCCTTCATGTGAGCGAAATCTGGAAGAGTTGCATGTCTATTCTCGATTCTCTTTTGCCAGGTCGACGTCGCAATCCGCTTCGCCACGTCACTGTGGCTCCCTCCAACTGCCTGGAGCATTTCAGTGTCTGTAATTTTTTCAAGCGACTCGAGAATTTTATGCTCAAACTGTACTGGCCAGTTAATAGCGCTGCCAAGCGACTTCTGAGGTTTGCCTATTTGCTTCAAGCTCTGTGCGGGTGACGAGCCGGCGTTCTCGGCTGGCGGTGGCGTACTCTTCTCATTCAGGTTTCTGAAGAACGTATTGGCACCTGCCATTGGCATCGGAGCAGGACCTCCCCGAAGCTGCTTTCTTAAGTTAGTCCGGATACCAGTCGAACATAACGGTAGCATACCTCTGCCTGACTCGGTGCTGGAGAGTGAGAATTGGAGGCCAACCGCATAGAAGGAGGCATTGGGAATGGAGGACCAGTCGCCATATTTGGAGGTGCTGCAGAAGCAGTCGCCTGTGTATGCGCGTTGTAAGGAACGGTTGAGCTGTGTATGGAGTAGCCAGCAGGCTGTTGAATGCTTGCAGGTTGGTTCGACGAGATAGCTGCGCCACCCGTAACTGCCCTCGGAACAGGAGGAAGAGCAACTGCAGTCTGGGCGCCAGGTCGTGGGAAACCTGGGAGATGTGGCATGCCAGGAGCAGCCATCATTCCGGCCATCGAAGGCACCGTGGGAACAACTCCTAGTTTGCTCAGCCGTTCCTGCTCCAACCTCTGAAACTCTTTAGGATTGGAGTGCCTGATAGAATTAATGTAGACCTGATCCTTGACATCCTTCACCTCCTCAGGAGTCAAGATCTCGGTTGGATCCTCCTCCTCGAAAGTGTCTGTCATCATGAGAGAACGAATTCCCCCGGCCAGATTAGGACGCACCAGTAGGCTGTCCAGTACGACATCTTTTCCCACAAAGGGACCCAGATCTTGCTGGGGGGGATCTTCACGGTTTCTGAGATATTCAGTCTCTTTTTTGGACCACCGTTTTGGGTTTTCCTTGTCTACGACGCGTGAGGCTAACTGCGTCTTAAAAACAGCTCTGTTGTGGAGGGCCTGTTCGAATGTGCCGCCAGATATGAACCTGTAGACGTAGACTGGCTTTTGCTGGCCAATACGATATGCTCGGCCGACTGCTTGCTGTTCATGGATGGGGTTGTACTTGAAGTCAAAGAGGACCACACGGTTGGCGCCGTAGATGTTGAGTCCGACTCCACCAGC
Organism: Colletotrichum chlorophyti; assembly: GCA_001937105.1. Classification (NCBI taxonomy): domain Eukaryota; kingdom Fungi; phylum Ascomycota; class Sordariomycetes; order Glomerellales; family Glomerellaceae; genus Colletotrichum; species Colletotrichum chlorophyti. The sequence goes on along the minus strand of MPGH01000048.1, from coordinate 778,118 downwards.
AGTAGTTGAGATGAGGTAGATCTGGTTGTCTCCGGTGTTGAAGTCCTTGGTGAGCTGTTGCCTCTTATTGATGGCCGTCTTACCGTCCAGGCGGGAAATGCTTCGATGAGTCGCCCGGCAAAGCCAATCCAAGTAATCCAGAGTCGGTATTGAATGAGAGAAAATGAGAACCTTGTCTCCAACTCGTTCGCATTCATCCAGGATAGCGACCAGAATTTCTGTCTTCCACGACAAAGAGAGAGAGGACAAGTCCCTCTGCCTTTTCATAAAACTGAGGCCCTCGCTGATGACGTCGTTCGCCAGGCCGTTGCCTCCTTCTCTTGGATTATTACTATCCCTCTCGGCTTCAAGTTTCGTCTTCCAACAACTGGGGTGATTAACAATCAGACCAAGATTGGCGACGGCAGCGAGACCTCTTATGGAAGCCTGACTACTGGCGTCGTTTCTAGCGGACCCGAGGTAGGCATCGTACAGTTGAGCCTGAAGCTTTGTGAGAGGTACGGTGAGTACAAATTCCATCTTTGGTGGAAGATCGTTCTTCAAGCAAGATTTGATAGTCGCTCTGTTGGTCTTGGGGGCAACGGTAGCTTCCAACACAGCAAGCTGTTTCTTTGCTTTTCGAAACTGATGATATGTGCTGTCTTCGTAGAGGCCGGCCTGGATTGGGTCAGCATACGTAGCCTGGAATTCTTCCGGAGGACCCAGATAGTGAGGTGCCACCCAGTTGATCATGTTGTAGAATTCAACCACATTGTTGGCGAGGGGTGAGCCGGTAAGGGCGATTCGGCTATGTGTTCGGAATCGAGAGGCCGCGATCGAAAGCTTGGAGTAAGAGTTCTTCATTTTGTGCGCTTCATCAGCGACAACGAGGTTGGGGCCGTTCGTAAGCATCTCCCAAACTGATGCGGCGTCCTTGTGAGATGGGAGCTCCTCGTCAGGTTTGTCGACCACCCGTTTGAACATGTCGTATCCAATCAAGAGCACCCCACCCTTTGTGTACCAATTGCGAATCATGGGAACTCTCTGTTCGACCTTGGTCGCGGACTCTAGTTTGAAGAATTGCCCAAGAAGACCCTCGGGAGCCCACATCAGCAACTCATCCATCCAATTGTCCACCAGGAGAGATGGGCACAACACCAAGGTCTTTGATTCTCGGAGATCTTTTGGAATCTGCGACCGTATGGATTCGTCAGAAGATTGAGAAGCCTCTGCGATGGCAACAAGCAGGGTAATGACCTGCATGGTTTTGCCGAGGCCCATGGTGTGAGCCAGAAGACACCCTTGCCGAACTTTGGAGTCACAGATGATCTGGTTCCACATGAAGCGAACGCCCTCTATCTGGTGATTCTTGATCCGCTTCCCAATGTCCTCGTTGACATAAATCAGTCCTTGGTCGTCCTGCTTTGACTCGTTGATGATCAATCGCGATTTGTCGCTTGAGATACTGTCAGACGCGGCGAGCTTCTTGCGTAGTTCCTTACGTCGCATTTCCTGCTCTTGCAAACGAAGCTGGTCATTCTCTCTGAGGTCTTTCGCTGCTTGATCCACAACAATTTTTCTCCGCTTCTTAGACGGATTGATCTCGATGTCGTTACCGCTGTAGAATTCGTCGCTTCCTTGTCTTTGTCTTGCACGCGTCTCCGAGCCAGATCTCCTGAAGCCCGTGTTGGCTGAAAAGTAGGGCACAACGTCGTCCACAAAGTCACAGAATGACTCAAACTGGTCCACCTTGGTCTTGAGCTTCGTGGCCTTGCTCTTGACCATGGGTCTGGTGATGGTTGTAGACAAAGGTCTACAGGTAACAAACACCCTGAACAATCGGGCAGTCACGGTACCAAGCTCATTCGAAGGTTCATGGTTATCGTGTTCAGAGTCCTCTCGCAAGACAGGTATAACGTTGTCGGTCCATATCTCTGGGGGATCCATCGTTTGAACGATGTGAAAAAATGCGTTTCTCCAGCGCTTTTCAAGCTTCCAGAGTACACTGATGAGCAGCCTACGGTAGTCGCCACGCTGCTTCCAAACATTGTCGGGAATGGCAGCGATCTTCAGGGGTTGACTGTAGGGAATGTCAAGATCCTCCTCGGAATAACTGAAAACTTTCCCGTCGTCAGTGTCCACCCTAGGTTGGAACTGCATGCTCTTTGGCTTCTCGGGTGTCAAGAGATTGACGGTGACCGCCTGCAGCTCCGGATTCGGCTCTAGCACAGGCTCCGAATCGAATCCTGTCAGATCAATGATTGGGCCATCCACTAGGCTCTGAATTGAAACACTTGCGGGCGTCTCAGCCTTGGCTGCGCGAACATCCGGAGAATCTCGTTCGCTCAGGTCCCTAACGTTGTCTAGATTCATAGGACTCTCCGGCCGAATGTCGACTGGGTCGGGAGCGTATACAACTTCTACCGTGTCGTCAACGACGAAGTCATCCTCGCCACTGGTCAAGTATTCGGCATCTTCATCCGAAAGGACTTCTCGTTGCTTAGCCACAAGCCGCAGACTCGGCAACGTTTCGGGGCCGGGAGGCTCCGGTCCTCGGAGGACCTCGAGGAGCCATCTTTCATGTTTGCGGTCCTCAACGCTGCAGTCAAGGCAACGCGCCTGATCTCTGAGCTCTTTCTCAGTTGGCCACTCATTCAGCCGCAACTCATTGCAGAGCTTGTCAATGCGATTGTCCAGGTCCCTGAGTCGAGAAGTGACCTGGGCTATTTGGCGAATGCAGCCGCGGCGGCGCGCCTTGTTCCAGATCTCTTTCGCCTCTCTTTGCCTCTTCGGTAGCCTTTTCTTGTTCCAACCTTCCTCCACCCGCCGAATCTCTTCTTGCAGCACGCGCTCAATATCATCATTCGCGAGATAACTGGACCTTTTCTCTCTCTCCCTGCGGAGCTCTTCTTCCTCTTCAGCGATCGCTTCCATGGTTTCAGTGTCGTATCCCTGCTCGCTGTCGGAGTCGCCAAATACGGGAAGGATCTCATCCTCCTCTTCAGGCTCAACGTCGAGAGATTGTCCATCTAAAAGTAAATTGAGAGACTGGTTGTTGGTCCGAAAAAGTCGTTTGACAGCTCGGCCAATCTGCTTACGCCTTCCATCGGGCACCAAACCCTTCGTGTTTGCGATCGAGAACTCAACAGAGGTCTTTCTTGATTTCTCCCTGCCCGGAAGAAGGCTTGAGCTGGGCACCCATCTGGCTGTAATGAGGCCCCGGCGTCCGAGGTAAGCATTCGGCTTGTCGTCTTCCCAGGCGGGTTCATGTTCTGGTTCTCTGATTTCATCGGTAAAACTCCCGCCTGTCGGGCGAAACTGTCCAGACCGCAACAGTCGCCGAGTGATATCGTCTGCGGCAGTGGGGGCCGGTGCCGCACCTGCTGTGGTAGCGATGGCGGAGATCAGAACTGGGGCAATTTTCCGTTTCCTCTGAGATGGCTCTTCTGTTGACTGGCCTTGTTCATTTGAGGCGTGCGGAAGTCCAGGGCGAACGCCACCTTGTTCTAATCCTCTAAAGTCCGCCAGACCATTAGTGACAATAGCATCGTTTTGTGGTGAGGATGCAGCGGGCTTGTCCTGGTGTGTCCTTTCTTGAATCTCGACTACATCGGTCGAAACTCTGGCGTTTGTGATCTCTCGGGCGACTTCCGGCTTTGCTAGGTTGGTATGGGTTGGCTCCCCCTCTTGCGAATGGCTTGGTGTCTCGAGATCGTGCTCAACCATGTCGGCTTGGTACTGGCGATATCCCCGGCTCTTAGACTTAAGATACTTGATAGCCTTCACCAACGTCATTTTATGGGGAATTTTGACTAGACCCAGGCTCTGAAACAGACCATCAAAGGAGGACATGACATCTTCGTAGGTAAGCAAGGTTTCGCCATCTATATCATTGTCCAAGAGAGCTTTGGAAAGGGCCTCCGAGTCGGGCCTCTTTGTGGCTAGCTTCGGCATCCATGGTCGATTCTCAGCAGAGCATAGCTCCTGAACCACTCTCTCGACATCCCAATCGTAGGGGTCATCGGCTTGTCCTGCCATGGCTGCCATTTAGAACATCAGAGGGTCGGCTGTATAACGAATGCTGGGTTAGCAATATGCCTTGACATTCAAGGTACTCAAACTCTGAGGACTTCCATCAACAATCAAAATCAGATGATGAGTGAGAATTGTTGGTTACTGAAGCAATGGGATCAGCAGAAACGGATCCCAATGCATAATTGAGCCGGTTGATGAAGGCTTCAAGGCTAGGTGAGAGCTTCTTGAGCCGGGGCAGCTTTGAAGAGCGGGACCTCAGAGGAGTGAATGAGGGATGAAAAATCGAAAGGAAGAGAAGAAACCTGGTGGATGACTTACGATGAACTTGGCAGCGGCGGTTGAACGTGGAGTACAAACGCATGAAGTTGATCATCTCCCGCATCAGGAGCAATCGTCGTTGACCAGTGTTCGTCGTATAATGAGGGATAGTGCTACGGAATCGCAGCTTGTTGCCTTAGACAATGTGAAGTTAAAACCCCGCTGTCAAACCTGACAAAGAAACAAAAAACCCCTGTCAGCGAAGGCAAACGAGTTGTCAATGAAGGAGGACGAAAGCCAGGCCTATGTCGGGATTTCAAGACACCTGTGGTTGCAAAGGAAGCTTAAGGTTTTTAAGAGAATTGAATTGATGTGAGGCAGAAGGATATAAAGGAACAGACTGATCAGTCGACCTCGGGGTGTAGAGTAAGTAAGGCAGTTTACTAAGTAGGTAGAAGAAAAAGTTGACGTACAAAATCAGTGTGAAGGGCTGCTAGATTCACGACGCGTGAGGTGCCTTAGTAGCAGGACGGCACGAATTGTAAGATAAGGTAGTCAATTGCCCCACCTTCCTCAATCTAAGTTTGGGCTTGTACCTGGTAGGTGCCTGCCTCGCCAAACAGGTGCGCTAACATATTGTAGCTCAGGGTGCTGACCCCCACCAGGCTTCTGCTGTCGTCTAATTGAATAGCCAGTAGAAAATCTAGTTCCCCGCCGCCGGGTTGTTGCACGTGACTGAAACAAGTGTCGTTGGCACCCCTTCCAGGACCTTGAAACGAAGCATGAAGGGTTCTGAGGTGCTACCTAGTTGCCTTACCTTAGGTACTTACCTAGATGAGGGATTCTTATCTGATAGCAGGTGGGGTGGAGGGGCAGTTAAAGTGTACCTTTAAATACCTTTACATGAGCTCAAGATGCTGCATTCGCTCGGGTCATGGAGTACCTATGTGTTTAAGGTTGTCAAAGAAACGATCAATGTCTGAACTTGCCCGACGGAAAGGTTGTGTTTGTACTTCAGTGTTTTTCTATTTTTCTAGTTCTCAACCACCTTACCTAGGAGCCCTTGTTTGTTTGCACGTTTAATTTCAAGTAGACCAAAATCACGCCTTACGCGCATCATACCTGCCCTATAAAGTCGCTAGCTCAAGTCAGAAACCTACTCAGTCCCAGTTCCAAATGCTTTGTTGTGGGGCTCTTGTTTCTCCCCGCTCTCTCGTCCAACGTCTTCATCGCAACCTTTACATAAGTAGTAGGCTGCCTACCTCACCCTTCCGTACTGAGTATGAGAGCACATGAACCCGAACCATTAGAGACGTGAGGTGAATTCCATAACAGGTAAATTACCTTTCCCGTTGTTGCCCTACCTGCCTGCTTTCAAGCGCTGCCAAGAGGATGGGCTTCCGGCCTCTGGACACTCAGTTAGCAATGACTACTATGACGATAATTACTAATCACGGAATCACCGTAGTGCATAGTATCTAAACATCTCAGTCTACGTCGTACAAGTCAAAACCATAAAACGCAGCCAACAGAAGCTACTGAGCGTGTTCGAGACTCACCGTCGGCATGGCTACCCCCGCCCTCACCAAGGAACAATATCCGCCGCGACTATCTCAGTCGGAGCAGGATGCCCTCGTTCAAACTGTCAAGGACTGGGCCATAGGCAACGGTCTGTCTGTCCGACCTCCTCCGGCCGTTGTTTCTCCCGAGGCGGATCCGAAGGGTATCTTGGCTGTCAACGTGCCTGTTACGCTGTTTCCCAGTCCTTTTCCTCGGCAATGCTTTGAGCAGGCACGATCTGTCCAAAAGACTTACAACGAGCTCTACGCCGCCATCAGCAGGGATGAGAAGTTTCTGGGCGCAATGGTAGATGAGTATGTGCATGTTTCCTTGATTTTCGGTTAGATGCTGCGGGACGAACACCATGTGAGCTTGCCCTGTTGAAGTGCGCTGATGACATGCAGGGTCAAGGGCGGCGACGATTTCATCCGCAAGCTGTGGGATACCCATTTACGAGTGAAGAAGGAAGGATACACCCAGGTATGTATCCCCTGGGCCTCAAAACCCGTTGTAAGACTAATATCCTGTTCAGAACCTCTCTCTTGGTCTGTTTAGGTCGGATTACCTAGTTCACCAGGATATGTCCTCAGGCGAGCCTAAGCGCCAAGTCAAGCAAGTCGAATTCAATACGATAGCCTCATCTTTCGGTGGCCTTTCATCCCGAACTTCGCTCCTTCACAAGTAAAGACCCTTCCGTCTCACAGATGGTATACCTCTAGTGACATCCTTAGATTCCTCTCCGTGGCAGAATACCCTCTCCTGAACCATCCCATCGAGTCCGGGTCTCTCGACCTGCCCGAGAACAAGAGCGTCCAGGGCCTGTCCGGCGGGATCCGCGCCGCCTACGACGCGTACGGCCCCTCGGAGCTCGGCCACAACAAGTGCGTCATCTTCGTCGTCCAGGGCGGCGAAAGAAACATCTTCGACCAGCGCCACCTCGAGTACGCCCTCGCCAGCTCGCCCGACCCCGTCCGCGTCTTCCGAATCCCCGTCTCAGAACTCCTCCAGCACACCGAGGTTGCCGACACTCCCAAGCGACAGCTGCTCTACAGGCTGCCTAGAGACCCGTCAAAGGTTTTCGAAGTTGCTGTCGCGTACCTCCGCAGCTGGTACGACCCTTCTGACTACCCCGATCAGAGCGCCTGGGACGCCCGATACCACCTCGAGAGGTCGTCGGCCATCAAATGCCCGACCGTCCTGACCCAGCTGGCAGGCAGCAAGAAGATCCAGCAGGTCCTGGCGACCCCGAGATCGGGTTCCTCGCCCTCCGTCCTCGGGCGCTTCATCCCCGACGACAGCCCCCAGACCGCGGAGGTCTGGCAGACCTTCACCAACATCTTCCCAATGGACACTTCCGACGCCGGCCTTGCGGCCCGCAAAATCGCGCAGGACCCTGAGCTCTGCAAGAACTACGTCCTGAAGCCGCAGAGGGAGGGCGGCGGCAACAACCACTACCGGGAGGACATACCGGCGTTCCTTGAGAAGACGCCCGAGTCTCACTGGGGCTCCTACATCCTGATGGAGCTCATCACACCACCCAAGCAGACCAACATCATCCTCCGGAATGGCAACCTCGAGGAGGGCGGTGTCATCTGCGAGCTCGGCATCTACGGCACGACTGTGTGGGACCAGGGCACTGGGCGAGTGGTCCACAACGAGGAGGCCGGTTACCTGCTGCGGACCAAGGGCGATACCAGCAACGAAGGCGGCGTCGCTGCTGGGTTTGGCTCCATGGACAGCTGCACGCTGGTCTGAGGGCGGCGACCGCAAGAGTACAAATACAAGCAGCCTTTCGAACTCACAAGTACAAAGTATCACTTGTGGCTGGCTCGTTCATTGCTCTCCAGTGAGATGATTCGATGAACAACATGAGATAATCCTTTTGTATCAACTAGAAGGGAGATAGATGAAACGTACTCAAGGGTGTCACCATTGAAACTTGAACACTTTGAGCAAACACGAGTTAAGAATGGAGTTGCACAAAAAAAAAATCAATACCACGCGAGAATTGCTCAACGTCCATGACCTACAACGACATAGATTCGATGTACATGGTCTTGGTCTCTCCCGTCCAGAAGAGCCTTCGTAAAACCCCTCCTTGCATAAATCCCCTGAGAGGCTCCCAGGCTGACCAAATGACCTACTGTACTCATACGTATCGACCTGTGTTAAGCTTTCTATTCCTTCGAGTTGAAGTCGGCAGGGCAGGCTCGGTGAGCAGCAGTGCTAAGTTGCCCTTTTGACCATCGGCGCCTCACTCTTCGTCTATCACAAAGCCGCGGCAACACGGCAGGCCTGAGCAGTATACAGCATTGCACATCGCTGCGGCGCAACTCATGGTATCAATTATCGTCCTTTAAAAAAACAAGTGTTTGTACAGTACGCCTTAAACCATTCCCCCAGATGTCACCGTCACTTTTTTCTCTTCCTATTTTTTTTCCCTTTTTTTTCCCTTTTTTTTTCCTTCTTTTCTTACACAGATGACTCGATACAGAGAGTGGGGAGCTGGGCGAAAAGGGCCGTTCATGTCAAGATCTTGAAGCGGAGAAAGAGTTCCTGTCGTTCGTTCGTTTGTTCGTTCGTAGATCGCGGAAGGGGGCGGAGTTAACCCCGTTTCTTTGTCGTAAGCATTCGCGCCGGGGACGCGTTTACTCGCTGCCGTGAGTGCCGGTGGAAGGGCGTCGGAGAACCTCAAGATTGCCTGGAAGAAGAAGGGGGAGTTGTCAGATTACTGTAGGCCTGACGGGCAGGATATCCACAGGGGAAACATACGCTGGACGACGTTCAGGGAGCTGCGGGTCTTGCCCTCGGCGTCCTGGTAGGTGCTCATGGAGGCCTCGCCCTCGACGAAGACCAGGGTTCTGTAACCGAACGGAGAATCGCGGTCAGCATTTCATGAATGTGGTATTGAT
>MPGH01000048.1:745377-756385 GCA_001937105.1 Colletotrichum chlorophyti | reverse complement strand
TTCCGCAGCGTAAGGACGAACTGACATGAGGGGAGACGCTGGCGAACGGTTCGCTGGTTTGGAGAGGATGATCTCTTGCTGCGCATGATCCCATAAAGTGGTTGTCGCACAAGCCGGGGCTGCTGAGAACTGAGTTGTCCAAAGGGGGGAAGAACCGAAGCCACTAGTTCGCGGGGTCCGTAAACANNAGAGCGGGACCTAAAGGTTCCAAGACCGTGGCGCGAGCTTCAGCAGGGAGAGAGGGCGGGATGGGGGGGGTGAGCTTCTTGTCTTGAGAACCAGGATGTTCTACTTGGAGTTCGCCGTGTCCTTGATTGACGGTAATTCCGAAGCTTTTCATTCGACCTGGCGAACATGAAAATTTTGAGAAACATTGAAATAAATGAGGCGTGGTCCGCAGGGTCACCAGGACGGGGGGATGCTCATGCAAATTGAGGCTACGCGGCGTGCCACAACGGGCAAGGATGGGGGGAACCCCTTTATGCGATGAGGCGCTTAGCATGTGGACCGACTCCAACGTCGTCGGTTGTTTGCCAGGTCAAACTGAAGACGACGAAGCCCGGATAACGTCAGTGTTTCTCTGTTTTGGTCGTTGACGTGCCCGCCATCAAGCACATGGCGAATCTCGAAGCTGGGATTGAATGTTGAAATTCGCCTTACCTTTTCCCTCGGGGGCGCGGACGATGGAATGTGGTGGGCCCCTTCGAATTTCGCGAGCGCCTGGCCCGAGAAGACGGCTAACGAGGGGCCAGTAGCGCGTCCAACGTCCGTTTCAACCCAAGTCGGTCCATGACTTGATCGAGGGTGGCTAGTATAGCGCGTTTGGCCGCCGGCGAGATATTGATTGCAATCACGATGGGAGAAAAATAGAAAGGTGGCTTGGTAATGGGCTCGATCTGGTTATTTAAGGCGGTAGCCGCCACTTCAAGAAGCAAGCCTCAAGACAACGGATGATGATGATGATGATGATGACGACGACAATGAGAGAGGTTCTCTCCGGTAGCCGGGTTCGGAGACAGGTTGGGGGTGGAGGGGGCTCAGACTTGGGATTTCTTTGCACCCCCCTTACGCTGATCAGACAGACTCAGTCGAACTGTCTCTTTTCGGTGTGCGTCAGGGGGTTGTGCGTCTTGCAAACCGGCAATTCGAGGTCTAATGACATGGATATTTCCACATATCCTGAACATGGCACAGTTCCACTGAGGGTGTGGTGTGGTTGGACTTTTCGAGGAAGGTGAGAGGGCAAATACCGTCCCAACGCCTGAAGGGAACCCGCCCTGGGTAATGTTGGTGCGACGAGCAATTCACCATGTACGTGCGGCGTCCGGTATTGTTCGGACATCAGCTCGGCCTCCATGGGGCACATGTACTGCAGACGGAGTTGGACTGCCCGGCAATGATTCCGCGCTCTGAAATATAGTTAGGAGTAGTAGAGCATCTTGTCAGGTCGTCGAACTAGGGCCCGGATACCTAGAATCGAGGGTTGACGGGGCTCAAGGGGGAAAAGAGATGGCGTGGTCAGGTAACAGAGTTTTCCGATGACCGCGATGAAACTGGATGACAATTCCTCGGTCCAATCTCGATGAATCGGTTGGACGTCGGAGGGCAGACCTGTCGTGATTGTGATGGTAATGGTAATGACGGTGATCTCGGAGAGAATTACTTGATGATCAACGTAGGCAGATAGATTCTTGGGCTCTGATCAGCCAGCATCGACAGGAGACACACATCTGGCAGACTGGGGGAGCGAGAAACTGCGGGGGCTTCTGCCTTGATTTGTAGTTTGGCAAAAAGAGGAGCGATGTGGTATTCTCGACTCGGTGCGACATGAATGAATGGAACCTGTTGGAGGTGTTCGATAGCCCGCCCACCTTTACAGTTTGGTTGAACACAGTGACCGGAATTCGGTTTTTTCCGTGTTGTCGTCGAAGAGGTACTGGCAGGAGACGAGGGGGGCGATATGCAACAAGCCCAAGCCGCAAAGACGGATAATGGATTACCTTGTGTGAGGATGACTGGAACATCACAGGCACATATCTCCCGGAAGATGCGAAGGTGCCCAGACTTGGTTTTGGCGTCCTTCCTTCTGCTTGGAACACGGGATGGGATGTCGTCCAAGGTACGGATATATGGGGCCCCATTGGACGAGAGTAAACTAACCCCCAAACAACCAAGGTCCCTCTTCCAGATGGGCCCGGTGCGGGTGGCCCCCCCCCTGGCCAGCAAAAGCGCCGACAAACGAGATCCCTGTCGTCGTTGTTCATCCCCCGTTGCTGTTCCGCCCGAACCTGTCGCTTCGCGTTGGTCCAATTTTCATTTGGCCCATCTCGATTTCCAGATATCGTCAACCTGTCCATGACCACAATGCAACACATTGGAGCGGGCGGCTACAGCTACGGCACTTCGCGGATACTGCCCGTGTTGCATGGCTGTAGACTGCAGATGTAACGACCCGCCCGCGTTCAGGTCACCACCCACGGCTACCAACCTGGTCGTGCCTTCTTTGCCTTGGGGGGGCTTTCAGTGCACCGCCGATCTCGCCACGCACCTGATTCACTCTGCAATATAACGTCTTGGTCTTCCTCCAGTCGGATTTCATAGCTACAGATTTCGGCCGAACCACGATACCCAAGTGCACTGCGTACCGGCCGGAAAAAGCAAGCTGTCATATTACACCAACATGGGCCGAGACGCGTCCTCAGTCCCGCATTGGGACGCGGATTCATGTCGGCAACAAACAAATATTGAAAAATTCCCAGACTCGACTCTCCCTTTTTTTTTTCCGAAGCGCGGACGACGTGGCGGCGGGAGGAAGCTCTTGGGATTGAGTCGACGTGATTTCCACATCACTATGATGTGTAAGTCACAAACCACCAATGTGTTAATTTAGGCCAGCCTCCGTCTTTCAGGGGGGCCCATCCGCAAATGGGGATTCGGTACGGATACCAAGACAGCATCCCATGTCCAAAATGCCGGCTTGCACCGCACTGCTACTGCACGATTGCCTTGCTGGCCAGAGCAACTGTAGGATGGCCGCGCCCGTTTCGGGCATTTCTGTGAGATCGGACACGAAAAGACTGAGGGAGGGGCCATGGATGGACGCGGACGCGGACGCGGGTGTGGGCGTGAGGTGCAGGTGCGACCTCTTCCGACGTCCTTGCCAGAGCTTTAGCTAATGAGGAACTTGGAGGTTGGCACGCTTACTTGGCTGCATTTGTTTGATGCCATTTTTCAGTGTCTTTTTTTTTTTTTTTTTTTGACTCTTCTGGGGTAAGCTACCGTACCATATTCCTCACCTCATCTTGCCTTGTCATCTCACCTCACATTCACATCTCTTACACGCCTGAGGCCTTCGACATCTGCTACCACCACGCCGTCTCTCTTTCCATCCAAGATCCAACCCATCTGTGACCGCGTCTCTTCGTCCATTCAGTCCTTGACTTCCGTGTCTAACATTCGTGCTGAATTGCCTCCTCGTACCTCACATGATCCCCCCTCTTTTTCATAAATGCCAGGCTCTCAGTTGACATTGTCTGTTCCTGGTTGTCTTCGATTCCTGCCTGAACCAAACGCTAACGTGTGTGATATGCCCGGGGTCATCCCCCCTGTCCCTGTAATTTAGGATGAACGCGCCTCAGCTTCCGATGACTGACCGCAAGGTAACAACACTGTCTGTCATTGCCAGCCTCTTCCTGGTTTCAACAACCTCGCTACCTTACTTTGCAAGTGCTCTCCTTCTCCTAGCTTTCAAGTTGCTCCATTCGCGTTTGCGCTTCATTGCAAATCTGCTCGCTCCGTTGTTCTGTACAGCATGTAGGAACATCCTTGTCACGACTTGCAGAATCTGAATTTTTTTTGCCCTTCAGCCCAGGAAATCCTGTGTCTCGAATCGGTTCAACCTCGTCGGCCTCCTTGGCTGCCTTTTGGACCGACAGCCGCAGACGACTTGCTCGTCCTCGACCGCCGTAAAGGAAAACCGTCGACGACTTGGTCAGCCATACTATGTACACGACTCCTCTCGGCTGCTCAGATTGTCTGCGTTGCTTTTTCCTGCATAGTCCGTGGTCTTCATCTCCCACACCCGCGCGCTCTGCTTTGTTTGCATGAATACAATACACCGCATGTCAATCCCACCGCCATGGCTCTTCTACCCCCGGTTTTTTCGTCCCCCCTCTCTGCCTTGGACTGACAGAACGTCGTCACCAAGTTGCTTTCCAAGCATGCAAGACAACTTCAACGTCTGTCTGATCGCGCCATTCGTCTTCGACCAGAACTGACCGGGCGAAAGCTGACCCCGTCTCTCTGTCTCCTTCCCTCCCTCTCTCTCTCTTTCTCTCTCTCTCTTTGGTTGCCTCTGGTCGTTCGATGCCACTTTCAAGTCCCGCTAAGCTTGACCCGTCCTAAGCCATGAGAGGCAGTCTTATACTGCCTGTATTATTTTAGTGTCCGTACAACGCCTTTCCACGAACCCATAATGGGGCCATAGCATCCGGATGTGCTTCGCCCGCAGGCGCCCAGATCGGTGTCACCTGCGGGATTCGCATATACCACATGGATTTCCCCCTTCCAACATTACGTTGTTCTCCGTATTGTACACCTAGTAGTATATAGTTTGATCACCTCCGGGCTTCGACTCCACCTCGCGACGCCTGGGTTCTCCCCTGCCCTTGCCTCTGCCCTCTTTTCTTCTTCCACTTCTTCCCTGCCCCTCACTCACCTGTCAGCCTCAGCTCTGGAAGAGCTGTCTTGTCTCATAACCCCACTGGTCTCTGGGGTCGAGTCTCTCGCTGGTTGGAGGTCTTTCCCTCGACTGATAATACCGCGTCTCCCGGCTGCTCTCTTGCCGCCTACGCCTCTCCCCTCCGGTTGCTTCGTCTTTGCCGGCACCCCTTCTGTTGTTCATGTCGATAATGCTAGAGGTGGGCACTCATTATAACTGACCTCAAGTTGTAGAGTGAAAGCCACCGTGAGCTTATTGCTCGAACATCTCGAAAACACCTGCCCCCAGTACGTGTTGCACAACAGGGTCATAATGGCGAGGTGGACTCGTTTGGCTGCATTGGGGTTACTCCTCCTCTGCCTCCAACTTGCTGCTGCTCATGTCATGGTTCCGGTGAGGCGTCAAAATGGCGAGCCCTCGACAACTGCCATGACGCCTTCGGTTCGATCCGGAAGCGCGCGAGATGCAGAGGCCACGCCTTCAGCGTCGCCCTCAATACGGTCAACGTCGGTCGTCACAACTGAGTCGCCTTCTTTATCCAGCATCGTCGTCACTCCTTCGGTTACACCGACTGGTTCTGAAGGAGGCAACACCTTGGATAATTCAACCTTGTTCAATAACAGTGAGCATATTCTAATCTTCCATTTGCCGCCAATCATGTTCTATAGGAAAGCTAACTCTCATGTAGCCACCGTGCCTGACGGAGAGCTGCCACTGCCGCCAGTGATCACCCCTGGCTGGGCCGTGGCTGGCGTTGTGCTCATGTGTACTGGCATCGTGTACGCCTTAATCGGTATCAAGAACACCATCCTGCACAATGCCTTCTCCGTTGCCTATGTTGTCGGTCTAGGCATTACTGTCTTGATAGTCTACGTCATGGTCACGCCTGTATCGAACGGCTCACAGGGTGCCTACGTTGCCGCCGCGATCCTCCCGGCCATTTTTGCCGCCGTCCTAGCTTCTTGGTTCTTCAAGGAAATCACGGAGTGTCTAGGATGCGCACTGGGCGGTTTCTGTATAGCGATGTGGCTGCTCTGCGTAAAGGATGGTGGTCTACTTTCAGGCGTCGGCAAGGTCATCTTCATCATCGTCCTGTCGATAACGGGCTTTGCGACGTACTTCACTCGATGGACCCGAGACTGGGCACTACTGATCACAATTTCGTTCAGTGGCGCTACGGCAACCGTGCTCGGCATCGACTGCTTCAGCCGGGCTGGTTTGAAGGAGTTCTGGGCGTACATCTGGGACCTGAACAGCCACCTCTTCCCCTCGGGCGTCGACACGTACCCGTTGACGAAGGGTATTCGGGTCGAGATTGCCGCAATAATCGTCATCTTTTGCATCGGCGTGATCTCCCAGAAACGGCTTTGGAATGTTATCAAGAGCCGACGCACCCAAAAAGAAGAGGAAAAGGCTGAGGCACAACGCGCTCGCGACGAGGAAGAGGAGAACATCGGAAAACGTATTGAGGCACGAACAGCCCTCGAGAGACGAGCGTGGGAGAGAGCCCACGCAGACTACGTGCCTGGCGGCTCCGACCACGACTCCGGCTTCACGCACGACGGCGAAAGCGAAAAGAGCAACAGGTACAGCCAGGGTACTGCGACGCCTCCATCCCAGGTTACGCAGATGGCTGAGATGCCGGGGTCTGATGTTTCCCCCAAGGTCCCGCCTAAGCCATCCCATGGTCTGATGGTCTCAGAAAAGGAGAAGGAGGGCATGGTAACGGTGCGCGTTGCGGCGGAAGATGGGTCTGATGGTGCAGACGGGGCGGCTGATGGAACAGAAGCCGCACCTCAGCCCGCTGTCGTTGACGTTCAGAGCTCGGGCGAAGTGGCTCCGGTTCCTGAAGTGGTGCCGCTCCCATTCAGATTCCCAGTCCCCGAAGAAAGCATCGCACAGGACAAAGAGGACCGATCCACGGTGGCAACTTTTGCCGACGACTACGATCAGCAAATCGATACCGCCAGCAGGCGCGGTTCCCTGGCACAGCGTCTGTCACAGAGCTCGGCGAATCTGGTGCGAAGGATGTCGCAGCGCACATCCATGTCGCTTCGTCGAGGCAGCACTACAAGCGAGGAGGAGTTGAGGATTCTTCGACGGCCCGGGACAGCGGACGCCGGCTCTATTGCTGCAACCGTCGACACCGAGAGCGACAGCTACGTGGGCACAGTCAACATAACACGACAAAGCAGCATCGAAATCAAGCCCCAACTCACCGGGGAGCGTCAACCAAGCGTGAAGTCGCGACGTCCGTCGACATCCTCATCTCAGCAGGTCAAGTTCTCGGAGACGGCTACCGAGCATACACCAACATTTCAAGAAACCACGACAGCCGACGTTCCTGCTCCAATCTCAGCGAAAGAAGCAACGGCTCCCAGTGCTTCCGTAAAGGATGTCGAATCCACAAAGGGGGCCGCTGGAGATGCCACTGAGGAAACCCAGGCGTCGAAGACCGAGGAGAACGCGGGAACCGAGCGTCCTCACTCGTCCGTCGCCATCTCTCAAAAGGCCAAATCGACCGTCTCCGTCGTTTCCGCGCCGGTGAACCTCACAAAGGACCGTCTCCCGCCCGGATTTTCCAATGTTGCACTCCACTACCGGACGAACGAGTGGGCTAAACACTTGAGCCATGCAGAGGCACCCGAACCCGAGACGTTGCAGGTCGCCGCCCCTCCCGAAGTCAAGACGAATGAGACACCCGCCCCTCTGAATGTCGAGGAGCTTCAGCAGACGGCCTTGTCCGCCACGCCAGCGCCAGCGCCGACCAGGTCACCTGCTTCTACGCCTACCCCTCCTCGACCCATGTCAAACTACACGCCCAGCCGCGGACACTCTAGGAGCAGCTCCTACCAGTCTCATCGCCGGGCCACGAGCAAGACGCAGTTCGAGCCCATTGCCGAAGAGGAGTCCCTGATGGCTGCTGCTGGGACCGCAAACATGGAGAGCAACGACTCTGAAAAGGTGCCTCGTGTTGCTTCCCCCCCTGCCGTGCCTGCCTTTGAACGGCCCCCTCCGCCTCCGGGTGTCATGTCGTACGACAGCCCGCAGAGCCTGATCGCGCAACGGAGTGTCGCGTTGAGGAACAAGACGTACGGCATTCTGACCGGAGGCAATGCGACGCCTGACCTGACCCCCGCGACCTACCGGGCGCCAAGTGAATCCGGCTCCGTGTACAACCACCCCGCGTACGGGCTGCCGATGCAGCCAGTGTCACCCATGCAACCGATGTCACCTGTGCAACAGGTCTCGCCGATACAGCAGTTGCCTTCGGCTTCCCTAGACGACGTTCCCCTCAGCCAGCGCAAGCAGCTCATCCGCCGCCAAAGCAGCCTCGGCACAATGCGCTCCTCCATAGGCGACTCCAGACCGGCAAGCGGGTTATACATGCCCACCGTGTCAGCCGAGAACATCTCCTTCGATTCCCACCAACCCCTGCGTTACTCTAGCGCGCCTTCCCAGGAGGCGCGAGAGGCCCGGCTGGCGAACTTCCGGAGCTCGGTGCGGGCGGACCTCCGCGCGGCGGCCAACGGACGCGACGCGGGCCCAACGGTAGGCGGTGGCGCGTTCCGGTCCTCGAGCTCCTCGAACCTGGCGGGCCTCCAGGCGGCGGCGCGGGAGGCAGACATGCAGAGAAATATCGACCTCCAGCGAAGCTTCATGATGAGCCAGAAGGAGGCGGAGACGAAGAGGCGCGAGACGGACAGGTTGGAGAGGGAGAGGGCGGACCAGGCGTTCACCAGGAGCATGCAGACCGGAGAGATGTTTGAGTTACACAGGGACATGATGAGGAGGATGCAGAACCAAGCCAGAGACGCTTGAGCCCCTCTGCGGTTGGATGTGTGAGTAGTCGTTTGACTTAACAGAGGCAATGTTGCCCCTTTACATTTCTTTCTTTCTTTTGCAGTATTTGGTAGATACCCTTGGTTGTTTGAAGACACGGTTTGAGGAATTTTAGCCGGCGGATGAGGGAACGCATTACCACGTCTGGTTCTGGCCAAAAGGGGTTGGCCATGACGTAGAGCACTAGCGCGACGACATACCGTTACGGGGTGGGCATGAGCGACATGAAGACGAGGGTTGGGGGAGGGAACGATGGATATAATGTCCGCAAACCGCGGGCTAGACTGAGAAGAGGACAAGACGCCTCCTTATGTTTAAGTCGTAAAAACGTAATTGATAGAACAAACACAAAATATCCGATGTAATTCAAATAAGACAGTTCCTCCCAGTCCCCTCCCCCACGGATCACCCGATACGCGAGTTTTCGGCATTCGCTTGAGATACCCCGACGGCATCCCTCCTGGTTACGCCGGCGGTGTCCTGGTCGTTTCCAAGAGAGAGAGGCCGGCCGGGTGCTGATATCAGGCCCGCGAGTGCTCGGCCAAGTCGGCACGGCACCGATGCGAAGACACCGAGACTTCTTGGGGGAGGTTTCTTGGCATGGAAGAAATCCGACCAAGACCTTTCACCCAACTGGTCGACAAATGCACCACCCTCTATCTCGCTCTCTCTCCCATGATGTTTCGTCTCAACTGGACGAGCGTCCCCCTTCCCCGATGTCGGGGACCCTTTTCGTCAGCCGGCAATAACCCGGGCCTCAGGACCAACGCAACAAACCTGGACATTGGCGTCATCATACCTTGCGACCAATCTTTTGTTTTTATTTTTAATTTTGTCTCCCCAAACTTACTGACTGACTGCTCGCTGGCCGATGGTGCGGACAAAGACATGTCCGTTGCGTAATCAGTCGCTTGATACCGAGCTCATGCTCCGGGGTCAGTAGAGGGGGGAACCAAAGAGAGAGGAAACCCGTTTGTAGTATGCCAAGTGTAGAGGAGTTGTCTATTGATATTTTTTTTTATTCCCAACCAATCTTTGAATCCACAACCTTAATCGTAGTAGTATGCATCAACCACCTTTCTTTACAAAAACAGCAAGCCTCGCCCCTTCTCCGGGCTCCCACATCTCCCCGTTCCCCCGCCCGGGCAAAACATCAAAATTCGGCATCTCTTTAGTTGAATTCTCTTTTTTTTCCCGCCAAATTTCTAGTAAATCCAATTTTGTGACCCCACTTTCGCCGGTCTCTTAGTAGCTCATACCCTCTCTCGATGCCCGCATCGGCCCCCCTCGACGCCCCGAAGACGTAAAGAGAAGACCATGACCGGCTCCGCAGCCGGCGACCGCGAGAGCGAACCGTCCCGGCCGCCGCCGCACCCGTCGGCGCCGGCCCGCGTGCGAGCCCACGCCGTCAAGGTCTTCAAGTTCATCCTGGCGCAGTGGCTCGTCATCGGCTTCGGCCTCAGCTGCGTCTTTGCGTACTTTTTCCCAAGTGAGTCCGGGACCGTTCCCTTCTTGCTCGTCCCCCCTTTGGGTTGGCCGGAACTCTTTTGTGTCTTTTCTCCATTTCGCTCTTGAAACTAGGTTACATTTTCTATTTATTTTTCGTCCTTGCTCTGTCTTTCCCTCTTCACTTTCTATCCCCTCTATGTTTCTGGGGTGAAGAATCACGGGGGTGAGTTCGATTATTGGACTGGACTGATTTCTTCTGGTTCCCCGGTAACGAAAAGATGTCGCTGCCAGGGGTGGACCTATCAGGTCCGAATACTCCATCATCTACGGCGGCATCGCCATCATCTTCCTCGTCAGCGGCATGCAGCTCTCCCACGCCAAGCTGAGGGAGAACCTGACCAACTGGCGCCTGCACATCGTCGTCCAGGGCATCAGCTTCATCATAATACCAGTAATACTGCTAAGTACGTCTGCCAACTCCCGTTCCAAGCCTTTTGCAAGAAGAACCTTCTCGGCCGGCCGGCCAGTGTGGAGCGCGTTGCGAGATGGAAGCTCCAACTGTTGACGACGAAGACCAAGACAAGAAAGGGAGGGGGGGGAGCTAACCGTTAAAGTAATAATCCACATCATAATCGCCGCTGGCGGCCTCCGCAACAACGTCCTCTCGACCCCCATCATCGTCGGCATGGTTGTCGCCTCGTGCCTGCCAACGACCATCGCGTCCAACGTCGTCATGACCCGCGCGGCGGGCGGCGACGACGCGGCCGCCATCATCGAGGTCGTCGTCGGTAACGTCATGGGCTCCTTCATCTCGCCCGGCCTCATCTACGGCTTCATCCCGAAGACGCCCGAGTTCGACGGCTGGCAGCCCGCAAACCCGAGCACCCTGGGCGCCATGTACGCAAACGTCCTCAAGCAGCTGGGGCTGAGCGTGCTGCTACCGCTTGCCGTCGGACAGGCGCTCAGGTGGTTTTGGGAGAAGAGGGTGGACTGGGC
>MPGH01000048.1:674233-745365 GCA_001937105.1 Colletotrichum chlorophyti | reverse complement strand
CACGTTCGACGGCGGAGAAAGCAAAAAGCTCTGTGACTGACCACCTCGCGTTTGGGGGGAAAAAAGGACAACCTTCTCAGGAGCCTTCAAGACGGGAGCCCTCTACGTCACGCCGCACGCCTCAATCATTTTCAACGTCTTCATGAACGTCACGCTCTACATGCTCTTCACGCTGATCTGCTTTTACTCGGCCCGGCCGCCGCTCGCAGCCTGCAACGCCGTGAACCCCCGCGTCGCCGACTCCGCCGCCCTCCGCCGCGGCCCGGGGTTCCTGAGACGCTGCCTGACGGTGCGGCAGCTGTCGAGGGAGCAGACCGTCGCGGTGTGCTTCTGCGGCGCGGCCAAGACGACGTCCCTCGGCATCCCGTTGGCGACGGCCATGTGGCATACCTCGGACGACCTGACGCGCGCCCTCATCCAGATTCCCGTGCTGCTGTACACTATCGAGCAGGTCTTCATGGCGCAGATTCTGGTGTATTTCTTCAAGTGGTACCTGAGAAGGGGGGCGAAGGAGGCCGAGGGAACTGAGGACGAGGAGGGAGGGGCTGAGGGGAACAGAGGCGCGAGCCCGCCAGCCTTGGGGAATGACGCCGATGGCGAAGGCGAGAAGACCGGTAGGGAGCAGGGGACCAGAGGTGATGTGGTGCCTGTGAAAACGATATCCCAGTGATAGAAACAGCCCGCAAGGGCTTGGTATCATATTTGACGTGAGATTACAGGTAGTGGCAATATCTCACCGGAATACATGGTTGCGTCGATGCCACACTTATATCTCCCGAGGCGTATAACGAGATATCCTAGACATTGCCGTGCTCTGCGTTGGAACGACGGGGCCGGTTCATATGTACGGGTGGTTTTCACGCAGAGGCTGCCGGACCGGAGCTGATGGCTGTATAGGCGCTCCTATCCTCTCTGCTTGGGAGAGGAGGATGACTCCACCACTAGGGAATAGGACTCGTTCTCTAAGTCGTATACATGCGACCTAAGGCGAGTTGTGTTCTATCAATTGACGGACGGGCACGTTATCATCTTCCGCTTGGCTTTCCTCGTCACGCGGATTCCGGAAGATCCAAACACCACGCTCCCTCTTCATCAAACCGGACCTCACCAAACACAGAAAAAAAAAAATATTCAACACCCCCCGTCCTTCTCATTGAGATCCGCCAAGGCACTCATCCTCGCTCGAGTACACGTCAGACTACCTGGGTTTCACTATCAAACGCCAACCGGAGTGCCAGGCAAGCACGCCGCGTCGAAGTAACGCAAGCCCAAGGAGCAACCGATCGGATCTTGGCGAGTCGACGATGCCGCCCAGGCAAAGCCGAGAATTCAATTAGATCCCATGCCGAGAAGGAGCTCGAATGGCCCACAGACTCCCAACGGCCATTGAGGACGAGACGGACGGCCTGTGTCGACCTGGCAGCGAGAGTCCAAGCCTAGCGGCTCGGCGCCGCATCTACCTGTTACGCCCTATGTACAAGAAGCGGAAACTTGGACTCCCGCAAAGATCATGAAAACGTACATTACCAGAAGGCCTGCTCGTAACTTTCGAGCAAGCAAAGCCGACTTACTCGGTCGCGAAAAGCCTTGGCAAAGGAAAATGATACTCAGCCCAGTAATAACTAAATTTCAAGCCCACATCGAGCGTTACCCTCATTCGCCTTCAACTTGCTTGGCCATGAAACCTTTACATCAACCTCGTGATCACAGTATGCGACTATTCGTTGCAACCAATATGGCTTGCATTTATCCAGGAAAACACACACATTTCCTGAACTACGCTCTAATACACATACATGCGTTGATGCTGCTCCGTAGAGCCAGCAAGATCCCCCTCTTCTAGATCCTCTCTCCCTCCTTGGGGCCGAACCTGCCTCCCCTCTCATTTTTCCATTCCACATTGGCGACAGATCGTGAGTGCCGTGTTCCAGGCTGCTGATCGTAATCGATGTCTGCTGCTATGTTCAACCTCGATCATATGCATGAAAGGGGTGTGCCAAATTCTTGTGTAGTAGTCTCCTCCCTGTGCTCTGGGATCGGGAAAACAGCCCTACACCACTTTAACAAACCGGCCATGAAAAATTATAGATGAGAAGAACAAAAGATGAAATAAAAAAAAAACCAAGAATCAAGAAAGGAAGAAGTGAGAAGACGTGAGATGCAATTACAACGATTAAACAATCTTTCCCCTATGTTCCTTACGCATCATGTGCCGGGGGTAGCAAAACTGTCCAGATGCCTAGTTGGCGACCTCCTCTTCGACCCAGTTGTTCAGACCGCCTTGGATGGCGAGGCCGTAGCCAGCACCCATGCCGCCGAAGCTGGCCTGGTACTGGTGACCGCGGCGTTCACCCTCAGCACCGGAGGGCACACCGCCATTCTCAAAACCGGGGTTCAGGGCGGGAAGGCTGACGGCGCGGTTGTGCTGACCGCGGCCGTTGCCAGGGGCCAGAAGGCCGCCAATGACGGTGGGCCCGGGACCGGAGGCGCTATGGGGGTAGCCGTTCGAGATGCTGGCCGACTGCTGGTGGCCTGAGATGGGGCCTTGCGACTGAACGTCGATCGACAGCTCACTGGGCGAAGACTGCGCAGTACCGAAGAGAGCCTGCTGCTGAGCGGCAAGCTGTGCCTGTTGCTGGTGCTGCTGCTGGTGGGCCTGCTGGGACACGTGGTTGAGGTACATGGTCAACGGGTGGTTGTTAGAGTTGAAGAGCGTCGCCGATTGCTGGGGCGCGGTTCCGTTGGTAGGCGAGCCCGAGTTCTGGGAACCGTTAGGCGGTGGCGATGAAACGCCGTCAGTGCGAGGAGACTGTGCCTGCTGAAGCTGGCGGGGGGCGTTTCCGCAACGATCCTTGCCGAAGTTGACCTTGAACTTCTTGTACTCGTCCTTGCTGCGCACGGCTTCAATGGCCTTGATGGCGTTGGCGATGTTGGTGAAGTTGACGAATGCACAGCTCTTCTCCCTCAGGGCGTTGACCAGCTCGATTTCGCCGTATTCAGAGAAGTCCTGTCTCAGTCGCTCCTCAGTCCAGGTTTCGTCCAAGTTGCCAATGTACACGTTGCGAGACGCTCCTCCACTGACGGCAAGGGCAATAGCGGGTGGCAGGGCGCCAGAGTGCTTGCCCCAACCAATCTTGAGTCTGCGGTTGTGAATCATCAAGCCTTGCAGGTTGCTCAGGGCGTAGAATGAAGCAGCAGCCGTGGGGTCGATGAAGGTGACAAAGCAGATGTGCTTGTCAGGGATGTAGCGAATATGGTGCAAAAGACCGCCACGTACGACATTGCAGATCTCCTCGATCGTCGTCTCGGGGTGGATGTTGCCTAGGTAGATGGTACGGTTTCCGAGGTTGTTGATGCCACCGGCGGTGGTCGCAACTGCGGCGGCGGCAACGGACTGCTGGGCAAGGGCGTTCGAGATGACGTCGCGGTCTGCACCAGTGAGCATATGCGCGTAGCCAGGGGCGATTCCAAGGTACTGCGCAGCGTTCTGTTGCTGCGTCTTCGAAACGTAGGCGCAGCGATCCTTGCCGTAGTAGACGCGGCGAGGGGCCTGCCACTTGGGCTCTTGGGGAAGCTGCGAGACGGCCTTGATAGCATTGGCAATAGACAAGAAGTGAATGAAGGCGATGCTCTTCTCACGGACGATCTTGACCGTGTCGATGGCGCCAAACTTGCCGAGATCTTCACGAATTTCCTCCTCGGTGATGTCTTCCGGAAGGTTGCCCAGGTAGACGTTGCGAGAAGCACCCGATTGCTGCACGGCCAAGGCCACAGACGTGGGAACCTGGGAAGGCTTACCCCAGCCGACCTTGATGTCCTGGCCCTTGATGCAAAGCTTTTTCAAGATGGCATCAGAGTGGAAGTGGGTGGCCGAGCTAGCATCCAGGAAGGAGATGAAAGCGCAGTTCTTGTCAGGCAGCAGGCGGACGGACTCGATTTGTCCGCTTCGGACGTGTCCCAAAATCTCCTCGGCCGAAGTGTCCGGAGGGATGTTGCCGAGATAGACAGTGCGGCTGGTGCCGGTGACCATACCAGGGCCCATGGACACCGGAGAGCTGGGCTGCATAGGGATCTGCATGTTGTTGAAGCTACCACCGGTCGGGGACTGAGGCTGGAAGAACTGGGGAGCACCGTAAGTTGAGGGGGAAACCATGGCCTGATACTGCTGGGGAGACATGCTCTGCTGAACAGGGCTCTGCAGACCGTTCTGGTGCTGTTGGCTCTGCTGGTGAGCCTGCTGGAAACCCTGGAGATTCTGAAATTGGGGGCTAGCGAAATTGGCAGGAGTTCCGGGTTGGAAGGGGCTTCCGAGAAGTAGCTGAGAAGGGAGCAACGGCGTGAACTGCATATCGAAGCCAGTGTTGGGGGTGGCCATGTCAGCGGCAGAGGGAGGAGCCTGCTGGTGCTGAGTCAGGGGCTGAGTGTTGATGGTGGGAATATTACCGCGGCGAGGGTGTCTGTCGGCGAAACCAGAGATGTTGGAAGTGAAAGCTCCATGGGAGAAACCAGTATCGCTGTTGGAAGGCTTAGAGGCATGTCCGAAGCGGTTGGCGGGAGCATTCGGGCCGCCCTGGCCGACGGGTGCTTGGATTTCCTGCATCCCGAGTAGATGCGGAGGGACAAGATTGTCCCGACCGATTTGAGATAGAACCGCCGTTTTGAAAGATTAGACGTGCCCTGACAAGGCACGAAGGGTCCGAGATTGGGCGCGTTGGAATGCTGCGGGACTCGACGAGCACCGTAGATTCAGCGTGATTGGTCGTGTCTCAGATCTGGCTTAGGGACAAGCCAGTGATCTCAGAGTTCCAAAACTAGCGACGGAGCGATACAAATTGCGACAGCTTAAAGTATCACCGAGTTGTGTGGTGTGCGGACGGCTCGGTGATGCTGTAGGCAAACGAGACTTGAGAGTCCAAGTTGACGAGGTGAATTATAGGGATCGAAGTAACGAGGCTTGCGGGGTGAAGAGTAGCTTGAAGCAGAGGCAGGGCAACTGTCTTGTCGTGGATATGGCCAGCAACAGAGTGACCCGATGTTTCTTTTCCCTGGCGCAGATGCAAGATCAGGGCCGCAGTCAAGCTGTGAAGCAAGAATCCGGGGCAAGGCTTTGCTGTCGATTTGAGCTACCGTGTGCTGAGCGAAGGTCGGTCAGGCGAATCGAATCGAGGGGCACGAATCACTCCTTGCAGGCGCTGCGGTTGTCAAATAATTATTTGCGAAGATATACGGGCAACGAGTGTGGAAGCCAAGGTAAGAAGACTAGCCAATGTGGCAGAAGCGGTAACGATCGCGGAGGCCGGTTGAGTTGGCAATGGCGGCGACGAGACGGTTGGCTGAAAGAACAAAGAATAGAATATGTAAGGATAAGGATGAGATTGGGCGGAAGAGGCGGAAGAGGACGTTCGTGTTAGAGGTGAGGGAGGTGAGGAGGAAAAGAAGAAGTAAAGGTGAGGAGAGGGTGGTGAAGAGGAGGAGGAGGAAGAAGAAGGGAATAGGAGGTTTAGGAGGGAAGTAAAGGTATCAAGAACAGGAGCAGGGTTAAGGTAGGGTAACAGAAGGAGAAAAGAAAGAAGGGAAGGGTAGGAAGATCCAGGAAGCGAGAGTGAGAGTATGAGAGAAAGGGAGAGAGAAAGGAAGAGGGTACAGAAAAAAAATAAAAATAAAATAAAAAAGAGGTGAGCGAATGCAAGAGAGCGGAGTGAAGAGGAGTAAAAGGTAAGGTACGGGATGGAGAGAGGTAAGGGTAGGTCGGCAGGGGAGGGGGGTGGAGAAGTGAAAGGAGTAAAGGGAGGGAAGGGAAGGTCGGTCAAAAGAAAAAAAAAAATAATGAGATGGACGAAATCCAACAACCACCTCACTGACAACGACAGTGACACATAGCGACCTACCTGCTTTGGCTGGTGAGGTGGGAAAACGAAGAGGAGTGGAACCAGGGGGGGTTCGTGTAGGTGGTAGATTACCCAAAAGGGTCAGAAAAGTAGAATTGGCTGCGCTAAGTTTAATGAGACTGGTTAGGGATTGCGGGCAAGTTCCCCTCCACTATCAAGTACTTGCAGAAGTACCAATCTCCAATGGAACGATTGAGCGCCTCGGTCATTGGTAGGCAGGTGGTGAACATTCAATGAACATGCAATGAGCAGCAAAGACCAAGGGCAGAAGAGTACACTGCAGCAGTCAGGTAACATGGACAATAGAAGGTTCTCACGGCACAGCTCGGCCGACCTCCAGAGCAGCATCTGGCCCTTCCGCCCGCCCATCCATGACCACCTCCATGAGTGGCACTGGGGGTCGGGCTCTGGCGCGCATAGTTCAGTCCACCTTGACAGGTACCAACCGTACTTATCTGACACTGACAGTCCGTGTTCAATGTTTACCTCATGGCCCGAACTGATGAGGCACCTTATCTTGACCCGACGCTGATGGTGCCTCACAACGGCAGTTGAAGAGGTGAGGAGGTGCTCTGCTTCAGACGCAACTATCTGCCACGCTTATCGACTTAATCTACCGGATGGCTAGGCTACAAGACTATTTATCGTACGTTCGAACGATCGGTCTGGTGGGTGAAGGTTGGACCGCCCGTTTTGCTGTGTTTTCCAGATCTTTTTTCTGTTGCAGCCTGCCAGTGTGTCAACGCCAACTTACTTCGTCAGCTAGGCCCCCCTCCACAGACCGCATGAGATGACACCCCTCCACCCCATGTATCCTGCGTTAGAAATTGCGTGTCAAAGATACTTTCAACGGCGTGATGGCCTCGTCTGGGCGCCTCTGCACGGTTGTTCCTAACTACGTTGTACAAACACCTAAGAAGAAGGGGGGGAGGGAGGAAAGGGGGAAAGGGGGGACAGCAGAGCGAAATATGGGGGACCAATGAGGCGAGTCACCTTGGCCCAAAGCACCTTTTTGCTTTACCTGTAGTCTGCGATCGTACCTAAACGACAGATTGATAGACAGACAATTGGCGGCGAGGATGAGCTTGCTGGGACTGGGAGCCGGGCTAGCGTTGACAGCGAGCGATGCGAGCGAGGGAAAAGGGCCAACGGCAACGGAACGGGGGTGGAGCAGATGGACGGGCAAGGGATGAAGACCCCGACAGCCAATGGGACCAACCGAGTAAACTGGGGCCTTGGTACGTACCAGCATCTTCCTGGCTTTTCAGGCCGATCTGCACAAATAATTAGACTCTCCGAGTAATTACTTTATTTTATGTACGCCTCGTATGAGAGTCTTTCGCTTCGTTAATAACCTTGCCGTCAAGTGCCTCGCGTGCTTGTCTTAATGCTCAGATTTATTGCCGTCAATACACAGGTTCCCCGTGTTGGAAACCATCCCACAGCCCCCGAATCCAACTCGACCAACTCAACTTGTCAGGGACAACGTACCCAACCAACCGCCTTCATCATGATTGGATTCCACATCATGCATGCAAATGGACGTGCAGCACCCGACACTAGGTACACTACGCATCGTTTCGGGGCTATTCATTCCTGGTTGATGTAGAGTAGAGCTACAGCCACAGGTGCCGTTTGGGCTAGTACAAAGTCTTCTTCCTAGCCGGCCAGTTATGGCGGGTAGGGCCAGCCAACCGTCATTTCCCATCAGCCACAGCCACGAGATTTTAACACTGACGATTCGTGGTTGCTATCTTTTAGTGTCCTCATCCCGCTCTCTGCAGCGTTGTAAAGAAACAGATGGGAGATTTGACAGGATGCGATGTGACCTTAAGGAGGGGCAAGAAGAGATGCTCAATTGC
Organism: Colletotrichum chlorophyti; assembly: GCA_001937105.1. Lineage (NCBI taxonomy): Eukaryota > Fungi > Ascomycota > Sordariomycetes > Glomerellales > Glomerellaceae > Colletotrichum > Colletotrichum chlorophyti. Next base: position 737,615 of record MPGH01000048.1, on the reverse strand, counting down.
ATCGTATCTCGTTCTCCCGTTCATTCCGTCCCCCCCACCCTCAACTCCATCCTTTCAAGACGTTACTCAGTCTTGTCTTATTTGAGGTTATAGAACCAATATCGCAATTCAACTCGTATTGAGGACGCCTGATTTGCTTCCCCTTTCACTTTCTTCTCACCTCACGGGGTGGACAACGACCCAAGCTGTCATAACTACACCCCGCCCGAACCAATCAACTAGTCGTTGCCCTCAGGTTCGTTCATCCATTTATCTATACGCTCCTCCACTTGCTTTTCTGTCGGCATCGGTCATGCCATGCCATATCATGCTACCTACCTACATGTTACTGTACGGATACGTTTGAAAAAATGTCAGCCTCCAGCTAGACAGTCTCCAGTATCCACACGAGCAGCTTTCTGATCCCCTAGTTTGGTCCCCTGTTTTCGGCCCCCCTTCTAGCTCCTTCTGCCCCTTGGGTATATGGCCCCTCGTCTTCAAGTCGAAACCAGAGCCTCGTTTCCAAATCGACGACGTTGGCCTCCTTGCGAACGTTGCTGTACGCCATGTCGCGTAGTACAGCATGTCTAGGGCCTGGGCAAGCCTTCTCCTTTTCTTTCGGTTTTTTTTTTTTTTCGAGGTAGCATTCTAAGTACTGTTGCAGGATGTCATAACTGAATCCGTCTCATATTGTGACGATTAGTCCGCACAACACTGAAGCCCACTTTGACGGAAGGTTTTGTGCCTCTTGCATATCCGATGCGTGAATATTGCAGTTGGATAGGTTAGGGATGGCCATTGTATCCGTACTGCATTCATTCGCGCCTTTCAGCCAGATACCTGGGCCCCCTCTTGTGACCTTCTCTCCCCCTGGCCCTACTGCACGCCTCACCGCAGCCGGCATAATCGTGTACTTTTGCAGTAGCGAATCCCTAGGGGCTAAGGCAGGTACCACCCGCCCCTGATGTGTGTCCCCATCTCTCTTTAGGTGTCTCCTCCACCTGGCCCCGTCTAGCCAATTTATCCCTACCTCCTTACCCTCCCTTGCTTCCCACCTGGTCGACAGGCATAGCCAAGGGGAAAGTATGGCTTGTTCTGGTTTGGTCTGCCCCATTTCTGAGCGGGCTGTCGTCCCCTCGATCCATCATGTTCCAGGGCCGCCTCTAAGCCTCTCAAGGGTTCATCGTCCACTCCACCCAAAACCGATGGATCACTGGCAATGACACCCGCCTTCGCCAAAGAGACAGACAACCTGACCGCGGAGAGCGGTGTCAGATTATGTGTGCGTGCGTGCCCGTGTGTGCTCCGGCTACATTTGGGCATGTGCAATTGTGTACTCGTACAATCCCCCATTGCTTGCTAGGTATATTGTGGTTCTCATCTGCATTTGAACAAAGATTCCCGGAAGAAGATTGGCTAGCCGCTGTTTAGTTCCAGCGCCTCCTTGTCTCGTGCCGAGACCGATGAAGAATCGAAATTACCTCAGCCGCACCTCAAACTTGTCCCTCGCACTCTTTTGGACCAGGCCTTTGCCCACCGCTCCCTCGGCTGGCCGGTTCTTACGAGCCTTCTGGCACAAACCAGTGACCCCAAGGCTCCCCGGAATGACCTCAACGGCTTTTGCTGAACATCACGCGCGGCTTTTTAACTCGGAACTGCGATTAACATTGGCTGCTGAGGCTTGATCGACCGACACGTGAAAGTACACGATCCAGTGCTGTGAGAACAATCGTCGCATGCAAGGAGCATCACCACCGGCTCAACTACTGCCATACATACTGCCGTGACCACTACGCACAACACACAAACCAGGAGATCGGGCCATGAACGACTCAAACCTGGGAACCTGTCTTTGGCTAGCCACCTCCCAACTGCTGCTGCTTGCGGTTGATGCATCTGTGTCCTAACATCGAGAAACTCACCCTAGCCTCCACATTGCCCAGCCATTCGGATGAAACGCGATTGCTGGGAGCCTGGACTCGATGACAACCACGACCCCCAGACGGTCACAGGAGCTGTGGGACATGAGAACTTCACGTCCCTATTGCTAAAAGATCCCCTAACGAGTCTGGGTCCGGCTGTTGCTTAGCCACGATCTATGCCCACCACTGGTGATACTTTTGGCGTCCAAGAACGACCCAGGTCGAGTAACCAGGGGTGGGAGTTTGGCTTTGCTGTCCAATAAAGACCGAGGACATACACTGCACAAAACATCGCTAAGCAACAGCCGGATGCCACAGCGTGTCACTGACCCGGGCCGCACCTGATCGCCCTCTTCGAACCTTTCAGAGGTGTTCTTAATCTCATCCTTGCCTCATGGTTTCTATATCTGGCTCACCCCGTCCCACCAAAACTCGTCGATTTTGCCAGCAGCTGGTGCCAATTCGATTCGAATCACCAGGCACCGTCCGTCCGAGCCCCGGCGCTGTCGAATAAGATAGCCTTCGCTGGCGCCACGCGGAACATTCCATGTCCATGGACGCTTGAGGACTTGTCAAACACGGGGTTGGTTTACATGCCACTCCTGCGTCAACAGCAAGCAAGCCGTTCTACCGGTGTTCGTGCCTTGCATCTTGCATAGCCGCGGCATTGGACCGTCGACGCAACGGTCAACAAGCCAGCCCCTTGATTCACCCCATCTGCTGCTGCGCGTAGTATTTGAAAAGAAGAGCATGCCTCGCATCAAGTCATCCCTCGTCCAATTGGGTCCCTCATCGGATCAACGACAGAGCGCAACCCTGTCTCTCTTTTTCACTCAAAGGGAGTGCGCACCTCTCTCGGGCCAACTCATAGATCTCCATCCTCGTTCAGTGTCAGCTCACGCCACACCGCTGAAACCCCCATATCACGTTGCTTGCTCTTTGAGTCAAGAAGTCCGATGATGAAAACCAATCGCTTTTTGCCATACTCATCGATTGCAGGGTTGACCACAGGCGAGTAATCAGACAAGCATTCACTCACTCATTAAACAGTTTTGCCTCCGTAATGCTTGTCCTTGTTCCTGTTGTGATTGTTATTTTCTTCAGTTTTGACATTTTGCTCTCATGTTTTTTTGTTTTTTCCCTTTTTGTACTAAGCTTCACGCGTAAATCCAATGACTCTACATCGCCGTTGTTCCTCGTTAGACAACCCTTGCCGCGAAACGCGCGCTCACCGACTGCTCCGACTGCGATATGCCTGCCTGACGGGTTCCCCCGTTATGTTGTCATTGTGACTGTGCCGGTCATTCCGCACGCCAGGCTCGTGAATCGTCGAGCATTGATATCTGACTTATGCCGGCCGCTTCATTCCCGCACTCACTCCCATCAATGATCTCATTCCTTATCCCCCACCTTGGGCAACGTTGCTGGCCAGTCCCCGCCGTTCCCCAGGCCGATCACCGGGGCAAATCGAGATACCATTTCGGTCCGCCGTATCCGTCTGCGGATGCCATAGTGGCACGTCGGTTGTAAATCACTTTGACTCTCCCAACGGTCAAGGCTGCCGCTTTGATAAAGGTGAGCCACGGGCCCCGCGCANCCCCCCCCCCCCCTTATTCGCTCTCATTCCTTCCTAACTCTCCTTCCTTCCTTCTGCTTTGGCTTTTCAACGACCGCTCCGGCACCCGTGACCGTTTCCGCGCACAGACTCTCGGGTTCAGAAGGATCGACCCCGTCAATGTGAGGGACACCCAAGTCCTTCTAGAAAAGAGTAGATCAGACCTTGGGGAGAAGAAAACAAAAGTCCCGATCGATGTAAAGCCCCCTCAAACACGCCCCCAGGATCGGCCGAGCGAACAGAAGAGCATGCAGCTTCTCTGACAGCATCCGGCCTCACGGCCGCCTCCTCGACTGGCCCCCCATCTGCGCCGCTTCACTCACCTCCCCCCCCAAAGCAACACGTTCGGGGCCGGATCCCGGTCTGCCAGGAGAACATGGCCCCGCCGCCGTTCAAAGCAACATCTCACGGACAGACGACACCCAACACGGACGAACCCGGCTGTGTCTGCGCACGTACGAGTGTACGTGTGTGGGTTTGTGTGGATGTATGCTCGTGTTGGTCACCACTCCGCGTCAGACTCCGTATGGAGATGGGGGAGGTGGAAAGGGAGGGGACAGTAAACCATGTCGCGCTAGGTCCGGCTCCTCGCTCGCTCATTCCCTCTCGATGGGATTTCCGGCTTTGACGGCGGGCGAGGCAAACAAACTTCCCTCGGGACCCGGCACGAACGTGCTGAATGAAAAAGGTGAAGAGACGTCCCCGGCTTGTCACGGTCGCCAACAGAGTGCCTCCCATTCGGCGTACCGTTCGATGGCGGGTCCCCTTCCCACTCGGTGGAAAAGAAAGCCTCGCAACGACAGACCGAATAGACTTTCCGTTCGAGCACGGTAGCGTTCCCCATTGAGACCTCATCACTTGACCATTCCTCTCATGTCGTCACGGACGGACCCGAGAGCTTTCTTCGTTGGTTTCCCATTGGAGTTCTATGCTCCGATGAAGAGGTGGGCTGTAGATTCCCTACCCCCTTTTCTAAGAAAAAAAATGGAATACATCCGTCTACCCGGTTCCCCTGGATGAACTATGTCGCAGCAGAATTCGCTGTCATAACCATTGCAAAGTCCATGAAAACCTGAAATGATTCTCCCGCTCATGCCTCGCCGCAGCGCTTTCTCGAAGCACGCTTAGACGTTTTCTCCACCCTGCCTATCCTTCCTGACCTCTCTCTTCGTCCCTTTTGACGGCAACAACGTCGCAATTCTTTCCTTTACGGCTTGCAACGGCCCATGTAACGAGGATACAGGCACGTCGTGCGGACGGTGTGCTGGTTGGCCAACCAGGCCAGGAATCGCTCGAGGCCGAGGCCGTAGCCACCGTGGGGCGAGGTGCCGTACCTGAGGAAGTATTATCAGCAAATTGTCCGGTGAAGAGCCTCATACGTCGAACGAAAGAAGGAAAGGGGGGAAAGCTTACTTTCTCTGGTCAGTGTACCAGTAGTAGTCCTTGGATGGGATGCCCTCTCTGTCGTAGGCGGCAAGGAGCTCCTCGTAGCCCTCCATTCTCATGGATCCGCCGACAATCTCTCCGACGCCGGGCATGAGGCAGTCTACACTCTCGGTGACGCGAGGGTCGTTGGGGTCCTTCTTCATGTAAAAGGCCTTGATCTCGGTGGGGAAGTGGGTGAGGAAGATAGGCTTGTTGATGGCGTCGGTCATCTTGCGCTCGGCGGCCTCGGCGATGTCGTCACCGAACTTGTGCGGCTCGCCCTCCTCGTTGAGGATGGGGGGATCTTGGGCGTTGAGCCAGTCGATGGCGTCGGTGTACTTCATGCGCATAAAGGGGCGGACGGGCTTCTTGAAGTCCGGGTTGAGCTCCTTGATGTAGGCGGCGATCTCCTCGTCGGCCAGGACGTTGTCGATGACGCGGCACATGACCTCCTCGAGATGCTCGAGCAGGTCGGGGAATTCAATAAAGTCAAGCTCGGCCTCGACGTGGGTGTACTCGGAAAGATGTCTGCGGGTCAAGCTGCGCTCGGCACGGAAGGACTTCTCGATGCAGTACACGTTACCCAGGCTGGGCAAGACGGTCTCGAGGTACAGCTGGGAGGACTGGGTGAGGTAGGCGGTCTCGTCGTAGTAGGGGACGGAGAAGAGCGTGGCACCGCCCTCGACCTGGGTCTGCACCAGGGCCGGGGGAGACACCTTGGTGACATTGAGGTCCTTGTAGGTCTTGGTGAACGCCCACTCGACTGCGGCGCGGATTTTCATGATGGCGGAGGCGTTGTCGCCGCGGAGGACCAGGTGGCGGTTGTCCAGCATTTGGGAGTCCCACTGGTTCTGCAGCAGCGAAACCTTGTTGGTGATGGCGTCTTCGTCCGTCGGCGAGGTACCAATGACCTTGTAGTAGTCGACGTGAAGCTCGCGGTTGTCCGGGGCCGTCTGGCCCTCGGGAACCTTCTTCAACTCGCCGTAAACCCACAAGGAGGTACCCTGGGCGAAGGTGAGGGCATCGTACGTCTTCGTCAGGTCGCCGGCCTGGAGCACACACTGGAGGTGGCCGTTGCCGTCAATAAGGGTGATGAAGGTAGCCTGCTTCTGGACGCGCAGTCTATGGATGCGACCGGCAATCTTGACGCGGGCGCCCTTCTTCTCGGCATCGCCCAACTCGACATCCTTATCGCCAATGCTGATGCGCTTCGCGGGGGGAAGTGACTCATCCTCCTTGATGACAACCTTCTTGGCGGCCTCAAGAGTCTGCAGGCGCTGCTTCTTCAGCTCTTCTTCTTTAGCCTCGATCTGAGCCTGTTTGGCAAGCTTCTTGCGGTGTGCGTCAAGGGCGGACTGGGCCTTCTTGACAGCGCTCTTTGCGGGCTCCTTCCACTCGAGGCGGGCGGCCTCGTCGTCGCCCGTTTTGGAGGCGCGGACGAGGTACTGACGCGGGGTGGGCGCATCGTGGTTGGCGATGTAGGCGGCCGCAAGGGACTTGAAGGGAGAGGTCTCGGATCCGGTGGTGGAGGGCTCATCAGCGCCGGCGTCGGTGTCGACGTAGACCTTGTCGTCGGTCTTGACGCGCTCGGCCAATTCCTGAACGGCGGCCATGGCTGCGGTCTGGGGCTTTGCGGTGCTTTGTTGGGTTTGTTCCTGCTGCAGGGGCCGTGTGGGAAGACTGCGTAGGTTCAACGGCCGCGAGTAGAGTTTGACTCAAGAATCGAGTTTTTGAGATGTGAGGTCGAGAAAATAGGTGGGAAATTTTTGGGAGGTGGGTTGTTTGGATGGCGGGGTAAATTATTCGGATTGAGTTGGTGGGAAAGGAGGGGGAAGCAATTGGTACAGTACAGGAATGGTAAGAAGTGAAATCTGTGGAAAGAGTGTTCTCTCAGCGGAAGCGTCCACTAAAAGTAGGAGGTCTGGTTGAGTCGTGTGAGTCACTAGGTACTTGCAAAGTCCTAAGGTAGGAGGGTTTGCATCGCAACAACCCACCACCCTGGCTTATTTCCACAGGTCCGGGGCATCTTCTGTCTCGGGAGATTGGGTTCCGTCCGAACATGCCAGATGCTCTTTTTCTTTTCTTTTTTCTTTTTTTTCTCTCTTCCACAACACTCGCTTTACTTTCAATGTGTTCATTAACGTCAGTCGAGTGAGTCACCGCGGGGACCTACCATGATAGAACCCTCTAATACCTGACTTAACCTTCGTTCCCATGGGTAGTCTCGGCGACTCGATGTAACCCGCCCTCGCACAAGTATAACTACTCAAGGCCACTGCGCCGTACACAACTACACAACCACCGGATAGGTCATCCAGGGACCGGCACGAGATTGGATTCAATTGAGCGTTGCAATTGCTCAGAGATAAGAGAAGCTCGGGCCCAGTCCGAAGCACGCTCTTTGCTCCGAAGATAGGAGCAGCCGGGGAGCAGTCGGGTGGGCTATGTCATGGTCCTGGGGCGGCCCCGCCTTTGACTGCGTTGTCTCCCCTAGCCAGCGGCGAGAATTGGGAGACGAGCGGTGAGATGATTTTAAGATAATCGACGTCTGTTGAAGGTCTGGGTGCCACTTGGTCACACTGATCTCTCGAGTCTTGTTGCGAAGTGAATTACTTAAGCAGAAGCCAGGATCTCGGCTTTGCTCACAACGGCCCCTGACCAAGTGTGCCTCTCCTGCTCGAGGCTAGGCTTTCGTGCCTCGCGTCAATGTGTGCTGTGGTTTGCTTTCTGTGGTCAGGGATGGCATCCAGGCCAACGAACTGTGAGGTGAGGCAAAGACGCGCAATAATCAGAGTAGAAACATGATATGAGAAATATGGCGGCCGCTCGCACGTCCGTTATGTACTATCGTTTGTCACTCTCCATGCAGAACCTGGCTTCCCGAAGTTCGTGACTCGACACAACTGGCAACGTGATGAGAACTCAAATCATCAGCTGTGTATGCATAATCTGGTTTCAATATGTTCGCCTCCTTCGTGACAGTGTCTTGTATCACGAGGCTATTTGTGCGTCACCAGAAGACATGACCGGACTCAGTCCTCCCCTTTCCACGCCGACCTTGACCCCCTTCTTTCGTCCCCTCTCATAAAAGCGTCTAAAGCTCATCCTTCTCAACAGCAGCAGCGGCAGCCTGGCCCTCCTTCCCCATCCCCTCCAAACCTTTCTTCACCATCGAACTCAGCACCTCATACACAACCTGCGCCGCCGCCAGTGCAGTCTCCTCCCCGGCATTCTGGTACGCAGGCGACACCTCCACAACATCAGCTCCAACGAGGTTCAGCCCCTCAATCCCTCTGAGGATCCGAATCAGCTCGCGCGTCGTCCAACCGCCTGGCTCAGGCGTCCCCGTCCCTGGGGCGAACGCCGGATCGAGCACGTCAATGTCGATAGACAAATACACGGGCGCCTCGGTTCCCAGAGTCTCCATGATGGTTCGCACCACGCCTGCCGTACCGATCTCGTCAATGTCGTCCGCCGCGATGCGTACCCAGTTCTGCGCTGTGTCGTCGTCGTGGTCAGAGAAGTCGTTGCCCGAGAGCCGCGTCCGCAGGCCCGCGTGCACCGACGGCTGCGACGATACGTTGGAGAGGAGGCCCTCATTGCCGGCCATCCAGAACATGGAGCCGTGGTTGAACTGTGTCGAGGTCCAGTACGAGGGGTACTTGGCCGGGTGCCATGTATCCAGATGTGCTGTCACTCTCTTGTCAGCAGACCAGTTCTCCTCCTTTCTCTCGTCATTTGCTCCGCAAACGTGGAGGCTCAAGCTGGGAATACCCAATCATCACTCACCGTCAAAGTGAAGAACGCGAAGCGGCTCGCCGTACGCCTCCTTGAGCGCCCGCAGCGCGGGCAGCGCGAGGCTGTGGTCGCCGCCGAGGGTGATGAGCTTGGGCTTGCTCAGCGACGAAGACACGGGCTTCCTCTGGCCCAGCTCCTTGAACGCAGCCGACATCTGCTCGAGCGCGACGACGTTGTCCATGGGCGTGACGGGTATGTCACCGCAGTCAAGGATGGTGGCCCAGTTGGAGTACGGGTTGATGTTGGCACGGGGGTTGAAGCCACGGAAGGACGTCTGCCTGCTTGAGGCCTGGCGGATGGCGCGAGGGCCGAAACGGGCACCTGTAGGATTTGTTAGCTCCAGCTTTAATCTGGATTGAAAACTGAAACTGGGTGAAGGTCGGGGAGCTGGACAGTCAGACGCACCTGGTCTGTAGCTGACGGCAGTATCAAAGGGGGCGCCGATGATAGCGATATCGTATAGCTCCGACGGTGTCGTCAGACATTTGACGTGCTTGAGGTGGGCGAAGGTGCCGATGCCCGTGAAACCTACGCCAGTGAGTCCTAAAGATCCCTCATGACGATGCGGACGGCGACGACCAACCCCACTGCACATTCAGTTAGTTTACATCACCACAGAAGCCCTAGGGGGATGGATAGAACTCGCCTCGAATCCCCATTTCGCCTCCAACTCGTCCAACTCTGCTTTTGTCCACTCTTTCCCGTCGTCATCGTGGTTTCCGCAGCCGGCGGCCAGCAGAGCCGACGAGCAGCTCAGCAGCAAAGAGGTTAACCTCATGATTGCGTATTACGTCAACGTCTTCGTTAGGATGCAACAGTCCAGGATGAAACCCAACACGTGGTGAGGATACAAGAAGATGGCAAAGAAGGTGGAATATTAGACGTCGCTAGCTTATACACAGACGGCACGCGACAACTTTAAAGATGGGAAGGGGGGTTGCTTGAATAAAACCCGGGTCGCATCGGGACCGGAAGGCGGAAACATGCAAAGCCAACGTCGACCGGCCCGGGCCAAGTGCGCCCTATGAGCTGTCATGCCTACTACACCTTACTTACAAATAGAGGCCGCCGCCCATGGTCCCATCCCCTTGGGAATCTAAGTCCGGGATACGGAGATGGTAGAGATAGTTGGTCCCCGCCCTCGTCCGTCCAATTGGCCAATGCGCTGGTCGCTGTTTTCGGGTACAGGCACTATAGCACGTAGAATAGGAAACTACGTTGTATGCTGACAAGTTCCAAAGGATGGGCATCCACAGAGGAGGAAAGATAGGGTGGAGAGAAAGTAAGGTATCCGCTGAAGGGAGATCGAGTCGTCCAGTGTCTTTTTTCGTCCAGTCGTCATTCGGTCCCCACCAGCACCGCTGATCCGAGTGAGGAAATCAATCATCAACATATGCATTAGACTCTTTTGCTTGTGCCCAAGGATTGGGCGACACTCGAGAGTTGCGGTGGCATATGGTGGGGTTGAAGGTCACCAACGTGGTGGGTGCGTCGTCGCCGCCGGCGAAGGCTCGAGACAAGGCGGGACCGGATATGCGACTAAAAGGTGTCCGATCACTGACCGAATGGACCCCGATACAAGAAATAAGCTTGCCGGAATGTAATAGTCGGAAGGCACATTGCCTTTCCGCAAACCTTTAACCTCTCACTTCCCGTTTGGGGGAGGCAATGTGAGAAGGGGTGGCTGAGCTGCGCGGCACGCCGCCTAGAAAGCAACCCCCTCCCCCCAAACATGAAGAGCCCAATCCTGCGCCCAATGTATCTTTTTACTGTGTAGTGCCATGGTAGACATCAAACCCACATCAGAGAGATTATTTTGGATAATGCCGACCCCACAGATTCTCAGATCTGCCGTTCTTCCCCATGATTCCAGATCCTCTAACCCACAGGGCCAGGGACCAAGCCACGTATATGATCACCCTTGCGGCGTTCGTTACCACTCTCGAACGTATTTTTCCTCACGGCTGTTGGGCAACACGAACTTGAAGTGAAGAGACAAAGATGCAAGGTAATTTAGAAAGAAAAGCAACACAGTGACCGGGAGTCCCCGGCGGAGCGTTTGAATCAGGTAATAAACGACACTAGTCCGACCGCATCTGTCTCGCATTACTAGTAGGCTGGTTCACAGCGCTGACCGAGAGCGCGCGCCGAGGTTTGCGACGTCATGCGAGAATTCTTCCATCCCTCTACCCCATCCAAACCTTCAAACCGAGGCTGATACCCAAAGGTGCGGAGGAGGGGTAGGTATCGCTGTGCTCATCATCGTCCTAATCCTCTTTGACGGACTTTGAGTGCATGTCAAAGCCAAGCCACATGTCGACCTGACAACGGGCAAAGTGAAAATATCGGGCGCCATGTACGTTGGGCACAGTACAGGATTGCCGTTCTTACCAAATACCTAGACTTTTTCTTTAGTAAGAACTTACTGCCCACCGTCTGTTGCTTTGTCGCATCGACTCGCCGGTTCGGTCATCCTTTCGTCCCTACAAGGCCGTCGCTGCCCTCTACAGATAAACTTGATGTATGCGCTGAACAGGTGGATGGCATCTCTGTAACTAGAATAGCACTCAACAATGACTCGCCTTACCGATCCGATGTTGGGGGCGTCTGCTCTGCGCATCTGCAGGCTTCAACAGTCGGGGGGTGGCGAGGCAGCAATGTCCCGCCTTTGGCCGGTGCTCGTCAGCAGAGACGTGCCCAAAAAGGTCAGATACCCGGCCAATCATGGTATTTGGAGCTGTAACCAGGAAAAGGTAACGATGGCAGGAACGACCAAAGCTTCAGCGCGAAAAAAAAAAGGTGATCGATTTAAAGTGCACTCCAATCGCCAAACTGTCCTATCGAAGAATTGCTGCCTGCGTCGATGAATTTACCCATCCCTAAACGTAGAAAGAAGCAAGAAATACCACCAACATCCGGGCCAGGGCAAGGAGTATCTGAGGGGTTTTCGGGGGTTGAGAGAAAGAAGGATGGGGGAAGAATTGGGATCGTGAGGGGAATGGATGAGTGCTGAGAGAACATGGGAATTGGTGAAAGAAATATGGAAGGGGAAAATACAGCCCGTTGTTTTTGTCCATTTCCCTTCTCCTGCAATCCCCCAACCCCCGGTGGCAGTCGATGTTGATGCCTATAGAGGCTCTGAAAGCCGGCCCGATGATCCAATCCAATCCTCGCTATCGGTGAACCAGAGAGCCCAACCCATTATTTTTGCGAGGAACGACCGGCCTGATGGGGTCCAGAGTTGCGGCTAATCAAGATGCAGCGTGTCCTATGCCATGCGCGCTGCAAACACAAAAAAGAGGTCCAAAATGCCACATCAGAGCCGGGAGCAGAGCCCGATTGCGCGCGCATCTGGAAGGCCAGAGAAAGAGGCACAAGCCCGGTTCTCGACGTTTTCACTCACCGCCAACGCCTTGACTGGGCAGGGCGGGAGGAAGCAAGGCCCATGCAAGACTGAGTATCCCATTATCAGAGCAGAAGACACTTGTGTGACTTCTTCTTAGGAGCAGGGGGCTCCAGCGCCGCAACAATTGCCTGGTGTGAACATGTTAAAACTCGCATGTCCGATCATGGTAGATGAAGCAGTTGGCAGTAACGAGGAGGAAAGCAACCGTACCTCATCAAAGACATCCTTCAGCTTGTACTGCGTCAGAGCACTGCACTCGACGTACTTGACCGCACCCAGGTCCTTGGCCATTCGCTCACCATCCTCTTTCCGTACGGGAGACATCTTTTGCTTAGAAAGCTTCTCGCGGACGCTGGGGTCCTCGCGCAAGTCGACCTGAGTGCCGACGATGAGGCAGGGAACGCCAGGGCAGTGGTGATGTACCTCGGGGAACCACTTCTCGCGGACGTTCTCGAACGAGGCGGGTGATGTGACGCTGAAGCAGACGAGGAAGACATCGGTCTGAGGATAGGAGAGAGGGCGCAGGCGGTCATAATCCTCCTGACCGGCAGTATCGAACAGACCCAGCGTGTAGGGCTCGTCGCCAATCCTGAGGGGAAATCGGCCGTCAGCGAAAGGCCCTGCCAGCAACTTCCAACCATTTCAACGAGTCCACCCTCCGTCCATCTCTTTCGCCCGCCCATTCATCCTTGTAACGCCTCTTCCATCTCTTTCAAAGATCTAAAGCCCGGCTGTGTGTTTTCTGGAGGAACTCACATGACAGTGACGGCATAGTTATCGAAGACGGTCGGGACGTATTCGGAGGGGAACTTGTTTGTCGTGTAGCTAATGAGCAAGCATGTCTTTCCGACCGCACCGTCACCAACGACAACACACCTAGAGGAGAGCAGAATAGGTTAGTTTCACTGGTAAAGCAAGTGCTTGGTGACATGCGCGCTTTGATGATCATCCTCATGCCGATCGTCAAGCCAAAACGACAATGAACAAAGGCAGAGGATTGTCCATTTTCTTGTGACGCCTCAGAAGGAGGAAATAGCGACGAGATGAAGAAGGATGAGAACATGGAGGCCAGACAGGATGGGGAAGGAGCGACAATGAGAGTGGCGGAGAGGGAGAGGGAGAGGAAGACGGAGATGAGAGAGCAGAGGAAATGAGGCTAGGAAGAGCAAAAAGCGGCTCAAAATGTACGCACTTGATAGTAGCGACCACCATTGTCTAGATCGAGGAGACCCCAAAGCAGGAGTAGAGACCTGGGAGAAAGAAAAATTAAGACCGGTCTCTCAGTCTCTCCCTTATCGCACGGCGCGTCGTTGAGTGTCTTGACTTGTCGGAGGTCGGAGTTTGATCTCAGGCGGGTAAGATAGGTGGCAGGCAGTAGTGGCAGTCGGTGGGTTGGGGAGTGGTAGGTAGCCCGGTGGTAATTGGAAGTGGCAGACGCAGTGGCAGTGAAAGTGGCAGTTATTGCGTTGCGTTGCGGTTGCTGCAGGGCGGAAAGATGGGTAGGCCAGGTGGAGAACGGCCGAGTCGAAATGGGTGGGGGAAGAAGCGGCGAGGGGAGGAGCGTGGAGCGTGTGGACTTGTCGTAGTGGACGTGCAAGGTTGGTCCGGGAAGAAAGCTGAGGTGACAGGCAGGAGAGGAGTGTGCGAGTTGAGAGGGAAGGAGCAACTCAGAGGGAGCGGAGGAAAAGAGAGATGGACCAAGAGCGACGAAGGGGGAAAAAAACACAAGGGCCAAACAGGGACCCAATCAAAGTCGCAAGTAGTATGCTGTCGGGGATTTTTTTTTAGGTGATGGCGTTGGCAGTCTCGATACGCACGCGGGAAAGTGGAACAACAGAAGGAGTAGAAGGGGAAAGGGGGAAGGGGGCACCTGGGGATACCTTAATAGAAGGGATGGGAGGGGAAGAGAGAGAAAAGCAAGAGGATAATCTTTAGGGAAATGCGTTAGAAAGGGAGAGGGAGGCTGGAGGATGTGTGAGGGTCTTCGGCGATAGAGGCAGCAGCAGGAGAGAACCTTGCACCATCAAGGGCATCCNNGGGGGGGGGGGGGGGGAGGAGAAAGAGGGAAGAAAAACAAAGTTCCTATTAACTAAAGAATGGGAAGGGAAACTTCAGGTCGGTTTGTTCTTTTATTCTTTGCCCACACACTTTGTTCTAAGACTATTTACTAACGGACAGGTACGAGAACAACCCTCAAGCCGTCGTCAGTGTATGGAGGGAAGACACGCAGTGAGAGGGACGCTTGGCCAAGATGATGGGATGGAAAAGTGTCTGAGAAATGCCGTTCGAGAACACTTTGGACTAGTCGCACGCAGCAGTCTGAGGAAGAGAAAGGGAGGGGGGAAGACAGAGAGAAAGATAGGGGTTCCCCTCGTTGCTGGTCACTGTGCGCCTGGGGTGAGGGAGGCCAGTGAGATGAGTTGCTTGTCGGAGGTGGCATCCTGGGCAGTACGTTGGTTTGGTGAATTGGGGGAGGGGAGGGCAGGAAGGGGGTTAGCAAGGCTGAATCTTGCAGAAGATTGGGATTGGCGTCTCTCATAGATGGGTGCTCACTGTTCCAGAAGAGATGGATGGCGCTTTCCCGCCCTGGTTTCAGTGAGGTGGTCAATTTCGTTTGGGCATTTGGATGGTTGAAGTGCTTTTCATTGGGATGGCGTGCAGAGATACGTCCAGGTTGGGCACTCGGACCGTGTAGCTGAACGGCATGGCTTAAGCTGCAAGGCCCCAGGTGAGGCAAAGACTCGAACAAGTGCGTGCCTTCCTTCGCGTGAGCGTTTGTACGACACTTGGGGAAGGAGAGCCCATCTTATCGCATCCGACTCCGTTCAAGAAGGTAGCGAGACGGTTTCTGTAGCTGGGGCTCCCAGTTCATCAAACCAGAGCATGTTGGCTTGCATTATCTCGTCGATATCTAGGTGCCTGATTCTTCATGGCAGTCGGGCTTCGCACCTCAATTTTCAGGGTTGAACGTAGCACTCCGTTGACACCCCCGGAAAACTGTGTCCGATTATCCTTCCCTTCCCGGGGCGCCTGATGCTTTCCACTAATAACAGACGAGGCCGAGACGCAGGCAGCATCAACGGGAGGGCAAGCAGCCGCCCGATATCGAGGGGAGAGACACATCTCTGCTTGCCATTGGCTCTGCATATCGTCATGTCAGCGACCCAACGAATACCTGCCCTGACCCTGGCTCACGATACCTTATCTGGACACATACGATGAGGCGAACAACTTCAAGTCTTGGAATGATTTAATGCTTCCGTCTTGTTCGCGGTCTGGGTCTTGGTCGGGATGACGCGGGGCACTATCTTGTCACTCTCACCGCCCTCATAGACCACTTTTCCTTTTTTTTTTTTTCTTTTTTTTTTTAAAAAAAAAATCCGTGAAGAGTGGATCAAGGTCCCCTACCTTGGCTTACATAGTAAGACGAGGCCTGTATCGTCGTGCGGCATTTGCTGGGCTCAAAAAGCCCATCAGCTCAATCATTACTCTGGCGCAACTCCAGCACTCACGACGGCGTCGGCTTTCCAAGCTACGTTGCGTTGATGTTAGACGAGGACTTCTTCGTTCATGCTAGGGAGATTATCCGTCTTGTCTTCAGGCTGTCAGTGTGTTAATGCATGGATTGTACGTGCTCGGAGGCTCGAGGACCCTTCGTCATTGCAACATGGAAATTTGGGGAGGGGGTTTCTCTCGGTCGGAGGTGTCCCCACCCCCCATCTCAGCCCGCACGATGAAGACCACTTCAGATTCAGAGTTGTGAGCGACAGAAACGCAGGTGCCATCAGCCAAGCTACACAAGACCAGGTGCGTAAAAGTACAGTGCCGAAGGGGTGGATGAGGTTGGACGATACCCACTTGGCTTCTAGATTGCCATCCAAGCTTCTGCAATATCACTGCACATGCTCCTGTGCGCGCCTGCATCTGTGGCCTACAACGCACTACGTACAGTACACGGCTCCCAGGCCACTGCACCAGCACTAATACAAGCACAAGCACAAGCAGGTTATGCCCTGACAGGCATGACCTGACGTGACAGGACGGCAGGTCAGTTTGCACATCGTACTGTCGCTTTGCCTGTCATTGCGGTTGTTGTCGTCCTACCTTTCCCTTCGACCTTGGTGTCAGAGCTTGGGCTTTCAAGCTCGTTCGCGCGATATTCGAGGTATCATCACCCGGAACACGTCATATCAGACGAGGAGGCATACTAGAGTAGTACGTTTCTGTGAGTCTATGATCTTGCCGCTTGTTGTCGTTGGACTGGCTACCGATCCATTGGTTTTTACCACTGAGTGCGGATACATCAACAAGCTGGTGTAACGTCGAGTTCATCGAATCTTTACAACCGAAAGATCATGTAAAAATTATGCCCAGGCTAGGTTAACTATACGTTGCCCGAATGACAACCCATTCGTCCACTAGTTTATTTGTTTGTTTGTTGTGGTTTTTTTTTTCTTCGAAAAAAGCTTAAAAAATAAACACTCACTTTCTTTTTCCTCGTTTACCTTAGGTAACTACCGGACGGTTTCCACACCAGAAAGACACACGTTTCCCCTTGTTAATGAGAAAATCGTAAGTTGAACCGCTGACACTAGCAATATCCTGTCTCTAATGTCCTGCAAACTTCGGGTATTGAGATAGGAGGAGCATGGGGCCCAGGCCATCATCCTTCAATGGGTGATTTTGTCTTCCTGTGGTTTCGCTGTGGATACCTGACTTGGTACCCGGATGGGACCATTGCACAGCTTGACGATGCCTCAAGATGGGCAGTTCTAATCTGGTTTGCCCAGGTGTATCCGGATCTCCCTGGGAACGTAACGCTGGCCAAGACATCCTTTTTTTTTTTTAAAAAAAAAAATCCCCCTTCTTTTTCTCCTAAAAGGAAAGTATCTCGAACTTTTGGTCGATGATATTTCACCTCAAGTACCCTCATATTGGTTAGACATTATATTATCTAGGTATGTGACTGGCATTTCGCTGACAACAATGCCAACTAAGGTAAGTTGAGGTAAGTATTCATTTTGCTCATGTTTGATACGCCTGTGCGTTGCGTTCATCCAGCAAATCCATCCGAGGCAGCTTTTCTTTATTCTAAGGGGTACGCTCGGCCATCGGCCTCGACTCAGTACCCCATACACTCGACCATCCTGTCGCTAGCTTGTGGTTGTGTTGTGTCAGCCAAGGCCCTTCCATTTGCTTTCCGACCCCTTATGCAGCCATCCCTCTGCACTTTGCCATTCCGCGCCTCGCCCATTCCTCGCTTCCCGTCAATGAGACAGAGGTGGACAACTTGGAGTAACAAACAGAAACAGACAGGAGGGAGGCCTAGGCCGGACGATAGACTTTACAACTCATTTGGACGACACGCACTTGAAGCAGCCTCCTGTATGCAGGGAACAATCTCGATGGAAACCAGCCAACGGGCAACCGCAGTCTTCTTGAGTGATTCCATCCATCTATCCATGACTCCGGCACCTGCGACTTTCGACCTGGTGCCATGACCCAACTTGCTGCTGCCCGACCGCGCAGAGCGATGCCGTCCTCACCTGCGCTTGTTTTCCTGCGTCCGTTGTATGTCGGGTTACCCAGCGAGAGCCAAGCAGTTTGTGTGCCTTTATCCGTTCATCGTCATTCCCACCTGCCGTAGCTGTNNNNCCCCCCCCCCCCCCACGGCTTATGCTCGAACAGATTGGTCTAGACGACAGGAAATAACTCCCATCATACAGCCGATCCGTTTCCCCCCCTCTCTCGTTGGCGGGCCTTTGCGTCGTCTGCGTTTCCATGACTGTCAAGTCTGCTTCAGACGGCATTTTCCTCCGCCCCTCGCGGCGCATCTCGCGGTGCGCCTCCGCACCACCTACCTGCCATCGTCCCCCAGCGATGTCGAAGCTGAAACATGGTGCTTTGCCGAAATGGTTGTCGCATTCCATGGACAGAAAGGTCGCATCGCAAACATCCCCCGTACCTCATTAGGTACCACTAGCCCACCCAACGGCTTCCCGTGGGTCAAGACCCGGCTCAAAGAAAAGGGGACTCGGTGGGCTGCCGGCCTTCTTTGTTTTCGCATGTAGCAGCAACCCGGCAAACTCTCGACTTTTACCTCGACTCGTTGTGCGCCCCGAGCCAAGCCTGCCGTTGCATCGCTTGCTCTTACGTCGTTTGTTGTTCGGATGGTTCCTTGTGCAGCCGGCCTTGGCAAGCAACGCTACCGTTAGTATGTCTTGACCGGTTCTCCTTAGTATCCCGAGGAGCCCGAAGCCATTCGCCGAGCTGCTGTACACATGAAAGAGAACGCAAGCCTAGTTTGGCTGCTCTTCGCCGCCCTCTGCACGAGTGGAACCGTGACTCCGTAGTGTCCAAGTCTAAATGCCATTGTGGCGGGAGTACAGGAACTACCTCCAGCCCGGAAATGATGAACGAGGCACGGGGACTGGAGAAGAGCATCGAAGTACCTGTGCTTCCGGCTGTAGACTTGGGTTGCAGTGTCGCCGGGCGCAGGGATACCCCTGCAAGCCATCCTTCAGTGCAGATCCTCGCCCAAGCCACAAATTCCTCACGCTGATTGAGGCTGCAGCTGACATTTCGACTTCATGCATATCCCGTACTTGCGTAGCCCTTGTACGTTGTAAAGCCCATCCCGCTCAACTTTATCGCTGAGAGACTCGGGCAGTCCCAACCTGGGCAGCGCACCGCATCGTTCAACGACATCTCAGTCCCACGTGTCGCCCTCGTTTTGACCACGTACCAGCCACCAGCAAACAAGCCCTGTTTGTCAGTCTCCATCTCCTCAATTACCCGTAGCCTCCAAGGATCCCACCACACCACTTCGGCAAATGCCCACCATGGATACAGGCTACATCGACGGTCTGCTTGAGCGCTATCTGCTGCTCCTGGATGAGTACACCACGCTGCGTGAGCGTCTCAGCAAGATCCAGGCCGGCATGTATCAGAACATTGCGCGAGCCAACTTCTCCGCAGAGAGGGGCGTCCGATACGGCCCGGACTACTATGACGAACGCATGCAGGCCTCGAGAATCCTCTCCGTGTCTGTGCCGGAAGGGAAGAAAGTCCCGTGCTTCGAAGTCGTCAAGGCTGCAGAAGCCACGGAGGACGCGGAGACTCCTGGGCCCGCGGCCGGTGACGTTAACGAAGCTGTGGCTGGTGATGAGGGGTTGACGTCTGACGCCGGCCTGAAGCCGGAAAAGAAGAAGGAGAAGAAGAGGAACAACGACCCCATCCGGTGGTTCGGTATTCTGGCGCCACTTCCCCTGCGCCAGGCGCAGGCGCTTTCGGTTCAAGCTGTGCAGAACATTATTCCTCGCCTCGTGTCGGTGAACGTCGAGATGATGGATGTGGAGATTGAGGTTCGGAGGGCGCAGAAGAAGCGAGCCAAGGCTGAGGCTGCGATGAAGAAGACCGATGAGGACTTGGGTGTGGAGACGGAACGACGAGAGGTGGAGGCGACGATGGTAGATGCTGGGTCAACGTGATCTGCCAACAGTACGCACCAGCACACGTCTACCAGAGGTCCCTTTTCACCGGCCATCAGTTACGATAGTCCGGTCCTCTGTCAGACTTGATAAGGCTGTGCGGCAGCTCCATAACGTCAGCAATGGGTACCGCCTGGGCCCCCGAGCTGCGGCCGTTATCTACCACCGTCGAAACCCAGGCTTTAGGGCTGAGGTTACAGGTCTAGTGAGCATTTACGTTCCCTTGCGTTGCACGCCCGCATGGTGTAGGCGCAAGAATGAGCTCGCCATGCACTCGGCGATGGCACGTGGTAGGAATATGCAATGGCAAGTCTCTGACGTCGGCCATGTATCGATGTTTATTCAGAAGACGAAGTCCAGACCAGAAGGTTGACGAGGGCGTGTAGAAAGGATACGTTGACAAACAGATCAAGTCAGGACTTCTGGGATGTGGGAATTAGGGAAGCATCTCTGCGGCAACGTCGCAAGAGGTTGATAGATATCGATAGGGTGAATCTTGACTCCTGCAGTCTTAGGGAGTAGCCCCCTTTGACCGGTGGGCGAATGAGCTTGCCTTAATGCAAGAAAGCTGTCGGTTGTTCTTCGAGCCTTGGTTGATGCAGAATATTCATTTTCAAGAGTCCCCGTCGTCGACTCAACAGACTAATCCAGATGTAAGCCCACGTCCTTTTCTGCAATGTCGTTGCCTCGGATGCACCCGAAGCTACAGAATTGTCGTTTCTTTGACCGCTCTATAGAAAATTTGTTCAGCCGCCATGGAGCGTGCTGTGACCCATTCATGTCAGGAGGTGTTTTCAGATTCTCTGAGAGGGTGTACTCGGGTGCTTGATAAGGATCAGGTGTTGGCTGGGACTCGTGTAGGATCTCAATTTGGCATGGAAGAGTGAAGGACGCCTCGAGCCTTTCAGAAGCTTTGAAAAGGAAAGACATGTTACCAAGGGCTATCCAGTCTCCTGGACATCGCCCTTCGTTTCATTCATGCTTGGAGCGGCCATAGTCTAGTACTCAATTCAGTATGCGCCGTCTCCCATCGGGCTTCAGTCGTTAGTTGTTCTTGTCGAATCGAGGGTCGGGCTATTTGTCTCGATCGTATGGGTAGAACTTCTTTTATCTGAATGAATTTGCAACATATGTTGAGATGAGGACCTCCCAACGAGGGGCGAGAAGTCAAGCGGCTTGCGCTTCATAGCGTCAGGAAAATAGAGGGCAGGACAGTGTGCCATAAGACCTGCGTGTTGTACCTTAGGTAGGACAGTAGAACCGATCAACGTGTTGACATATCTGGGGTACTCTAAAACCTTGCGAGCAACTGAATGTACTCATATGCTATGCGGCTATCTCCCGTCCCACAGAAACTGCCACAAACCCGTAGTGATAGTCTTGAATCCCAGGAGAGTGCCAGCAGCAACACCATCTCCGACCGTGTGTCATGAACACTTGGCATACGCGACCAAACGACCTCGAGTCGCTGGGGTACGACATGATTCTTGTTACTAGCTGAGCTGATGTCGATGCTCGGATACCCAAGAGAACTCGGGGAGAAATGACGGCAGCGCCCAGCGACATAGCAACAGAATTCAAGGGGGACCTATGATCTTCTAGTAATCCGGTGTCAAGGTGAACCCGCTCTCAACATTCGGTTGATTGATCGCTGCGGGCGGCGTAAACAAACGCAGTCTAAACCCGTGATTGGACACGGCAGCTACGTCCTTTTCTTGCCGAATACGGGGAAGTCGCCGTCACTAAGGGGTTTCCTTCGGAACCAGTCAGAGGCTTCCACATCCGCCATAACGGAACACGGTATGCATGGATTCCCCATCATCACCAGCAACCGGAAGGGTAACGTGCGTTGGGAACGAACAGCCAAAGCAGCGCAATAAGCCCCCTCGCCAAATGAATATTCGATGGCCATAGTTGGTTAACAATTGCCCATCTGCCAGGATGAGGCGTACCGTACCTACCTGCCCTGGTCTTCGCTCCCGTGACTTTGTTAGTAAGGTAGTTTGTAGTGTGCGTCGATGCCACGACGTTCCTTTGTTCCTTCGCTTCCTGGCTCAGCCCGACTCGCAAAGACGTCAATCAGCAGGAATACAAATCCACTGAGAACCCCAGCCGGAGCAGACCAGACCGGCACCAACGTGGCAGCCTTGCACTATGAGACAACCACACAACAATGCATGCTCCTGTTCCGCACTCAACATCCACGTGTTTTGCCTTCCTTCTTCGCCTCAACACAACAACGGTACACTACAATATGCATTTCATCATGCAGGGGCCCAGGGCGCGGAGCTTGGCTGGACAAAACATCGACGTTGCTGTTCCCACCGGGAATGGTTCCGAGGGTCGGGCCCGAACACGGAGGCCGGGCCGGCTCCATCTCGGCTTCATGACGGGCGCAAACGGCCATGTCCATGCCCGCGCAGTTGTGGCCCGGGCGAACGGCCGCGATAAGGCGACGCTCACGACCAACAATTCCCAGGAGGCATGTGACTCGAGCCCTCGTGTTTCGAGCGGGCTTCATCGTCGTCCTTGAATCGGCCGTTGCAGACATCCAGTCTTGAACTACTTCTACTGTGGAAGGAACGAGTCAAACTATTGCAGGTACAGGAAATACACTAAGCCGGAGATGAAAGACGTCGGGTCAGTTCGAAACAAAACAAAGGACCCTTCCATCTCGTGAAACAACAGAGGGTTCGAGAAAGAGGAGGTATGGTCCCACCCGGCCACGAGGTTCTCCTGAAAGCGACCCATAAGGAGACGTTGAGGGTCATCCAAGTAAACACTGGGCGGATCGCGGCGAAGAGAGCAAAACAAACACTGTAATTTCACGGCGCATACAGTAACAGCATCACATCCCTTCTACTGTGACCCCACTTGATCCTCAAAGGCCCGGAGCGTGGAGCTTGGGCCTTATACCCCCTTTCGCAGCCAATGAGGAGAAGGATTTGTGGCGCGCAATGTAAACAAAAGAGAAGCCCCTCCAAAGAAATCCCCGTCGCGTTGTTATACCTGTGCAAGGGGAGGTACCAGTTTCCTCGACCTTCCACTAACCGCGCCCTGGGTACCTTGCCGAGTTGAATTACATCCACTCTCCGCCTGACATCATTAACTCTTCCACTTCCAACCTAGGGCCTCGTTGAATCGACCTTCTCTTCGTTTTGTTTGCTCTTTCTTCCCGTTTTACTAACCTCACAGTACACACCCAGTTCGACAACCATCCCGACCATCAATCAAGATGACGCCGCCTCGCCGTCGCTCGGCCCGGTTGGCCAGCGCGAACACGCCCAAGGTAAGCCTCACTGACCCCCGGTGTAAACAAACGCACTGAGGACCCCGACTCACGGCCTTCTTTTCCCTCCCCTTCTAGCCCAAGGCCAAAACTACCCTGGCCGCCGTCGCCGAAAGTGACGATACCTCCCCATCCAAAGCAGTCGCCGAGAGCTTGGATGCCCTCGCCGTCCCGAACCACGATCCTTCCACGCCTTCCTCTTCTCACATCAAGGCCCCGTTGTCGGAAATGCACCCAAGCAAAGTTCACCCTACAGTCGCGCCTCCTTCTGCTTCCTGGCTCGGCTTCAGAGACATGAAGCCCTCCGACAAGACCGCCGACCCTCAGGCCACGCCGTCCAAGACCCCGGGTGTGCCTGAGTCGCCCTTCACCTTCCGCGTTGCACAGCCCGCTGGAGACAGCGGCCTGAGCAGCGATGCTCAACAGATGATGAACGAACTGCGCGAGGAAGCCGCGCGGATTAAGGCAGAACTTCTCGCTAAACGGGAGTTGGAGAACCAGGACGAGGAAATCAATGGACGAAAGATTGCAAAGGCCAGGGGCAAGTCGGGCCGCTTCAGCGCTGTCCACATGGCCGAGTTCAAGAAGATGGACTCTATCGAAGGTCATCCTTCGGCCTTCCGAGCCCAGCCTGGTCGAATCACTCCTCTCAAGAGCTCCCTGAAGCGATCCCAGTCCAAGGCTGATTTGGACGAAACCCCTACCCGACCTAAATCCAGCCTCAAGCGGTCTCCTTCCAAGGCAAACCTCGATGACACTCCTACCCATCCCAAATCAATCCTGAGACAACCCTCTAGGCCCAATCTAACTGTCGCCGGCACCCCCACCCAGCAGAAATCCAGTCTCAAGCGGTCTCCTTCCAAAGCCAACCTGGACGATACCGGTTCCACCGACTCCAAGAAGATTTCGGTCGGTCCTCGCCCCAAGTCTCGTATCATCGAGCCTCCCTCGTCGGTTAAGCGTGTCCGACAACGCTTCGAGGATGACGCATCGACGGCACGCCCTGTCTCCCGTGATGGCAGTTCCCTCCCTCGTCCCAAGTCTAGCGGAACTGATACCCCCACTGGTCTTCGATCCCAGCCTAGCCTGGCGTCCCTGACGAACCCCACCAAGTCTTCGTTGGCTCGCGCAACTGGTAGCAAAATGCCTGTGCCCACTTCGCTGGCCAGGTCGCCTAGCAAGCAAGACCTCGGAGGCCTGGCTCGGTCTCCTTTGAAGCCTGAGCTGGGTAGTCTAAGAAAGTCACCCTCCAAACCCGAGCTCGGTAGCCTTAGAAAGGCCCCGTCGAAGCCTAATCTGGGCAGTCTCTCCAGGTCTGCCACCACGAATGACCTGGGCTCGCTGGAGAAGACTGCCGAGCTAAAACGCCGAATCGTAAGCCCCGGCCGATTTGAAAGGGTGAAGTCGATCCTGCGAGGCGGAAAGGGATCTCTGGACAGGGCGAAGACTGCTATTCCTCAACCTGCATGTGGTCTTTCTTCTCAAACCCCTGGTCCGCAAACCGTGGAGAAGCCTCTGCCCGCTGTGCCGTTCACCACGCCACGGAGGAAGTTGTTTAAGAGAGTTGACTTCACTCCGGACGCGGACCATGTTGTTGCTCTCCCCAGCACAGTCTCTCATCGAGCGTTCTCCTCCATCAGCCCTAGCCGTCAGAATGGCGAGGTTCAGTATCCGAATCTCGATGCAATTCTCGGAAATGTTCCGGAGCGAACGGATGACGATGGCCAGTATCCCGACTTGACAGCTCAGGCTACCCAAAGCCCGTCCGAGAAGACGACCGAAGCTAGCAAGGTCCTGCCACCTACGGTTCCTGGTACCTTCACATTCCGGAGCGATCATACCATTCGGTTTGCTAGCGCCTCTCCCACTGGTTTTGGATCGTCTCCCGGACAGTCTAGCATTCGACAAGTGCGGCAATCGCTGGACATGCCGGGTAGCTTCCCTATTGGTGGCGACTCGCTCTCGAACAAGGAGAACAGGTCCCCAATGCAGCTGCTCGCCGGGAAGCCTCATGGCATGCCCAATAAGAAACGCGCCAGAGCCCGGGAGGAAGAGGGGGACCTGGAGGAGGATTCGACTCAGAGAGCTGGCAAGAGACACAAAGCTGAGCATGTTCCTGAGGGAGACGCTCTTCTCGCTCCTAGACTGACGGGAACAACTCCCAACACCGTAGGCAAGAAGCCTCAGGGCTTCTCAGCTATCCAGTCTCCCAGCCCCACGAAGAAGCGCGCTGGCATGAGCTTGAGCCGACTTCACATGCTTGCTAAGCCGAAGGTGCGGAAATGAAGGTCACCGACAATTACCCGAGGATGAATTGGAATCGACGGATTATTTCGCGATGCCTCGTTGGGGTGTTGCTGAGCTGTACTATATGACGACGTATGCGGTTATAAGAAGAAAGGGGCACATACACCCAGTGGCGCTGGGGTCCTCTGGCTCGAGGGCTTGAAGAAGTATATGACAGGAGGTGTAACAAGGATCCTTTGTCTTGCAGACGGATTAAGTAGGCTGGACCACGGGGGCTGCATAGGGGATACGGATTGGTCTCGGCGTTGTCGTTGCTAGTTTTTTGTACAGTAAAACCGGCGTTACTAGGCTTGTTTTTGTATTGGCATCAGTCAGGTTCTGCCTCAACTGTGCATCAGGTTTACAAAAGTTGCGTGCCAAACAAGGCAATCATATTTAAGGCTCGTGCCTATTTGTCTTTTCTGAAGTGAAATGCCGGGTTTTGCCGTTGTGCGTGGCCACTCTGCTGAGGAAAGGCCAACCGTCCGTTCCACGCTGCTGCTGCAAGCGCGAGCATCAGGCTCTGGCGAGTGAATCCTTCTTGAATCCGCCTTTGGACAACCAAGACTCCTTTAAGTCACACCAACTTCCACATTTCTGGATAGTATCCTGCCGAGCCCCAACGACTCCAGCTTCACAAACATGTCATTTGCTTCGATGCCTTTTACTTGCACCTTCTGCTACCGCCTCTCCGACGGACCTCCTCACGCCCTTGGCCACTCGGCCCGGCTCACCTGCTCGCCCTGCTACGCCGCGCTTATCGACCTTGCCATCTGCTAGGTCTGCGGCGAGGTCGTGTTCCGCGGCGATGACTGCGTCAGCCTGGGGTGGTGCTTCTGGCACCGCTCGTGCTACGGGTGCCTGTTTTATGGGAGCAAGCTAGTTTACCGTGGAGCGCCGCTGCTGGAACTCTTTGACGACCGGTTCGAGAAAGTCGATGGTGTGAACAAGGACGGCAGAGTTGCTGGTAGCATGGGTACGGGGCAGAAGAGAGAGGTTAGCATACCGCCGCTTTGTGCTGCTTGTTTTCTGAGCACTGAAGGGGAGGATGTGATGCAGAAGGGACTGAGGAGAGTCGAGAAGGTGGACGGAGGCTTGAGTCGGGCGAGGTGGGTTGCTGGTGAGAAACGAATGGAGCAGTCAAGGAGGACACCGGCGGTAGGTTGTGTGCTTCCGTGCAAGGCCTGCGTTAACGCCATAACAGTTGATGCGGACGGTCAGTCAAGACTCATCGTCCCTGCGTCGACAAGGGGACGGCTCGCACGATGAAGCATGCTTTGCTACGCCAAAGTCCCCCATATACGTTCCCATGAACGATCCCATCGGGCAGCCTGCTTTCAAGCCGAGCCGAACGAAGCCCATTCCAACATGGATGCAGCCATTTCGAGACCATGACCAGCCAGATGAACTGCTGGGAGCCAACGACACAGGCCACCATATTCTCGCTGAGATGTCACATGCGTCCACAGCGTCAACGTCTGGCACACCGACTCAAGGTTCTATTGGGTCTGGTACACCGGCCTTACGAGAGAAAGACTCAGTCATGTCCTTGCTTCCTTCTCAACAAAGCCCTGATTCACTGCATGCCTGGTCAACCCCCGGGCTGAGGCGTGCCCAACCCATCTCCTGGGTAAGCCACGAGCCCCTCAAACGCCCCTCCTCACGTCTGGCAGCTCGTGCCGAGAGATCGGGCACGACGGCCTCATCAGGTTACGTGACTCCGCCAGAGACGCCTTGGGAGCAAAAGTCTCGTTATAAGACCCCGCCGCCGCAATTACGGCGCACCAGGCCACGAAGTCCGTTGGCGCCAGTGCGGACTCCAAGGCGCAGCGCCTTGCGTCACACGCCCCCGCCTCAGTCATCCGAATATCTGGAGCGGTATAATCCCATCAGATCCCCGTCCCCACGGATGCGAGCCAGAGAGCCGGTCATGGTCGCTTTGCGCCGGACGAGCCGCGTCGGGGCGAGCTTCGGGCTAAGGCGGGATTCTGCTGTTGGGAACAGGACAAGCGGCCATGAACAGGAGGCAAGCATTGAGAGGCTCTTGGCAGATGGAGCAGAGTCGCCTCGGGATACCAGCAGGAAACGGAACATGCAAGCCTTGAGGAAATTGTTTGGAGGAAAGTGAGAACATGACTAGGGCATGTTCTAGCCTCCTACCCTGAAGCAAAACTTATCAGGCATCATTACCACCAGCAGTACTGTAAAGTTTGGAAACAGGCTCCGAATAGAATGCATAACCGTCATTCACGTAAGTGTCACTTGCCGGTCAAACATGCAGTTCGTACCCGGCACACGCGGCACACAAGCACCTAAGCCAAGGAAAAGAGATGACTTATGCGTAGAGGGGCTCAGTGATGTTAGTGACATTGACCAGGGTCACGATGACGCCCTGTCCAAGTCCAGGGGACCATCGGCTCCGACCCCGGGTCGTTGCAGCTCGTACCCCTGTAAGACCGGGACCCACACCACCTGTCTCAAGGTTCCATCGGCTCATCCCGCCAATGCAATTGCCAGTACTGGGAACCGTTCGACCAACAACGTCCCCTCCATCACGTCGCAAAACGTCAGCCTTGTCCACCACATCGCGTCTCCTACCACGAGCCTCCCGCCATCTCGCCCACGATACCAGACGACGACCACAACACCTTCCAACCGTCCACCCAAGAACACGCCATCCGACCGCCCAAAATGGCGCCTCTCGACAAACCAACACCCGCTGAACTAGAGCGTACGCGCAGCGCCGTACCCTCCATCCCCTCCTCTCCTCGTCAAGCTAACACCCACCGCAGAACAGCTCAAGGACATCATCCAAGACCTCTACCAGATAATGGTCCAGACGACGACCTACAACTCGACGCCCTCGCAGCCGACGGCGCCAGCCCTGACGGACTCCGTTCAGGCCCTCTCGGCGTCCCTGCAGCGCGCCCACCAGACCGCCCAGGCCGGCGCGCCTCCGAACCCGGACCTGCCTGGCGCGCTGCCCAAGATCCCGCCCGAGCTCGTGCAGTACGTCGAGAACGGCCGCAACCCGGACATCTACACGCGCGAGTTCGTCGAGCTCGTCAGGAGGGGCAACCAGCTCGTCAAGGGCAAGATGGCGGGCTTCGCGCAGTTCCGGGACGCGCTCGCCGAGCACATCGAGAAGGGGATGCCGGAGCTGAAGGAGGATGTCGGGAGGGTTCTGGAGGCGACCAAGGTTGCTGGGGACGGGAGGCCTGGCCGGGCTTGAGGAGGGACCTCCGACTCCCTCAACCCGTTGTTTTTCTTCTTTTTGTTTTTTAAAAATGGATGACGGGCGGATGCTGGGCCCCGGTTTCAATGATGATGAGCCGAGGCTGGAGATTGAAGTTGGCGGAAGGGGACAGCGAGGAAAAGCAGATTTTGATACCCAGGATCGTTTACACGTACGAGGCGGAAGCATGGCAAATCACGGAAGTCGCGCGTCATTTGGGTAAACGCGGCTTTGCGAGGAACGAGAGGTCTGGCTGGCATATTGTTCCGGGTGCGAACCCTCTACAATTCAATAACCGGTCACATCGTATCGTGACCCGAATATAAGAAAGAGGTAACAGAACCCCTGGCGCATTTGACACTGACACGCCAAAGCACGACTCTGGACCCTGGTTTACTTCCAAAGTTCCTCATGTGAGGAACACCATCGGTGTCCATTAATTCCCTCCTCCGTGCCCTACATGAGTTTGGTTCGTGAGAGTATCTGTTTGTGCCGTGGACTCTTTCTCTCTACCAAAAAGTGAAAAAAAAAGGAAGAAAAACGACTGATGCCTGATAAAACGCCGCCAGTGTGTGTTGGGCTCTTTTTGTGTCGCGTCATGTCTATCCCTGAAGAGAAAACATCCTGTCTGCAGTCGTAGGACTCATTCTCCGCCGCGGAGCCGTACGCCCATCTTCCGGGCCCCTATGATGCAAATGTACACGAATCCCACAGTTACCGCCGCCAGTATCAAGAGCTGCACTGGGAGGAGTACCAGAGCGGCCACGACCCAGACTCCGTACTGGCGTACCTTGTCCACGAGTCGGTCGCCATCTTGGCGGCGCCGCTGCTTCATGTGGCTCTTTGTCGACTCCCGGGCATGTGAGCCATCCGGCTTGCGCTCCGGCTCGGTCGGCTCTTCGTAGATTTCTGTTTCTTCATCCTCCGACTCGGATTGTCAGGTTGAGAAGTTAAAACCCCTTCCTCCGAAGCCGCCGCCGCCGCCCGCTCCGCGAGGGCGACCGGATCCGTCGGCGAAGTTGAAGTGCGCGCCTCCGGGGAAGCCGCCTCCGTTGAAGCCGCCACCACCGCCGAATCCTCCTCCGCCACCGAATCCTCCTCCGCCGCCGCCCATCATGTTGAAGAGGATCTCAGGGTCAATGCCGCCCATGCCTCCACCCATGCCGCCCATACCGCCCATGCCGCCGCCACCGCTGAACATATCGGACGGGTCGATGAGGTCTTCACCACTGTCATAGCGGGCTCGCTTCCTGCAGCAATGGTTAGCGACGGTGGTTTTCAGTTTCTGGTGGATCAACTTACTGGGAGTCGCTCAACGTCTCGTAGGCTTCTCCAATGTCCTTGAAGCGCTCTGCAGCCTGCTCGTCGTTGGGGTTCTTGTCGGGGTGGTGGATGATGGCCAGCTTGCGGTAGGCCTTCTTGATCTGGGCGTCGTCCGCGTCCTTCTCGACACCAAGGATCTTGTAGTAATCCTTACGCTGGCTCTTCTTGAGCTCAAGCTCGGCCTTCCGCACCTCCTTCATAATTGTACGGTCCTCGGGATCAAGTTCCTGAATCGACTTCCATTCCCGTACGGCATCCTCCCACTTGCCGGCCTGTCCAAAAGCGTTGGCCTTGGTCTTGCGGGCCTTGAGATACGACGGATCCAGGCTGATGGCACGCTCACAGTCGGCAATGGCCGCGTCGTACTCCTTGATCTTGATTCTGCATAGCGCCCTGTTCTGCAGGAGCTTGGAGTTGGTACCACGGTTGGTCGGGTCGACCTCGAGTGCGGCCGTGTACTTTTCGATGGCAGACTGCCACCGGCCCGCCTTATAGTCTGAGTTACCGTCTTCCTTCATACGGTCGAGCTTCTGGACGATTCTGAGGTACTTGACTGCGTCCTTCATGTCGGGATCGCAGCTGATGGCCTTTCGGAAATGGCTAACAGCCTTATCGTTCTCACCCTGCGCATACAGAGCACGACCGCGAAGAACCAAGGCCTCGGGGTCCTGGCTGTTGCTCCTCAGCAGGCCCATGGCGATGTTCTGCGCCTCACCAAGGGCGTTAACACTGCCCATCTTGAGGTACGCCTCGCCACGCATCAGCTGCCACTTGCGAGGCTTGGAAGCTCCGAAGCCCAGTTGCCGCTCGGCCTGGTCGAGGGCATGGAGGACCATGGAGCCGGCAGTACCGTCTCGGAGAGCGCTCTGAGCCGCATTAACATGCTTGAGCATTTCTTTGGCAGGAGCCTGGTCCTTGGCCGAGGGGGGAGGGTTGATGCGACCAAAGACAAGCAAAGCCTCCTGGGGTTGACCCAAGCTGGTGTAGATGCGGGCCAATCGGAGGAGGATCTTGGGGTTCTCGGGGTCGAGATCGCGGGCGCGGGTGCAGTCATCGAGAGCATACTCGTACTGGGCGTTGGACATGTATGCAGCGGCCCGGTTGCTCAGGTAGGTGGCGGATTCGGGGACCAATTCAATAGCTGAAGATGGGTTTAGCACGCTTGGAGACACCTGGAGTTGGCAGCCGGTAAAAACATACCCTTTGTGTACTGAATGATGGCATTCTTGTAGTCCTTCTCCTTGAAGAACTTGTTGCCCGCCGCCTTATAGGCCTCGGCCTCATCCTCAGTGGTAGGGACTGGGCTGGAGGGGTTGGACTTGTGAGGGGGAGGAGCGGGAGCATCGCCGTCTCCGTTAACGGATGTGTTGATGCTGATGCCATTTGGCTTGGAGGAGGAAGTCGGCGCCGACGGCTGGGGTGTGCCACCAGGCGATGAGGGAGCAGCGCTCGCCTCGCGGTCGATGTCCATGGGGTTTCCGCTCATGGCTGATAGGGCTGACAATCTCTTTGCACGCTCTTCGGGGGGAAGGTTGAGTGGGTGCGAATCGAGATCGATTTTACTGCTCCGTCGTGAACCAAAGTCCGGGCTGCGTCCGAAAGTGCGGGATGTGCGCGATGACTTTGTCTCGCGGACGCCTGGGGATGCAGGCTGGGAGGATTTTTTGGTGGGGGACTTTGTAGGCGACTTTGTGGGAGACCGGGGCTTTGTGGGGGACTTTGTGGGAGAAGAAGCCTCTGAGGAAGGGAAGTAAGAATCTTGGTCGTCGTCGTCCTGGCCTTGCTTCTTGGACGATTTCTTTGCGAAGAGCTTCATTGATAAAAGCAGAGGCCCTCGAGCGGAACCAAAGAATGCGCGGGCTTATTTTTTGGTTAATTAGGTAAGGGAGGAGGGCAGACCTCGATGCAAGGATATGCTTGTGTCGGATTCCCCAAACCGCATTAATGGGCCTAGTGAAGGATGTGACAAGTGAAAGAAGCGCCTTGTGGTTTTTTTTTTCTGGGTGCGCCCAGGTGTGGTAATGTTAGGCAGTGGTACCTTGGTGGGCTTTTACAGGACCCGAGGAATGCGGCTGGGAGGTCCGGAGTTGGTAAAGAAGTGCAACGTGTATTCAGTCGGGTTCCTAAGAAATCCGAGAATACCCAATCGCCAGAGAAAGCCGAGGGGATCGAAATGGGACAAGAACAAGATAGAGGTTGGTTGTATCTGGGAGGCGGGAAGAAAAAGGTGAGGTGAAGGCGAAAGGGAAAGGGAAAAGAGGAAGGAAGCCCGGGTTTACTGAGAAGAGGCTTGGCCAGAGGACACACAGCCCATTGGAGTTGGGAGTGGGACACTGGAGGCCGAGGGGACGGAAGATGCAGCTGGCGACCCAAGGAGGACAGGGTGCTTGACAGATGGGAGCGAGTGATGAAGGAAGCTCGGTGACAGGCAAGGCAGACAGATACCTTGACAAACGTGCCCAGCAGGAGAGATCTGCCGGGAGAGATGAGAGGAGAAGCGAAGGGCCAGACAAGTAGGCAGTAAAGCAAGCGAGCAAGCAAGCAAAAGGAGGCCTTCTTACGCTCCGAATTACTTGCACAAAGTTGCGATTTTGTTTTTTTCTGCTTCTACTTCTCAGTGTCCCAATGCAGGATCAGGAAAGGAGAAGAACAGTGACCAGGAACCCTGACGACAAGCGAGCCTGGCTGCTTCGTTGGGGAGGGTACTGTTCTATTTCGATTTATCAGCTGCACAATTTCTCTCCTCCTCATTTTCTCCCATCTTGTTTGCTTGCTTTTTCCCCCCTGGTTTCCCACACTAGGGGATTCGCTAGGCTTGTGTAAACCTATAATACGTAGTATACGGGGAACGCGGAGACTGGACAAGACCCTGGATGCCCATGCGCACGGCGTGCGTGATGTAGAAACATTACCAACCACATACTCAGTTCGTACGGGACATCTGGGTTGCAGGTATTTGGTACCGAGGGTACGAGCTGATTGGAGGGCGCTGCCTGCTGGGTTCTGGATTTCAGGCTTCTACTGCCTACCTCACGAATTCAACCCGAAGAGAAGCAGAACTGATGTGCATCGTGAGATGGTATACATGCCACGACGAGCCTGGGCAACGGGCAACGAAGTTTTCCCATTGGGCGTTGTCGTTGGCACATTTCGTATTCAGTACTTGTAAACTCGCGGGTGTTCTGTCTGCATTAGACGTAACCAAGACTGGCAGCCGCCACCTAACTCCACAAGAAGCTTGTCCAAACAGCCCAGTCCCGTCTCCCGATGTGACTACTGGCAACTCGCAAACCAACGGAGAGCCAATGGTGCAACTTCCATGGCCTGGCTCGTACTTTGTTTACCTGCACAGAGGTGGATGGAAAGGGGATCGTCCGATGACTGCCACTGGCGGCCTCGTCCCGTCTCCTAGCCACCTGTATTTTGTTTTGTAAGTTGACCAATGGCATATCGGATGGTCTAAGAAGTCACAGTCGCCAAAACAGGCCGGGATATTTGACTAAACTCGTGGGTGTAGGAGCTTGGAGTCTGAAGAGGGTCTCCAGGTCCGGACCCAGCAAGAATGGCGTCAAGACGCTTACAGGGGGCCTAGGCATCGGCCTCTGTGTTCACGGTTTTAGGCGCGGGTAAAAAAGTAAAAACGAGTGCATAGAGATCATACATTTTACAGTATGTTTCCAAGAGAAGACATGTCGGGGACACGATATTGGGGTGCGGCTATGGACTGGAACACCTCTATGCCAATTATCTGACGGATACAGGGCGAATCGGTATATCGAGGCGTTTGCAACAAACGGCTGTTGCCATTCCTGTTCGCTGCAACCCAGCGGGCCGGTTCGAGAAGGTTCGGTGGGGCCTGGACTGAACCCTGCGCAGGTTCAGCGAATCAATCTTGTCCATTGTCTGCTGTCACCCGTCGAGGCGCCGAACCGCCCGAGGATTTTGATGGGATGGATGCGCAACTGGAAAGTGCATTTCGCCGTCGCCAGAAAAGTGATGAGAAAAGTCCAATAAACGATAGAGATCCCCTGCAAATTCTTGACATGACCCCCAGTCATCCAGTCACTGACTGCCGCCCGTCCGCCGCCCCTTGACTGCGCTGCCGGGTTCCAGACTGCGGAGCTGCCTGTGATGTGCAGTCCCAACCTCCTGCAACCCGAGTTGATGGCATCACCATGCTGTCGCCCTGCACTTGCGCATGAGCAGTCTCTCACCTTGTTCCAGAGTGTCTGCTGTCCGTAAGTCTGTAAGCGAGCTGGAGCATAATTCAATCAAAATAGAATATGCATGCACTGCCATCCATGTCTGGTTTCCCAGCCTTTCGCATTACACAATTTCCCATGTCATCATGTCCAAGTTCTCTCTGGAGGTCTTCAAGTTGCGCCGAGTCCATTGGTTGGTTCTCCTCTGGTTATGCGCACCAGATATGACCTCTGCCCGTCCTTGGCTCTGCGTCTTGTCCCTGGACTTCTCTCGCCGCGATGCTACTGACGACCGACAGATTCTGATGGACACCGAAGTGTTATTCTGTGCAATTGTAGCTAACGTTATAAACAATACCATCGTGATCCGGCGTTTCTTGCTATGAGTTTAGGTAGAGCCATGTCTCAAATGTAATCGCCAACCCCCGTTTCCAGTTTAATTGTGCTCACCAGCCCCCCGCCATGGCACTCCACGAGTATTGTCTCTCGTCTCCACAAGCCGTAGCTCATGTCGTCACACCCAATTTCCCGTACGGCAAAGCATAGCTGACTTCGTCTCAATCGTTCAATCATCAGATCCCTCGGCCGAGACTGCCTCTGAGACCGTGTTTGTTCCCATAATAGAGTTGACGAAATCCTGGTACTTGAAAACCTCGCGGCGATTGCCTAATCCGCCCTGCATGTTGCGATTGAATGCTCTCCTGCCCGTGAACCCTTCAATCACTTTTTCGACCTCGGCCTCCGTCAACGGTCGCTCACCGGGCTCCGGCGCGGTATGCAGCAGGGCGTCCCGTAGCTCGGCGAGGTCGATTTGTCCGCTGTCGTCATCGTCAAACGCAGAGAACGCAGACAACAGCTCGGACTGTGGTGATAATGATGCCAGCATTGTAGCGAGGGAGTTGAGGAAGGCGGCCATCGTCATCGTTTGAGGCGCCGATGGCGGAAAGAACTGTGACACGGCTGATGCATTTGATGGCATGCCTAGAGAAAGTCAGCATCGTCCACAAGCACTGGCCTGTTAAGTTTTGTCCTTACCCAACTGGTTCAGCATCTCCGCCACATCCTCCCTGTTGATGACACCGTCGCTATCACGATCCAGGATCTCAAACCCCTCTCGGAGCTGTCTGACTTGGGCAGGTTGTAGATGCGAAAGCGCATTTCCGTGGCTGACCGTCTTCTTCAGACCCGGTCGAAGAGGTTGCGGCGAGGTCATAATATCAGCAGTGGGGGTTCGTGCTTTGGGTGTCCTGCCCTCACTTGTCTCCGTGGGCGTGGTCGGGTTACCGAATCGACCGTTGTTGGTAGCGTAGGATGCTTTGGTCGGCGATCCGAAGGGCGTCACTTGTGTGGATGACTGACGCGCTGCTGATGGTGATGCAGGAGACTCGGGTCGTCTAAAGGGAGAGCTACGAGGAGAGCCATGAGGGCCTAGTGGGGAAGGTTTGTAACCAACGGGCATTGCCTGTGGGTTTGCAAGGTCAAATTCATGCATCTTTCCAAGAGTTTTATTCTGCGCAGAAGATGGGCCCTCAGCCTACCATATTGAGCGGTATTAAGGCGGGAAAAAGTGACGGGTGGGAAATAGGGAATGCCTTGCTCTGGATATGTGATGCCGCACACCCACTTGGCACTGAAGTAAACAAATGCGAAATATGGGGTTACTCCGATGTGACGGCCGTAGAGGCGGTGATAGTGCAGCGAAAAGAAGAAGAAAGCAATTGCGGGTTTGAGAAATCCGTAGTAACGTCAAGCAAAGGTGTCCAATTTTGACTGTGGTGTCCGATCCAACTTGATGGTCGCCGCCAGTTGGAGAAAGTGTGAGATTCAAAGACAAGACACTGACGGCTTCGAGCTGAATGTAAACAGAGGCGCCTTCTCCGTGACAACCACAACGGATGCATCCCCATGCCGCTCCTGCATGCAACCGGCTCCGAATTGGGGGCCCAGAAACTGTGGCTAATGCAGCCCCATGAATATTGCCATATGTGGCTCATGCACGAACGCATGTGTCAGCTGCCAAAAGCGGTCACTCAGCCTCAGGGGTTTCATGTAAGGACCCTAGAAAGGCGCTAAAGTGGGGTTCTAGGTTAGATATGGTGCACGGGCCACTGATTTCTCAGAAGCGGAAAGCAGGGAGGACAGGGAAGGCGGGGGGAAAACGTGGAAAGGGGAAGGGAAAGGAGGGGGGGACCAAGGGACCTTGACCTTAGGAAGGAGGGGGATTTACAGGAGGAATTGGGTGGCCGGCATTATACTACGTAGTACCTTGACTTTGCCTCCTACCGAGACTGTAAGACAGCTGGCTCGACATGAAGCACCTCGCCTCGTTGCGCAGCACGCATCCGTCGGTTCTTCTACAACGTAATGGCTGTTGCCCAGACACACTTTCCTTTGTTCTCTTTGCTGGACCGGCTGGCTCGTTTACCCATAGCTTGCCCGTCAGTATGCCTGCCCTTGCTTTCCCCGAGGTGGGTGTTGGGATGGTGGCGTACAAGGGCCGACAGTGTACAACGTACGCCCTGAAAAGTCGATACCGAATCTCCATACTAAATTGACCACACACCAGCTGATCTACCCGTCACTATTGGCATTGGGCGACTTAATGCAGACAATGGAGCAAATGATAAGAATCTGGCTATCGAATTATCACTCCGGACCTTTGCATTAAGAAGTAACAATTCATCCAGGAGGGCATAAGGACAACCTCCCAACACAACCAGACGCCCCTATTTGGTCCAAGGAGTATCAGGACCAGGTGGTGCCTGAGCTGAAAGCGTTGCGCGCCGATGTAGCGTGGTGTGGTGGTGGGATCAGAATTCGATTGAACAATTTAGAAACACAAATGGTAAAACGAGGCATCGCACCTTAAACAATCCCCTGTCATGAGTGACAAGTTCTTGTTTCCAGGTAACTTTTGTAGTGAGAATTTGAATTGGGGGGATGGGAGAGGAGAAAGAACGGACCAAACGTCGGCAACAGCAGCCCCTCCCCCTAGAATGACTTCGATTCTTGTCTCGGTGCGTTTCTCTTCCATCTACGCTTGACTCGAATTCTTCCAACATTGTGTTCCTTTTTCCGCTCGCCTCCTGAAATCCCCGAGGGACTATCCTGTTTCCGCTCGACAGTTTCTTGTCAGTCACTGCCTGCATTTGACGTTTCGAAGAGCGCATTCGGTTGTAGTCTGAGAACGTCTCCTACACGCGCTACTTTTGCCTAGGTACCCTAGACATACCAGATACCTATACAACACCAGCGAATACCGCTTTTGGACTGCATCCATCTACGTACTGCTACCGCCTCCCTCGACTCCTCTTCGTCCCCTCCCTTCCTCGCACTTTTACACTTCACAGTCACCTGTCGCCTTCCCCTATCTCGCTCACACCTCCATCTCGCATCCCGCTGGACCCACGACTCGTACTTGGCTCCAAGGACTGCCCCGACCACCAACTACCGACCATCTATTCCTTCACACGATAGTCGACATCAGAGTTTACTTTCTCCTTGACAACGTTCATGTCGTACATTCACCGGTCAACGCGTTTGGCTGCGAGCCATTGATTCGTCCCTGCGAGTATCAGCAAAGCAACAAAGCAAGCAAGGCCACCCGCTGTCGCATTTTCTCCATTCCGGGACGACTGAACCACTGCACCTCCCCGAACAGACCTCTCTACTGCATTTGGATGGCACTGTTCCCCGGTCGCCTGTGCTTTGCCCTGGTCACTTCCCGATTACCGATCTCTTGAACGACTGCGCGAGTTAACATAACGTTGGAATCTTCAGCATGGCTTCAACCCAAACCGCGCTGCCTTTCCTCACGCGCAACTACCCCAACAACCAGTATCCCACCCCTAATGGCCCCTGGCCTAGCCGTCGAACTTCACTTTCTAGTTTCCCAGCCTCGAGATCACCGTCGTCAATGTCCAACACTTCCCGTCCGGCGCGATCCCCTCAACCCCCCATCGCCGAGACAGACCGCTCCTCGGACCCGAGCTCCAAGTCCAAGACCCCGTCCACTGGCGTATCATCACAACACTCGTCGCTTTCTGCCCCGAGGCGTTACAATCCCGATGCGCACCCACCTCGAAAACTGCGGTCGCAATATCCTCGTGGTTCCACGGAGAACCACGTCGAATATATTTTGGTCGCCTCGTTCGACATCGATCGCGGCCCGGTGATGGACCACCAATATCCTGTCTCCATCACCGGCGACGAGCACATGCTAGCCGAGCTTATGTTGCCCGACCAGGCCCACGTACGGAATCAGGATTGGACCATCTTCTTCTTGCACAAAGATACAAGTCAGGAAGAGGAGGACGAGGAACGCAAGGCTAAGGAGGCTAGAAAAAGAAGGAGGAGGCGCTTGCGAAACCGGGCAGCGGGAATTATTGACGAAGAGGATGAGGGACAGGACTTGGACGGCGAGGATGGAGAGCAGGACGACTGGGACGACGATGACGATTCTAGCGACGATGAACCTGAAGGGGGCGAAGGACCCCCTCTGATCTATGTGCTGAATCTGGTCAACACGAAGCAAGACAAGACAGTAAAAAGAGGTGCTGTTGTGAAGGCCATGGCCATCTGTACAAGGCATCCGTTCTTGCACATATACAAAGTAAGCGAAGGCACCTAGCTACTGTCGCCCTTTGTTGGTTCGGTCACCTAACTGATATCAGCCTCTTCTTCTGCTGGCCCTGGACGAATATTTCAAGGCACCAGTCCCCGAAACGTTGGCATTATTATACGACGCTGTCAATGCCATGGATCTGTCTCTCATGCCAAAGCTCAGTCTGCTTGAAAGGCACCTGCTACAAGCCAGCGACAACAAGGACCTCTTTGTTGAAAAGTTCGAACAGATGATACAAATGCGGATAGCCGAGGACCGGGGAGAGCACTTTAGTGACCATCAAACGTTCGACGCAGGTCGCGATCCTCAAAGACTGCCAGGCGTCTCCAGAAAGGGCACAAAGGCTCATGTTGAGGGCGGCTCAACATATGCTGTCCCTCGAGACACACACGAGTTTGAGAGCAAAGTCATGTACAAGGGCATTCCGATTCCCATCAAAGTCCCCGTCGCTGTCATGCCGGAAACCGTTGGCGATTTCTCTCTGATCAAACTCATTCAGACATTCTCTGAGCCGCAGGGAAAGGTGCCACAACCTTTTCCCTTACATTCGCAACTGACCACAAACGGCCCGAATACGCATCCTATAATTGTCCTAGTGAATGCGCTACTGACGCAAAAGCGAGTAATCTTCCTCGGCCACAACATGCCATCGGGGGATGTTGCAGAGGCAGTCTTAGCGGCGTGTGCCTTGGCATCCGGAGGAACACTCCGGGGATTCACACGGCATGCCTTCCCCTATACAGATCTGACGAAGATAGATGATCTTCTCAACGTACCTGGCTTCATCGCTGGTGTCACGAACCCAACGTTCGAATTACACCCCGAATGGTGGGATGTGTTGTGCGATTTGCCCACGGGACGAGTCAAGATTAGCAGCAAAATTGACCCGGCACCGGTGACGGAAGGAATGGTATACTTCCAACAGCAGAACCCGTCTTACGCTGGGCTGGTTGGGGGTACCTCGAAAGTTGCGGCCGAGAGTGATCTCACGGGCGATGCAGCTTTTATGCAGGACATTCTCCGAAGTATTGCGGCGAGGCATGGTGAAAGAGTAATTCGTGCCAAGTGGCGAGACTGGGTGATCAAGTTTACCAGAGTAGCAGCTGCTTTCGAAGAGAGTGTGTATGGCGCTAGTGCTCTCTACATTGGCGGCGACGAGATGGAGATGGGAGCGGTTGGCATCAATGGACACGGCTATGTGTGGCCTGACGAACAGTCAAAACACAAGGAACTTGCGGGCAACGTGACGAGAATTGAAGGGTGGAGAAACACAAGAAGCTACTACAGCTTCATCCAGGTAAGCTTCGACGACCGCTGGTCGGTTGGAAAGTGTCTCGAACTGACTGTCTCAGGATCTCGCACTGATGTACACGGTAAGGCCGCTCAAAGGCCTCGACTTACACCATATGCACGACCGGCTGCGGACACAGCGACTCAACCCAGCCCAAAGCAAGGAAATCTATGTGGCTTTTTCCAAATACGTCCATTCATATGATGAAATCTGCCTGCTCCTAAGCGTGGCGCCAGAATCGCATGCTGGGCTGTTCTATGTTGCTCTAGGCCTATTCCACAAGGATCGTGAAGTGCGTTACAAAACAGCAGACTTGTTGGAACGCATTGGCGAACACGAGGCGGGACAACATTGGTGGAAGGCACTTAGCCGTTTCGAAAAACTGGCATACAACCGCATACGCAGGGAAATCGACGCAGAAATGCGGGCAAAGCTTGAGAAGGAGGGGTTGAGTCCGGAGACAGAGAGACGCATCAGTTAGGCACTTTTCTCAACTTCCTCAGTCGCATGCTTTTAGAGATACTCCATCATGGCGGGCGCTCACTTGTTTTCATTGGACTTTTCCGACGTCGGCGTTTTCTTGCTATAGCACTTGGTCTTGTCCTGCACCAAGTGCTTGGGCGAAACGGAAGGTGTCTTCTTGGGTTTCCTTTGACGAAAGTTACGATGGAATGGGTGGATGAATGTTGGCTATTGTTCTTAATTTCAAGAATTTCATCAAACCACCAAAAACTACCATTCAACTACACGCGCGCACACATCACTAACCCCCTTCCGATTCTGCCCATATCCATTGGTATCCATTTCTCAACTGAACTGCCACGTCCTGCTTTGCCCACATTATCATGTACTTTGTCTACAGTCTGTTTTTCCGGCCTTCAAGTCAGGCGGAACCGAGACCCAGGTGCTTGGCAGCGTGGTCCACATGGTCCTTGGCGAAGGAGGCCATGAAGAAGTAGGAGTGGTCATAACCCTGGCCATCATCGTCAGCCTGCATGCTACTTTTCTTTCTCTATCTTGAACCCGCGGGGGTTTGACTCACATAGTGGTATCTCAAGGTCAAGCCCTCCAGACCCTTCTCCTTAACAACCTTCTCAAAGTTCTCGGGCAGCAGCTGCTTCTGGATGTAAAAGTTGTCGCCGAGGCCCTATTTTCGCTTGTTAGCCATGAAAGCCGGACATCGGCCGGACCGATGGAGTATTATTTCCACATACGACGTCAATAAGGGCGTTGAGAGGCCCATAACTCCAGTTCTTGACAAGCTCGGTCGAGTCGTGCTTGGCCCACTCGGCGCGGTCGTCGCCGAGGTAGCCGGTGAAGGCCTTTTCGCCCCAGGGGCACTTGGAAGGGTTGGCGATGGGGGCGAAGGCACTGACGCTGCGGTACATGCCCGGGTGGCGGAGGTAGAGGGACAGGGCGCCGTGTCCGCCCATGGAGTG
Source organism: Colletotrichum chlorophyti (assembly GCA_001937105.1). Taxonomy (NCBI): domain Eukaryota; kingdom Fungi; phylum Ascomycota; class Sordariomycetes; order Glomerellales; family Glomerellaceae; genus Colletotrichum; species Colletotrichum chlorophyti. The sequence goes on along the minus strand of MPGH01000048.1, from coordinate 696,291 downwards.
CCCGGTGATGGAGACACGGGAGCGGTCAAGCTTGCCGGCGAACTCGCGGAAGAGCAGCTCGGGGAGCTCCTTGGTGATGTACGTCTCCATGCGGTAGTTCTGACGGAAGGGCTCGCGTGTGGCGTCGACGTAGAAAGAAGCAGCCTCGCCAAAGTCCCAGCTGTCGCGCTCGCCGGGGAGGTCGAGGCCGCGGGGGGAGGTGTCGGGGTAGACGATGGCGACGCCGCGGGCCGAGGCCTGGGCCTGGAAGAAGCCCTTCTCGGTGCAGTTGTCCGGGGTGCAGGTCAAGCCGGACAGATAGAAGAGGACGGGGACGGCACGGGTGGTGGACTGCGGGGGCAGGTAGAGGTTCACGGCCATGTCAGTGCCGGTGGTGGTGGACTTGTGGGAGAGCTTGAGGAGCTGGCCCCCGAAGTTGGTGATGGTTGCTTTGGTCTGGAATCCGGACATGATTGCTAGCTTTGAAAGGGTATCGAGTATTCAACAAATCTGGGGGTATAACGCTTTGGGTCTTATTTCTGCTACAACTCAAGCAAGCAACAAGGGATGGGAGGAGGAAGTAATGTGGTAGAGGAAGGGAAGAGGAAGAAATTATTCTATGTGTTTGCCTGGTTGGATGAGAGCGAGGTTATAGGAAGAGAGAAAGAGGAGAGCAGGCAGAGGTGGATGGGTACGTGAGGTAGCTAATAAATAAAACACCGAGTTAAGTCCTTTCGATATCAGATCGGAGAAGTGGAGGAGGATTGGGCTTGGCCTGGGTCCCGTAGTTCCCATCCCGTCTACGGTACAGTACCTCACGTCTTTTGGATTTCGTCTGTTCCCTTTCTGCCATTGACCGTCTATCCCAGTCGTGATGCTGCCAATCTTACCCCACCATGGACCTTGAGACACTGTGGCAGGGTTACCTTGCCTGACTTGGACTCTCTGAGCATCGTGGCTGAAGCCGTGTACATGCCCAAAACTGGCAAAGCTATCCGGAAAGGTGGATGGGTAGGTGCACTTGATTCTCCAGCTATCGTTATGCGGTCCGGAGTGGTGGGGTGCTTTTCTATTGTTTTGCGTTTGCTCTGGCTTGGTGGTGGTCTTTTTTTCACTTCATGCTTGCAAAACGCAACGAACCCCGCATTGTCGTGCGGGACCGGAAGAGCTCAGAGCTACCCTCCCCTCTGTGTCGTTGGTATTGTGTTGTATTGGTGAGGTGGGGTATGCGTCATCGGTAGCTCTACATCAGAGGGGCGGGGGGGACGGCACCTGCCTACGCATGCCCGCCAGGAGAATGAAGCTGACTGGATCCGAATTACAGCTCCCTTCCTGGCTGACTTTCTTAGTCCAGCACCAACGAACTGAACTCCCCGGCCCTGGTGAAAACTTCACGTCATGGAACGACTTCGGTGACCGTCCCTCTCCAACCACGTCTTCATTTCCGCCATGTGGACTTATGGATTATTCTCGCGCGGGCGTCCAGAGCGCGGAAAGTCAGACACCCGATTTTATGCCATTGAAACTTTGGGGTTTACTACACTTCGCCGGCCCTCAAGCACTGGTCAACCAGTGGGACTTTTGTTGTGCTCCAAAACATCAACCCGCATTTTCTCTCTTCAAGTCTGCTTTGACTTGGGAGCCCGATGATCTTGGGTCACGTTTCCTACTGTGGTTCTTACAACCCAGCCCTGCCTATCGGCTCTCCAACGTCTTTTTGAACGCCATTGATGCTTATCTTGCGCACAACAGCAGGCTACGTGAGGATGCACCGGCGGCGGCAGCAGAGAACTAAGTGTCAACCGTCAGCGACGAGCGACGCGGCATAGTGGATTCGGTTCCTGGGTGATCGTAAGGCCTGCCCGGGCCCTGAGGTCGACCTTGCAGAAACGAAATGCGTTGCTGCCGCAATGCATATGCGCGTCTGAGAGGTTCATGCCGTCTTGTAGCGGGCACAACTCTGAGGAGAATCGAGAGGTCCGGGAGCCGACTATTTGTTCCCCGATTTCGTTGACAGTGGCAGGAGGAAACGAGCCGGGAGTCACACGAACTCGAGCATAGAGTGCGTTCGATACGATGATCCATCCACGCTGTCCGAAGGCTCGGGTTCGGATGAATGCGAGGAAAGTGCAGAGTCAGCATGGCAAGCCTCTTTGCTCTTTTCCGTCTCACGGCAGGGTGAGAGGTGAGTGTAACGCATACGAAATGGGATGGTCGTCTCGCGCTCAGGCTGGCTAATGATTGCGGGCATTGACCATTGTGCTTGTCAATTACGACGGCATACCTGTCTAACGCGTTTGTTCTCCTTCGTGAACACAGTTTCGACGAAGCCGGAAAAAATGGGCCAGAAACATAATGTCGGTCTGGACGGCATGTCTCCATCTTCGCCGAGTATATCTAAATTGAGACGTCGGTTCGTCGCGATGTTTAACGAACCAGAGGGAAAGGGCGAAGGCAATGCTCGGTTGATAGACCACATCGTGGCACCTACGCATCTTTGTCCATAACCCATAACGTCAAGAATGTCATGCCCGGGAGGCCGGCATACCGGGCACCTTCGTCGACCAGGTTGCTCCTTGTGGCCTCGGAGAACTACCACTGCAGATCATGCGAAAGGAATTTCGCAAACGCCGTCGATCGGGAAGCATCGCGTCTCGAACGCACTGCAGGTCACCATCCGAAGCTAGGAAATGCAATCCATCGTCGGATGGGAGTTCAGCGTTTTCCGACATGCTCAACCTCGACGCACATCATCCTTGCATGACAGCTAAATCTTACAAAGCAGACTTTCGAACCTTGTCCATAAGAGCGTCCCATCCCGTGAAGCATCCAACCGCCCAACGCCCTTGCTGTTATGTTTTGTTAGAAAACGGCATGCCACGATGTGGTTGTTACGCGGCTTGAAACAAAAGAGTACGATCTTGGTTTGGTTCTCTCAGCCCCAAGGAAAGCCACCTAGCCTTGGCCGGTTTACCATGACACACGGTGAAGCACGTTGGTGCTTCAAAGCCCTGAGCTCGTCACATAGTCTAACTCTATAAAAATTCATCCGCAATTCCGTATGTATGGGAATGAACATACAGCACGGCCAGTCTGAGCGAACCTACCGTGACGGCAATTAGAATGGACAAGATAAAAGGCGACGTGAGCACTTATTTGGCAGCAAACCCAGTTCTTTCTCACGCTCTGTTTCGGCAGTAATTAGGAGGGAGACGGACAGTACTGTTTGTCCTTTCGAGTTCACCCCGTTTAGCGGAGCAGCGGCTCATCAGAAAAACAGGGCACGCTTCTGTCCCAAGGCACTGGGCGGCGAAACGGAAAGAGAGAAATATCAACCGATTTTGATTGAGGGTAAATTGCATGTGGCATTTGAATTTGTGTAATTCTTTGAATTTTGGTTGCCCACGATCGCCCCGGGCAGTCGACCACGAGGACCACGACACATCGTCTAGAACAATATTTCTCTGCTAGCCGTTTCCCCTTCAACTTTCGTGTGTGGCACGGCTTCCGCAAAGGTACGGTGATGTACAGCAAACCCCCAGACGATACCAGCCGAGCGAACGTTGCTTTGCGTCCCATCGACGTCTCAATTTTGGTCTATAAGTCGGACGCCCTCCATGGGCTCGAGTTGAGTTTCTTCCGGAGAGTGGGAGCCCGGCGGCAGGTTAATCAGCGCTGACGCGCCGACACGGGCTTGTTTTCTTGATTCTTTGAAGATTTGACCGTCCCAGCATCCCGTGAGCCCCTGCAGCAAAACTGCCGCCATCCGTTACGTAGGAGATGTGAGGTCGTATGAAGTACCGCAACTCACACAAAAAGGAGAGTGTCGTTTGTTTTAACCGCAGAAGAGAATAGGTTTTGGGTCTGAAAAAATTCCAAGTTTTCTTTTTTCCTAGAAAAAAAAAACGCCACGCTCAATGCAATTGGACAAAAACACTTTACACTCTCCTTTTAGTGTCTTTTTTGTCGTTTTTTTTTTTTGGTTGTTTGGTTTGTCTTCGTTCTCTCCTCGGAGCCTTCCTTCTTGTTGGGCGCGCAAACGACGAAGCGATTGTCTGGAAGTAACGGGAAAGGAAGTAAGTTAAAAAGGGTTGGGACCTCGTCTCGGCGGCTGACTATCCTTCAGGCATAACGACAATAGGAGATGGGTATAAGTGCCTTGCATCTAGTCGCGTTTTCTGCCCCCGAATGATGTTAAGCCAGCCCTTCTCCTCACTGGAGAAGTTCCTCACAGGTCCAGTCCTCGTAGCTGGCGCGTTGGTTAGCGAGCAAGACTTGTGTGAGTGAGGACCTCTTCCGCCCCAGCGAGTCCGTCCGCATAGGTAATGCGAAGCTGGAAGGGTCGTTTCGGCATAAACTTACTATCCATCGGGCATGTACCGGCGCACAATCAATGGGATCTTCTTCTCTCGGAGCTCCTTGATCGCGATTTGAAGAGGATCCGTCTCGCCTTCCAAGTCCACCAGCACCGGCGCATTCATACTATAAAAGCCCCCACTGTATTAGTCTTGTGCCCAAAAAAACCAGCACACGCACACTTGCTGTTGGGGATGCGTGTATATATGTGTGTATGCGTGGGTTCTCCGTACCTGATCTGCAGAGCGCGAGTACCGAGGATACGGGCGCGCTCGTACTTGGTCATGTATGGGGTTGTTGTGCGCTGGTCGTCGGGGATCTTCTTGTCGCGATGCGACTTTTCGTTCCCCTTGCCGGCGTTCGCAGCAGCGGACGGATCGCCAGAGACCACGACGTTGTCCGCATCCTCCTCGTCGCCTTCGGCTCGGCCGACTTCCTCGTCTTCGACGGGAACCTCGGGGTCCCAGTAGTCGGCGGCCTCGTCCTCGTACATGGGCTCATCACTACGCAACAGTGTGTTAGATGTGACGCGCCTGTCTTGCAACTTCAAGATTCGTCTACGTACGCTCCGCCGACATCGTCGTCGCCGAAATCGGACATTTTGACCGGTATTTGATGAGTGACGCTGTTGAGTGATGGATTTGTGGTCGGGTGGGCGGGATTTGGCTGCTTGTCTGGTCACGGTCGCGTAGTGACAGTGGGTGGTCGCGGGGGAAGAAGGTCAGACTGTCTCTCTGCTGGGTCCAGGCCATGAAAAATTATTGACGAGGCTGCGATTTGACAATGGCAGAGAGTTCGGAAAGGTGGGTCCACGACCGCGCTAGTCTTATCAGCCAGCTATGGGAGGCTTATCCGGACCGACACACACCCCGGTCCCTCGTTGTGAACCTGGAAAGAGCACACAAAATTTCGCCCTGACCGCCCAAGAATATTCTGCCAGGAATAAGTTCGAACCAGCTTCCACCCTCGAAACCTTTTTCCTCCTTTCCCTGATCGCCAGGGAAGAAAGTGCAATGCCGTATCTCAATCGCACGTCATGATTAAAAGGAAGGCTCCAGAGGCGGCCGTAAACGCCGACTCCGAACCGAAGAGGTCCAGGGTGGAAGGACCGGATACGACGACGACCGGTATGGTGGTGATCCTTCCCACAGCAGCGGTGTGATACAGTTCCCTCTGACAGAAAATCAAAAGGACCCAGCGACGACGACGATTATGACGATACCGCCAGCAACTCCGGATCGACTGCCAACGCCGAGGTGGAGTCCGTTCTGACCGGTCACACCTCCCTCACCACCCGCTCCCGCAAGTTCCCCTCAGACCTCAAGACGATCCCCTGCACCTACCCCGATTGCAATAAAACCTTCAACCGGCCGGCCCGCCTCGCTGCCCACCTCCGCTCCCACACCGACGACCGCCCTTTCAAGTGTGTCTACCCAGGCTGCGACAAGGACTACCGCGAGGAAAAGCACCTTCGCCAGCACGTCAAGGGCTCTCACACTCAGGAGCGCAACTACACCTGCACCTACGATGGCTGCGGCAAGTCCTTCCTGACCGCGACCCGCCTCCGCCGTCACCAGGACGTCCACGCCGGCCAGGAGCGCTTCCGATGTCGTGACTTTCCCCCCTGCAATCTCAGCTTCCGCAAGCACAACACCCTCCAGCGTCACATCCGCTCCGAGCATCTCGGCGCCCACGCATATCCCTGCCCGGAGCCCGGCTGCGGCGCCGGCTTCGACTCCCAGGGTGCCCTGCGTAACCACACTAAGCGTGAGCACGCCGAGCCCCAATTCTGGTGCGAGGAGTGCGGCGGCGACGGTGAGGGCGAGGGGAACGGCGGCCGCCGCGTCGGCTTCACCTCGCTTGCCCTTCTTCAGACGCACATACGCAAGGAGCATCTCAATTGTATCTTCTGCGACTTCAAGTGCACCGGGGGCCAATGGGAGCTGGAGCGCCACGTCGAACTGTACCACTCCGGCATACCCGTCGAGGCCCGCAAAACGATCCCCTGCACCTGGCCCGGGTGCGACAAAAAGTTCACCAAGAAGCACAACCTTACTGTGCACATCCGCAGCGCCCATGAGGGCTTCCGCTTTCTGTGCGGCGAGGTCGACGTTTCCGGCTCTGCGGACCTCGAGGGCTGGTCCAACGATCAGGGATGTGGCGGCGGCTTCGTCACCAAGGGAAACCTTGAAGACCACATCCGCTACGTCCACCTCGGCCACCAGCGCCCCGTGCCTGTCCAAAAACCCTCCAACAGCATCATCGACGACGTTGTCGGCACGAAGCGCACCATCCCCTGCACCGTCCCGGGCTGCACCGCGCGCTTCATCCGCCACCACGACCTCAAAGTCCATCTGGACGACCATCCGCCCCTCTCCCCCGCCGCGCCGCAGATGGACCAGATCGAGGCCGCCCTCCTCAGCCTGGCGAACGAAGCCGCGGACGCGGACGCCGCCCCCTTCGGCACCGACCGCGAGATGCCGGAGCTGCCCCTGTATGGCGTCATCCCCGGCGTGACGGACTTCAACGTCGGCACCCCGGGCCAAAACGACGACGTCTTCTGGCTCGGCGCCGGTGATGACATCGGCACGCCGCCGCAGACGTGGCAGGAGGAGGAAGCGGCCATGCGTGCGCTCATCGACGAGGATTTCACACAATACGTCGACCCTGCGCTCGGAAACCCCGCCTAAAAAAAACCTAGCCAAAAAGCATTTGTTTGATCGGTTTTTTTTTTTTCCTTTCCCCCTCTCTTTTCCTCTTTTTTACATGAAGAATCGCATTGATACCCGGCCGGATAAGGTAAAGGCCACGACAAAAAAAGAGGTTGATAGATAAAAATGGGATATGAGGACACCGGAAAAAAAGTTCTGTCTCGATCCACTGTGTATATAACACATTAGTCACATGGGAACAGTAAGCTACAGCGCTGGAAGAGGCCTCAATGATGATTTCGCTTAGCAAACAAGAATGCTTTCCCAGTTCCGTTGTGATGTCCGTCATCTACTACGTTCGCCATGCCCGAGGCGAAAGAACGACCAATCCAAACACTTCAATTCAAGTCGAAACCCAGTGTTTGGGAGAGCGTCCTGGCCCAGTCTAAAACTTCAGAAGCGTCCCCATTCATTAATCCGTGCAAATGGTATACTTGTTCTATATGGCCTGCCTGTGTGCCGACCCGTATGCCCAACGGGTTACCAAAACCAAAACCAAAAAAGTTGAAACGGGCTCCCTAAACGCCAGTGAGGATGGTTCTTGTTTCTTTACGCTTTGACTTTTCAAGCGTGCCGGTTTGCAAATACCAAGTCGTGTCGTCAATGCGTAGAGGCGATCGCGCCGGTGATACCGAGCAATGCCATGCCCATAAATCCGAAAAAAATGCACAGGTTGCGGTTGTGGTTCAGGCTGAGTGCCTCGACGAAGAGCTGCAGGCCGACGCTCACCATGATGCCGGCTGTGATGGCAAACATGCAAGCGTACGAGACGGCGTTCGGGGTGAGATGCGTGTGCTTCGCAAGCTTGAACCACAACACGGCGATGCCCGCGCCAAACGGCTGGCTCAGACCGCCCAGCACTGCGGCCCAGAACATGGCTTTCAGACGGCTTCCCAGTGCCATGTATAGAGGCAGAGCCATGGCGAACCCTTCGGTGATGTTGTGGACGAACAGCGCCATGAAGACGTTGAAGCCCAGTGAAGGGTTGGCGTGGTTCGTCGCATATGTGATGAAGCCCTCGGGAAATTTGTGAAGAGCAATGGCGATCGACGTCTGTAGTCCGAGCGAGAGGAAAGCATTGGTGGGAACGTGATGGTGGTGTTGGGCCTCGAGATCCTCATCAACGTCCTCGTCATCACTGTGTTGAGCGCCGTGGTCATGATCGTGGTTGTGGCTGTGGCCGTGGCGGTGAGGGTTTTCATGGCCGTGATTGTGCCCGTCGCCATTCGTTTCGACATGCTCCTGCAAAGGCTCCCTGGACGTCGCACGGCTGGTTCTCATTTTTCCGCTGAGCGGTGAATGGCACGCAGAGCCGCCTTCCTCCAGATCCTCTAAATCGGTGTGGCTGTGTGCGTAGAGTTGTCCGGCGCTTGTCCGGAGCATCCTCGATGACGCTGCTGTGCGGCTGTTCAAATGTTTGAAACACTCCTGGCCACAGGGGTCGGTATAACCAAAGCATGGTCCCTCCTCGTCGCAGTTGGTTTTTGTGTCCTTGACGAAAGACATGACCCGCTGTTGGACTTGGGCCATGGACGGTCGTCTGTCCACGGTGGGACCGCGGCTTCGCGACGTCCGAGCCGGAGTAGAATGGGTTGTGTTGAGACGCAAGTTGCCCCTCGAAGGATGGCGCTTAGCCACCAAAGGTGCACCGTTCTCTTGTGTCATCTCTCCATTGAGAAGAGGTGTAGACTCGGTGGCGAGGCTATTCTTGGCTACCCTTTCGGCGAAGGGCCGGCGCGAGGACCGACGGCTTGAGGAGTAGAGCGAAGTCTTTTTACTTTGGCTGCGGGATCGCGCGTCGCTTTCGTTGTGCGTATGATCACAGTCTACCACGTGGGAGGGCATGTATTGGTGCAACAGGCGCGAAGTTGCCTGGATGCCGACAAAGCCTCCAACGAAGCAAGCCATTATCACAAAGCCCGCCGCCTGGTCTTGGTATTTGTCCTCCTTAAGATATTGTTTGGCCGATGGAAGCATGTTGTTTAGCGACGAGTACAGCTATTTCGCAACAACACCGTTAGTCTGAACTCAAGCACACGGGGGCGGGGGGTGTGACCAGGGCTCGACTGACCATGACACCGAAGCTCAAGCTCAACGAACAAGCAAGAAAGGCATTGCTGTCTTGTATCCTGAAATTGCGCTTCCCGGGAATGTAGCGAACAATCAGGTCGACGCAGATGATCGATGCGCCCACAACACAGGCTGTCACGGAGCAGATGTCAGCAAAACCCGGACGAGCAGGCCAACCAGGCGACCTCATATTCTTTGTGACTACGCACCTATTCCGCTCACAATGCACATGATCCACCCTCTGGTGTCATTGTCAATCTCTTTCAACTCCATGATGAGCAGCTCGGCCCAACGCCTCCAATCAATGCCTACGGTTGTCGTGATGCTCAGCGCATGGAGGGGTGGGGAGAAAATTCGATGCGCTCAGGGGGAATCGATCCTTTTCGGTTCTCGGAGTAGTATCGAAGTCCCAGGACTTCGGATAACAATATTGGTTGTGGCTGCTTTGTAGTTCTGCGGAGGAGCGAGTAACCTCTGACGTAGTACAAGCGCAAACGTCCTGGGTGATGGCAGTAGATTGAGTGGCGTAATGCAGGGAAGCTGGGGGTTTGTTCTCTTTGGAAACGGGAATGTCAGGGTATCGAAGAAAGTTCCGGGCCAGGCAGTCTGTATCTTTGTTCCAGGTAGATGCGAAGAAGTGGGAGAAGATTGAAAAGGTAAGTGGATAGTAGGATAAGTAGGGCGGAAGCGCGGGAACAAAGTGTATTGTTGTGTTTATTGTTGCTGAGAAAAGAGGATAGTGATGTCGATGACTGCCAATGAATGAGAGTCAACGGGGGGCCGGGACTACCTAGGTGGGCGCTGCGCGGCGCTGGGACACAACACTAAATGGATACCTCACAAAGTCAGCAATGGCGGTGGATAGACGTCAGTTAGGTGGCGGGAGGATCAGTACCTTAAGCTTTCCAGCGGGGTGGGATTTGTGGGTTCTCAGTGCAGAGGCTGGCGCGCTGGGCTGGCTGTTGGCTGGAGCCGTTGCGTTGTTTCTTCTCTGGGATCCATGGCTGTGCCGGGGGCCCCTTAGGTAGTCATGACTTGGCCGTGGCCATCAAGGTACTCAGAATTATCACGGTAAGATGTGGTTTGTGTGAGACTCAAGCAAGTCTCACCGTTCATGCCCAAAACAAAGCTCGTTTCCATTTCCAGTTCAGCTACTTTGTTTCCCTCCCTCTGCTGCCCATTCTTGCCTTGTTCTGTTGAAATGGTTGGTTGCCGGCCTGCATCTTGCCGTCTGACCCTCCCCGAAGGCAACACAGCTTTATCTTGTCTCAATGTACGACATGCATGCGAGATAAAGGCACCTGCGGCTCCGCTGGGGACCTGGGAGTCGAGTAGAGCCGAGTCGTGAACAAGCCAACCGTTCGGACTTTTCAGCCCTTCGTCTATACCGCTCACCTCTTTCCGAAAAGACCCATGAGTAAAAACAAAGTAGAACAAAATAAAAAGCGCGTTGGCACCTCTTGTGTGTTTGGGGGTCCCCTTCCAATTCCAAGGCGAGTCAAGCAATGTGGTTGACAACACACGGTAACCAAACAAGGTCTTGGCTTGAGGACCCGGATGGTGAACTAGGTTCATCCCTCGTACTCCCTCGAAGCCCCGTGACAACTCAACGGCGTGCGCCAGCTCATAGAAGCCGCCTGAAGCGCCAGCTCGGTAGGGAGAAATGTACAGATCCGCACATGAACCAATCCTTCGTCAGTGACTAGAGGAGGCGGAACGCGTCATATTGTTTTCTTAGTCTCGCAGCCGATGATCAGTGCTAACAGTTGTACGGCTTGCTGGCACCTCCCTCGCAAAGAAAGTTTCGCATCGCGGCAGGGTTTTGCGAGCCGCAAATCGGATTGTGTGCTTTGGTCATCCCCGCCCGTTCCTCCCCCGCCCCGTCCCCCGCCATCCCTCCCGCTTCCTGCCTCACCCGGCTTCGGTGAGCGTACCACACCGAGATGAGTCTCCGGTTGGAAGCATCTTCGTCTGCCTGCCGTGGCTAGCCAACACGTTGTACAATGTTCTGCATTCCAAAATCCTTCTTCCCCACCTCGCCAAATTCTAGCTGCGCGTAAAACCGGTAAGTGCTCGGGACGAAGAAGCCAGCCCACATGCACACCCTGAATCGAAAAGTTCGGGCTAAGGAAGGGGAAAAAAAAAACGTCGACTAAGGAATTCGCTCACTCTTTTCGAAATCATCTATGTTATGCTCTTGCGGTCGAATCAGTTCGCACAAGCAAAGTCTCTCCATCCAGTGAGTGGTATCGTTCTCGGACTTTTTTTTCTTTGAATGCCTCGAGCAACCGTTGAAGACAAACTGGTTGAGGGTCTTCACACATTTGACGTAGTAATGTGGAACTGAATCCACAATACTTCTGTTGACTGCCCGGACCCCTGCCGATCGCTGCGCGGACCAGACGCCGCGCCGTTGAACGTGACGAGAAAGGCAATCCCAAATTTTCCAGCTTCAGAAGCTCCAAAAAAAAAAGCACCGTCCCGGAGGACACCTGACCAATACCTACCACATCATCACCGCATGTGATTTTCCATTCCCGTAGCCAGACCAGTGCCGTAATCGCGCAGACGTCCGACGTTGGCACCTTTTTATTCCTCTCCTTTGCTTCGGTTTAAAACTGAAACCATAAAAAAAAAAAAAAAAAGGACCGGTCCGCACGCCGCGAGAAATAGATCGACGCCGCCGCCATGTCCAAAACCACGTCTCTCGCGCTCATCGCAGCTCTAGGCGCGGGAAGCGGCGCCGCATTTACTGCGGCCATGTTCTCGCTCCGCACCCAGAAGCAACCCGTTCCGGCGACAGCCACCAACTCATCCTCAACCTCAACCTCGTCCTTCTCAACCTCCCCCTCCGTCCCTGTGCCTAGCACCCAAGTCTTCAACAACAACAACAACACCAATGCGCCCCTCCCTTCCGCAGCCGCACCATCGCCGGCCCCCGGTCCCGCCGCCGGTAGCCCCGTAGACCCAGCCGGTCTCTTCGAGTACGGCTTCCCCGGCCCCGTCGCCGACCTGGCGATGCGCCACGCCCTCATCTCGAGCTACGACCGCCGCACCCGCAACCCCCATTGGGTCGTCGAACACATCACCCCGGCCTCCCTGGCCCAGCGCGACGGCGACCGCAAGAACAGCGCCTTCCTCGAAGACCCCTCCATCCCTGAAAAGTTTCAGGCCAAGCTCAAGGACTACTTCCGCAGCGGCTACGACCGCGGCCACCAGGTCCCCGCCGCCGACTGCAAGTGGTCTCAGAAGGCCATGGACGAGACCTTCTACCTCTCCAACATGTGCCCCCAGGTCGGCGACGGCTTCAACCGCGACTATTGGGCTCACTTTGAGGACTTCTGCCGCCGCCTGACGACGAGGTACCCCTCCGTCCGCATCGTCACCGGCCCCCTCTACCTGCCCAAGCGGGACCCCGTCGACGGCAAGTGGTACACAAAGTACGAGGTCATCGGCAACCCGCCCAACGTCGCCGTCCCGACGCACTTTTACAAGGTCATCTTCGCCGAGGACGGCAAGGCCGGCGGCAACGTCGCCATCGGCGCCTTCGTCATGCCCAACGCCCCGATCCCCAACGACAAGCCCCTCGCCGACTTCGAGATGCCCCTCGAGGCCGTCGAGCGCGCCGCGGGTCTCGACTTCGCGTCCAAGCTTGCGCCGCAGCGCCGCAAGAGGCTTTGCAGTGAGGCGTCCTGCGCCATCATCGTTAAGGAGTACGCGCAGAGGCAGAACACCTTTGGAAAGAAGTAGTAGGTGCTTGCTCGAGACCCTACGCGTCCGTGGGCTGGGATGCGCCATGGTTGGGATACGGGTGTGGATTAGGGCTGCATCACCATCATGATCACGTCGATGTTACGGCACCTCTTTCCTTCTCTTTTCTTTTTTGCTCGTCTTTTTTTTTTTTTTTTCCTTTCTTTCTTCGGAGGGGGAGTGTTCAAGCATGACGAGGCGGTCTCCTTCATGTCTGTAACGTTATTGTATCCCTAACAGACATAATCACAGGGTTGGTCGCGCCATATTTGCATAAGGACGAGAGTTACGGCGCAAGCACTGGGCGGGAATGAGTTTTCTTCCAACGACGCACATGTACAACTTGTAGATAGGGCCCGCCGAATAGACCGTTGGCAACAGACTGTCATCACACATATATATCAGACAACTTGGACGACTGAAAACTGCCTCGGCTTGGTCCAGCGTGATCGATTTGTTTTTCGTTATCGTGTAACGCCAGGATATCAACCCATCGCTCCAGTCTCACGCCATTATCGTACATGAGGGACTGTCATACCATCAGAATCCCTGTGGACCGCTTTAGTTTCTACGTCCCTTTACCCTCTCCTGGCATCAACTCTACCACCTCTTCGCCTCTTTAGCGGGCCCTGGTGTATTTACCCCGCCGCTGCTCAGCTTTGAGACTCTCTTCCTGGCTGGGAAGCGGAGCTCTCCGCCCGCCACGGCTGTCGTAATCGCCGGCCTGCGGTGGCATCGGCATGGGCGGGAACCCCGGCGGCGGGACGAAATTTGGCGGTGGCACGAGTCCTGGCGGGGCAAAGCCGCCGGGTGGCGGGGGCGGTAGGGTACCTCCAGCCTTTTGAATCATCTCGGCAATCTTGGCGAGGTCGGCCGGGTTGCTCGGGTCGATGCCGTTGGGCAATGGGATGGGGGGTGGCGGCGCGCCGTTGAGGCCGGGCAGAGGGAAGGGGAGAGGCGGAGGAGGCGCTCCGCCGGCAGCGCCGACGCCGGGTATCATGGGCGGGGGTGGGATTGGTGGGCCACCCTGGCCGTTTTGTGGCATCGAGAGGCCAGGCAGTCCGGGGAGACCAGGGAGGCCTGGGAAGCCGGGTACGGTGGGCTGCTTGAGGGGCATCTTCTGGTCGACGAGGCCGTCCATCTCGTCCTCCATCTCCTGCTCCTCCTCTTCCTGCCGCTGGCGACGGCCGCCGCGGCGATCCCAGGTGCCCTGGGCTTCTGCGGCCGCCTCGCCGATGTGATAGCGGTCTTGGAAGACGTCCGTATCGCCGGGACGTTTCCGAGACCAAAATCTCGTTATGCGGTCATTGGAGCCGGAGGCCAGTATATGGCCGAGTGGATGCCAGTCCAGTGACCAGATGGCGAAATCATGGGCGTAGGGGACCTTATGGGCGGGGAAGATTGTCTGCGCCGTGGTTGTTGAAGGGTCGGAGCTGTCATACGGCGCGATAGTGCTGGCGTGACCCTGAGGCGTATTCGGCTCGTCCAGGATGTAGTGGTGCAGAGAGCCGTCGTGACCACCGGTGCTGAGGAAGTTCGAGTGAACTGGGTGCCATGCGATAGTCGAAATGTCCTTTTCGTGACCCTTTAGGAGACAGATATCGCGCATCATTCGAAGATCGAAGACTCGGGCCGTTTGATCCCTCGCCGACGTTGCAAGGCAGTCGCCCTGAACCTTCTCGAACAGGGTTTTGGTGATGGTGTTCTTGTGGCCGTGGAGGGTAGTCAAGCATCGTCCAGTTCTGGGATCCCACAGCTTCACCAGATGATCTTTTGATCCGGAGACGAGCAGGCCCTTAGTCGGATGCCAATCACAGCTCTTGGCGTCCCAGCCGTGGCCCTTGAGGATGGACTCCTCTACTCCGCCGGCGAAATCGAAAATCTTGAGCGTCGAATCGTCACATGCCGTGACGAATTTCGAGTCGTTTGGGCTGAAGGCGAGATCTCTGACTGGGTCGTTGTGGGCCGCAATGCTCTGGAGATTGTTGAAGTTGGGCTGCCAGTACTTGACGCTGCCGTCATGGTCGGCGGATATGAGCCAATCGTCGTTGTGGGAGTATGCTAGTGCTCTGATTGCAGAGTCGTGAGCTTGCATGATGGTTTCAAAGTTGAACCCGGTGCCGTTCCATAACGTGAACTCTCCACTACTTGAGGCGGTTAATAGACGGCGGCCTTCCGGCGTCCACCTGACGACGTTGATGGGATGCTTGATCTTGTTGAGGGATGAATGGAGGTGCTTCACCGGGACGCTGTCTCCGGGGTCCGTCCTCCTCGCATACGGCGGTATGAACTGAGTTTCTGTCAGAACACGGTTGCAGGGTTTACTGCTCAGAAATGACAATGAACTCACATCGACAATGAAGCTGGCACTCGGCCTCTCAACCTCACCCGTGTATGCATCTCCCTCTGTGGGTGCGCGATGGCGCATCCAACTGGCAACTGTTGAACCATAGTCGGTTACAGGGCCTAGATATGATGTCAACAAATTTGGTCCAGGCCTCGCAGTGATTGTGTTGATGAGAACGTGGCTGTGCCAGTACTTCTAGGTCAACAGCAAGAATGTGTTATACAGCCAGCCATCGTCAATTTCGACAGATTGAGTTTGCACGAGAAAATTCAACTCACGTCGACCTCTAGCCCTCACGTAACCACCCTCCCCATCCCCTCCTGGGCCTCCTGGGCCTCCTGGACCTCTTCTGTCATGGTGATCCCCTCGAGGATCGTACGCCATCTTACACTCTCATGGGCGGGTGTCCTAGAAGGAACACTTGATGGTGTAATAGTTTTAGCTTAAGCTGAGACGTTGTTTCCCGAATGCTAGTTTCGCTGTAAGTTCGTGTATGATGGTGAAAGCGCCTCTGATTGTTCGATCCACGAGGCTGGTTAGCATCGCCAACAGTGAAAACGACCGCGACGCGTGCACAGACCATGTCGTCTTCCTCCAGGTCACATGACACAGGCGCTGCAGCTGGGCGTGTCTTCCCAAAGCTGCAGCTCGGACACACCTCCCCAACTGCTAGCTCCAGGTGCGTTGTCTCATCGTAGGCACCTACTTACCTTACCTGTACCTACCTTGCATTAAAGTAGAAGGTATCGGTGTCTCATCCGGGCCAGCGTCGGCCGCCGGCTCAGATTCCGATGACATATGGATCGGGCCTAGAAGCTGGCGCATTTGAAACTCGCTCTCTCGGTGTCCCGTCCCGACCGTGATACCTAAAATAACCCCGCCGGACTCGAATGAGGTGACAATTAGGCCCGGTGCTATTGCCCCAGTCTCTCTCTGCTCTATCCTTTTTTTCTCTACTTTTTATTTTTTTCCTTTCCTAGTGACCCGAGTTTAAAAAAAAAAAAAAAAAACCCGTACCCTTGCTTCTCTTCCAATTAGCATGTGATAGAGTTCAGCCACGGCTCCCTCTTCAATTTCTCTCTCTGTCGCCCCACGACGCCCCCTGTCGAACCACTCAGAGCTGCCACCGGTGATCGCCGTCACTATTCATGGAGCCGTAACACCCCTGGCGGTGCATGCATGCGCTTTCCTCATTGTAGCGTTGGCATCGCGTAAGGTGACTATTGTGAATTTGGGGCACCCAGCTGCTCTGCCATGTCTCTTCGGTGTTGGCCCTATTGACATGACGGTGTGTCATCCATCCGTTCATCAAGTTGAGCCCAGACACTGACAGGCAGCTCGAACGACCCTGACATTCTCAAGGTTCCCCCTTCCAATCCAATATTCAAGGGTGCCATCAACATAATCTACCACAGCCTTCTCAACCCATCATTTCTTCTTTTTGTGTTATTGTCTTGCATTTCCCCTCTCTATCCTGCTTGCAAATGGACTGTTCTGCACGCCGTCTGCATTCTTGTCGTCAGCGCGCCTCCTCTTCCATCATTCCTCCACGTTAGAACAACGAATCCCCACGCTTCTAGGACAGATGGCGTCGGCCTAGCTCTCTACACCTGTTTTTCATTCCGCCCCCCTGTGCCTTGACGTACCTTGCTCGCTTCCCCTTCTATTTTCCTATCCCCTCGCCGAGAACCCCTCAATCACAACCAGGGCCAATGCGCCTACCACAACAGTTCAGATAGATACCTTAGCCTCTTCTACTCATTACCTCAACGGAGCTTTGGTTGGATTAAAGGCGCCACCCGTGGTTCTTTGGAAACACCGGCTGCGAATTCAATTCGTACTTTCCCCCCTTCTTCGCTCCGGCCGGACGCAGTGTCTCGCATATTTACACTCCGATATCTTATCGCGCTTGCCACCTCTCCCTACATATTCCTTACCTTAGCTTTCTGTGCCCTTTGGCGCTTTGCCTAGCCTGAGTCTCCTCACCTCTTTTTAAACTTTCACCCATCCCTCTCTTCGTCATCCACCTTCTCGGGCTCTCGTTTCTTCTCTTCCCAATTTCTGGCCCGGGACTCAATTGCCTATCAGACGCATTGCCTGTCATGAACACGGCCACAGTGACGAGCCTCGAGAGCTCCAGCGTCACTTCGTCCCTGCGTAACACGCACAATGGCACCGCTCAGCCGAAGGGCGCCAAGCCAAACACGCCCGAAGAACAGCAGCCATCTGTCGAAGAGCTGAGGAGAGCAGTCCAGAAGAAATACAGACACGTCGCCGCGGTTCACTACAAGACGCGCCCGTCAACTTTGAGCCATGACTCGAACGTTGCCCCCAGCTTCATTGGCTTCAGGAACTTAATGGTAATTGTATTAAGTAGGTCGACTAGTGCCGGGGCTACCTGATGGCTGTGGCTGACCCGTTTGTAGTTGTCGGTAATCTTCGTCTGATGATCGAGAACATCCAGAAAGTAGGCGTTTACAACTGTTCTGCAGAGGAACCCTTGACGCTGACTTTCTGTAGTATGGAGTCTTGATCTGCGTCGGCTGCCATGATTTCCGACGGCAGGATGTTGCCCTCGGCCTAGGCTTATATCTGCTCATCCCTTGTCATCTCTTTGCCGCTTATCTGATCGAACTCGCTGCTGCTCAGCAAGCTAGGGGCTTGCGATCCAAGTCGAAGGACGGGGCAGCCAGTCCGACGGCAGACCAACGAGCGGTTTTCAATTCGACCTGGAAGATCATTGCCTGGATTCATGCTGTTAACATTACACTTGCGTTGGCCGTCACAACCTATGTCGTATACTTCCACATCCACCACCCCTTGATTGGCACATTGACGGAGCTCCATGCCATCATTGTGTGGCTCAAGACGGCATCCTACGCCTTCACGAACCGAGACCTGCGACACGCTTATCTGCACCCCGTAAAGGGCGAGCTCGCTGCTATGCCCGAGATCTACCAGCAGTGCCCTTACCCCAACAACATCACGATGGGCAACCTGGCCTACTTCTGGTGGGCGCCGACCCTGGTCTACCAGCCCGCGTATCCGAGGACAGACAAAATCAGATGGGTCTTCGTCGCTAAGCGCATGGCAGAGGTCTTTGGTCTGAGCGTCTTCATCTGGTTCGCCAGTGCCCAGTATGCCGCGCCCGTCCTCATCAACTCCCTTGACAAGATCGCCTCGCTCGACGTCCCCAAGATTCTGGAGCGGCTGATGAAGCTGTCAACCATCTCCCTGGTGATCTGGCTAGCTGGTTTTTTCGCTCTGTTCCAGTCATTCCTCAACGCCCTCGCCGAAGTCACCCGTTTCGGCGACCGATGCTTCTACGAAGACTGGTGGAACAGTGAGAGCCTGGGCACGTACTGGCGTCTATGGAACAAGCCCGTTTACCAATACTTCAAGCGTCACGTCTATTCGCCCCTCATCGGGCGTGGATGGAGCCCCAAGGCCGCTCAGCTGGCTGTCTTCTTCGCTTCGGCCGTGCTTCACGAGGTCCTCGTTGGTGTCCCGACCCACAACATCATCGGTCAGTAAGACGAAGGATTATGAAGTGCCGAATACTAACCGTTAGTAGGCGTCGCATTCGCTGGCATGTTTTTCCAGCTTCCCCTGATCGCTATAACCACTCCGCTGGAAAAGATGCAGACTCCAACGGGGCGGATGCTCGGCAACTGCATCTTCTGGGTTTCCTTTACCATTCTTGGACAGCCGTTTGCCGCACTTATGTACTTTTATGCCTGGCAGGCCAAATACGGCAGTGTCAGCAGGCAGATGACGTGGTCGACAAGCTCTTAGAGTTGCGCGTTACGAAAAGGCAAATCGTTGCCTGGTTTTTTATATGTTTACCTACCCTGGGCTATAGAGAAAACAAAACACTGGCGCTTTTCAACCATTTTGTATAACACATGACATCATGACGTGAAAACGTATTAGTGCTCATCAACCGCAGAAAGGAATCTTGGTCCCAACACGATTACGGTAGTCCACGTAGTCCTGGCCGAAGAATCGCACCAGCAACTCCTCCTCGTGACGAATCCTAGTCGAGAAGAAGTACCACAACACGCCAGCATAAGCAGACAAGGAGAGCAAATTTCCCATGACCAGCTGCGTTCCGATGGCCCACCAGAAGAAGCCGAAATAGGATGGGTGCCGGAACCAGGCGTAAATGCCGGTGGTGACGAGGGTGTGCGATTCAGCCCTGTGGTGCTGGATCGTGTGATTAAAGCTCTCGCCGGCCGTGACCATGGCCAGCGAGCG
This sequence comes from Colletotrichum chlorophyti, assembly GCA_001937105.1. Classification (NCBI taxonomy): domain Eukaryota; kingdom Fungi; phylum Ascomycota; class Sordariomycetes; order Glomerellales; family Glomerellaceae; genus Colletotrichum; species Colletotrichum chlorophyti. Next base: position 676,821 of record MPGH01000048.1, on the reverse strand, counting down.
AACCGTCTGGCCCAGGGCGACGAGCAATAAGCCGACGGCCAGGAGAACGGGTCGGAGGCCGAAGGGAGCCCAAACGGAGTCCCGGAAGAGGAGATTCGTGACGAAACACTCGGCGAAGGCGGTGGCGTGGGCGATGGGGTAGGCAGGCCAGTTTGCAGTCAGGAGGAAGGAAGAGACGGTGGTCTGCGGGGTGTTGTAGGCGGCGGTTGTCCAGAACTCGAGGAAGTGGAAGAGCGAGAGCGAGGCGAGAAAGAAGGGGAGGCGCCAAAGAGGGGATTCGGTCAGGGTTAGGATGAGGATGGTGGAGAGGAGGCCTGTGAGGTGGGCTGCACCGAGGATGAAGGCGCGCAGGGCGATGCCGGCCAGGGATTTCCGCTGGTGGGGGTAGGATTCCTTCCCGGGGACGGGAGGGGTCGAGGGGCGGGCATCGCTGGGGGGAGAGGTTAGTTTCTGGTGTGCTCTAGGTAGGCGGCGTCGAGGGATGCGCGCGAAGGCATCGCGATGGCGGGGTTTTGGTGTTGAGGGGTGATTGTCCCAGAAGGGGGGCGTGGCAGACGGGGAAACGACGGGGACCGGGCGGCATCTGGCGCGGGTCCGGGACCGAGGGTGGTAGGGGGGAAGGGTGTGTGCTGGGTCAATTAACTTACACCCGACGAAAGCTTGACATTGTTGCGTCAAGGTTCAGTATGGATCGATCCAGTCCGATGTGTCAAAATGCTGGTCTCGGCCACTCAGACGATGAAGGAGGCCACGGGGCGCGAGCGCAGACAAGAAGGGAGAAAGACAGAGAGGGAGAAACAGAGAGAAAGCCGGCTGGTTAGACGGGTTGNTTTTTTTTTTTTTTATGATGTTGTCAGTCAAGATTTTTTAACGATTCTCGGACTGAAAAGTTGACGTATGCTGTCGTCGTAGGTTCGGGATCATAGCGGGAGGGAGAAGATGGCAGGTGAGGTAATCCAAGGTAGTCAATCTGTCTCCCGTTAAACTTTTGGGAGATCCGCCGGGAGACTGACGCGGCGAGACTCCGCGTCTGTTTCTTCCCTGCAGGGCTGGAGCCGCGACGATGNCCCTTCTCCTTTTTTTTTTTTTCTTTTTTGGATCCTTACGCTGGCATTGACGCGCGGTGGGATTCTCGGGGTTTGGCGGAGTTTTGTCTTCCCAGGATGTGGCTCTGTGAACTCATAGTATGGGAATCCGAGACTCGGACAGAGAAGAAGAGCAAAGACAAGCAGACCATGAACAACCGTGGCCGGTTGAGCAATCTGTAAAAGAAAATAATAAAAGTAACAACAATGGAGGCCATTCCCGGGCAAGACCGGCCGATTGACCCTATCACCGAAGAACACCCGTCTGTTAGCTTGCAAATAATTGTTAGAGTGGGAGCACGGAGGGAAGCGACGCGGGTAAGGCCAAGCTTGAGCGCGGGCCGAGTTGGGGGGCGGGTGACGCAAGTGTGTGGATCCCGCCTCGGCCGGCCGTCCTCCTCGACACAAACTGGATGGGAATTGCGCTTTGGGACCATGTTTTGTCGGCGGGGGGTCTGTATAGTTTGGATTTCAACGGTTTCCCCCCCTTTTTTCTTTCCTCTGTCACCTATCCTTCCCTACTCACTCACACACACTCTCTCTCTCCCTACCTCTGTCTTCCGCTTCCTCCCCTGTCCCTCTCCCGGGTTGACCGATATCCCGATCTCTCTCTTAGATAAGGACCGACATAGAAGTACTCGTGCTTACCCTTCACTCTGTAGCTTTGACGACTCGTTCGGCAGTCTATATCCGAAAGAAAGATTTCTCTACTTGTGGCAAACGAATTTAAACCGTTGGAACCCATCTTGTCTTGTCCTTTTCTCACACGTCCCAGGGGGAAAAAGGAAAAAAAAAAAGAAAGAAAGAAAACAGAAGGAATCTTCGAGTGTTTTGTTCGCTAAGTCGCGTTGCACAAAAGAGCAAGCAAGCTTTCCTTCGCTTCGTTGCACAAATCAGCTCATACTACCCTACGTTACCTACCCTTACATTACTCCGGTACCACACTCACTACCCACCGCCTCTTACCCTTACACATACACGCACACCAACTCTTTTCCTTCTGCTTGGCTTGCCCTTCGAGTCCACGCGTCCGTCCATATGCACAAACAGATACTGGATATCCGCACCGTCGACCGGGACGAAAACCGGCGGCGGATGAGGAACGGCGAACTCTACTGGGCCTTCACCCCGGACCTAATCGCAGACCGGAAACGATGCAAGGCCGCCTGCGACAGGCTCAACAACGCCGGTGATGTGAGCCGCCGCACACTCGTCGGCATGTGGAAAGAGTAAGTTGCGATAAGAATACAAAGTATGACAAGGGGTATCGTGCCCGCCTACCTACACAGTACATCATGATAGGCCCTGTTTCTTGACTGCTTCCCCCGATGTTGCCTCCTCTCAAGCCCCCTTGTCACCTCGACTTTGTTCTGCTCCCACCTTGCCCTGTTCCAGAAAGCTAAAGGTATGGACCAGCATCAACGGGGACCAGGTTCCTCTTCCTCCACCGCGTACCCGCCGGGACGAGGACGAAGCCCTCCTTGAGAACTACCCCTGGATTGA